>JAZGTH010000069.1:1015000-1372500 GCA_036877525.1 Chromobotia macracanthus
GAGCCCGTCAGCGGTGACGAAAACTCGGCCGCTGCGGCCACAGTCACCGGCGCTGCCTCGGCGCGGAGCTCGGACGGCGAGAGCAGCGTAGCCGAGGCCCAGGCGTTCCGCGGATGGGACAATAGCACCTCCACCGACGCGGATCCGACCCAGAAAACGACCGAGGACGGATTTCGGGCGAACGGTACGGCTGATATCACGCGGGAGGCAGAGGAATGTGCGGGTTCGGTGACACGCGGGCGCTTTTGCAGACAAAGCGGCGGAGCGGGCGAGGATAACGGCGTTAATATTGATGACGAAGCGGGATGCGTGCGGCACGGGGGCGAGCGCCGCTGTTTCACGAGAGGACACGGGCGACGAGCGAGCGCGAGACTCCCGGTGCGCACCGGGAGAACGCAGCGAGGACAGGCGGCACGCGCGGGGACCGAGAGCGCGACGATGAGGGCGAGGTGCGGTCACGGGAATCCCGAGCCCGCGGTCATCAAGCGCCGGGGATGCAGTTTCAGCCGAGCCTCCAAGAGGGTGTGTTTTTCTGGGACAGGCTCGGTTACGTACTGCGGCAGCTCGGATGCCGAGGCCCGCGTCAGTTCCAACGGAGCAGCCCGTATCGCGGGCACCGCCGACGCTTTGAAGTCCGGGCGTCCGGTGGACACCCCCGTAAAGAGGCGCGCGTCCTTACGCCGTATCCAGTGTGAGAACACGACCGGGGTCCGAACCGCTCCGTGTCTCCCGGATTCAGGAGGTGGCCACGGCGAGGAAAACACCGAGTTATCCATATGCAGAACCGCCGAGGGGCGCGTAAGACTGTACCGAGTGCGCTCGTATCTCTCCAGCTCTGCCATCCATAACAACGCAGTCAGCGGAAACGGCCCTCACGTTTGTGTGAACAATAACCCTTCACCGCAACCCCCGCCGGGTCCCCAAGCCCCCGGGCCGGAAAATAAGCAAGAGCAGCGGCAGAAAGCACGGCTGCGCGGACGCGTACAACCCTCCTTCAGCTCCTCTCCTGGCGAAAGCACTCAGGCAGACAGTGGACCTCCTAATGGGACAAAAACATCAGACGAGAGCCCGTTCACACTGACCGATGGCTCGGCGGAGGGTGACGGCACAGGTGCAGGTGTTTGTGCAGAGGCACTTTCAGGGACCGAGAGCCCCAGCGCACAGCAGATAGAGGCGGTGAAGGATGAAGCCAGACGGAGGCAGGCAGAGCTGGAGGGGCGCACGGATCACCTCTGGAAGCGCCTGCAGGCGGTGCAGGTGAAACAGGTCGAGAGGCACGTTACCCAGCAGCTGCGCGGCCTGTGCGAGAGCCCGCGGCTGAACTGCACCAGAAGGTCCAGCGCCCTGTATCGTAACTCGGCAGAGCTGAACCGGCTGGCCCGCAGCTGCAGTGAGATTCTCCGGACCGCAGAAAGCGCTCTGGACTCCGACCACACAGCGAGCAGCTCCGGGGGCGACAGTGACAGCGAGGAAGATGAAATGCTGGAGAGAGGAGGTCGATTACAGCAGCTCTCCAGAACATCAATGTCAGTGAGCTGCTTTTACCTTCTTACTTTTGTTAGTGTTGTTGTCGTTTGAATCACCAGTGTGTTATACAATACATGGATATACACACATTATATATATATTATATTTTATATATGCTCAGTCTTTAATTCTTCCTCTTCTTTCTCTTTCCAGAGTTGCTGGTAAAGAATGGCAGTGGGTGGAGAGCAGGGCGTGGCTTGGCAGCAGATGGGTGTGGCTTCAGACTCAAGTGTCAGAGCTGGAGTATCGGATCCGAGCACTGACGGACCTTTACACGCACCTCAGACAGGGAAAGGTAGACAGTGTGTCCGGTGTTTTGCTGATAACAGTGTTGTATATTGAGAAGGGATTTTTATGTTTTCTACAGGTGCGTTCCGGCCTCTCTCAACCTGACACGCCTCTCAAAGTATTAAACTCCTCCCCCACATCAAGTAACTGCAGGTCAGTCAACAGTTAACATTCAGACACAGTCACTGATTTTCTGAGCTGACATGTAACCTACAATTGCACAACAGCACGTGGCATACAGAAGACACACCCTCCACCCCACAAACTGTGCCCAGTCCACCTTCCTCTGCTGCCCGGGTTCGAGCGTTGCCCCGACAATGGCGTCACAGACTTATTCGTCTGGATGATTGCGCTGCTCTGAGGTCAAAGGTGATTAGAATAGAAAAGATGAGCAGGCTGTGAATTTACCATTACCTCTGCTTTCAGGTTCTGAGTTTGTGCTAATACACACGTGTTTCCCTCTCTCAGGCCGTTTCAATGCAGTGCTGGTGTGAGTCTCCAGCTGTGTGTGTGTTGTGTGCGGGCGCTCCTCCTCGCTCCTCCTCTGAGAAGGAGAAGAGTGTGTGTATGCGTCAGGCTCAGCTCGATATGTCTGTTCACCCTGTTCTCTCCATGCCATCAGGTGAGCTCTGAATGTTCTTTTTCTGGCTCAGGTGTCTGAATACTTTTTTGGTCTGCTGTAGATGAAATTCTCAATTATGTTTCCCCCATTGCAGATTCACCCCTCACACTGCATTGTGGGAAACCTCCGCTGGTTGGGCATCACAGTTCAGTGCAGTGGACAGACACATCCTCTTGGCTGGGAAGGCGGGGCCATGGACGAGTTGGTAGAGTGAGGAGGAGATTCGTTTGTCCCCGCCCCCCCAATGCACTTCCTCCGCTCTTTAACACACCTGGTGAGTTAAAATAAATTATCTGTGTCCAAAAATATTCTGTGAGAAAACACGAGACAATCAAGTGATAATATGACACAAACTTTCAGGTGCTTGGTCACTCAAGTATCTCGAGTATCTTGCTTACTTAGACTTGTTTTTAACCGATTGATTGATAAATGCTTACAGGTGGTTCGGGTTGCAGAAGCCAGAGAGATGTGATCAGCCCAAATAGTTTTCCTCCACGAGCTTTAGACCTGCTGTCATCACCCCCAGCGTCAGACACACCTGCTCAGGTAAATGTCTGATGTGCAGATATGAAAGACTCTCCACACTGTTTACTTAATGTCTTTAGCATCTCTCTTGGTTCTTTAGCCTTTGAGGAGGAGGAGGACAGAAAGCTCATTTGACATCGACAACCTGGTGATGCCTCAGGGCCTGGCAGGACTGGGAGCGCGAGTGCAGAGGTTACAGTACAAAGAGATCATGACCCCGAGGTAACGAGAACAGACACAAAATCACAATGTATCTGATCAATAACGTGTGGTTACACCAAAATCCCTTTAAGGATGTCTCCTCCCTCGGAAGTCTTTAAGAAAGACTCAGCCAATTTTACATCAACTCGGTGCAACTATTTCAGTCATACAAGTTATCCATCTTCCTCTGTTTAGAGGAATAGAGGAATACGGATATCTTTAAAATCGCTGGCTAAGATCACAATAAACAATATATTTCCAAACAGCTATTAAACCTGACACCAAGTGTACCATAAATTAAAAATAAAGCTCAGATTGTGCTATAAAAATGCAACACTCTGTAAAGAGCCCCTGTCCTAGAGAATTGTTCGAGTTTACTGAGTGATGATTGGCTTTTATTACCGGAGGGCAGGACTTCCTTTGCTAAAGTGTCCATATTAAGCACAAACTTCATTTTATTTACTGCTGTTAAGGGATCCTGATAAAGGTGTTTGTGTTTAGCTGGAGAGAGCTGGACTCTCTTGTGAGGGTCTCTAAGAAGCAGGATGACTCAGAATCCCAGTCATTCAATGACAATGCCACAAACCTCCAGCCCAGTGGAGATGGGCCGGAAAATGAGGAGGAGGTACGTGTGTCTTCGTGTTTCCTCCTGATTTTGAAACCATTCAGAAGTCCTGCTGAATTTGTGCTGAGGGTTAACTGCTTTTGATTCTGATGTTTGAATAGGTGGAAGATCTCTCAGACGCTGTGTTTCTGAGTCGACACGCTGCATGTGAAAGCAGAGAGAGAAGCCGGTGGGGCAGTTGGGCGCGCAGGCGTCGCCGGGGCAGGTGAGAGAGAGAAAGTGAGAGAGAGCGTGCCTGTGTCATAGAGTATGTTTTAACAGTTGCCTCTCTGACAGAGTGTGACCCTGAACAAATCTGGAAATTCTGTAATGACAGATCTAACAGTGATCGTTTGTAATTAAAGCTGCGGGCTGTAACTTTAAAAATCATGTTTCATTAAAAATTAGTTACTGAGCAAGTATAAAACATTCATGTTCAACACGATCTTCTTACTCTTCTTACGCTTTACGGTTTAAACAGAGATGGCGACAGAGAGGCAAAAGTTACAGATTGCAGCTTTAAGTAAACGTTTAAAAAAACATTTGGACCTTTGAAAGTGTCTGTGGTTCAGCTGCTTTATATCTAATCTAAGATGATAACAGGAATGTATGTTAAAATTGACTCGTACTCATTAGTTTGTTTTAATTTCTTAGAATATTTTCTTCTTTTCTTCTTCTTTGTATCACTTTACCGCAGTTTATTTAATGATCAGTTACATACGTTCAGCAGTTGTGAGGTCCTGACTTTACATAATAATGAGAATACATAGAAATGTAAATGGTTTGATAAATAACAGCTCATGTCAGGGACTCATTTACTCCACTGACTGTTTTCTCTCAGATCTTCTTCCTCCTGCTGTGGGGAAGGGAAAAGCTCCAGGGGTTTGGAGACACCTGGCTCTCCAGACTGCAGGCATTTTACAGAAGGAGACGTCTCCCCACGCAGCCCCTTCAGTGCTGGAGCAGATGATCCCTTCAGCCAGGCTGAGGATGAGCAGCAGGTGTGTGTACACAAGCAATTCACGTTCTGTTCAGCTTCATTATTGCTGTCACCATGGCAATTATTTAGCTGAAAGAACATCCTGTAATTTAAAAAAACGTGTGCAGTTTCTAACTTCTGAGAATTTCTGAGAATCATTTATGCCTTGCATGTCTTTATAATTTTGGGTATGATTCATCAATCATTGTACTTTGTAAGAGGCAATAATCTTGGTCTCCACCTACGTTTTTCAGGCAGTGTTGCCATGGGAACGCCGGTTGTTCCCTTTACAAGACTCAGAACTTGATTGGCTGCAGGAGGAGGAAGAGGCAGAGCCTGACGAGGACCCATGCACCGCCAGCAGCCGCAGCCAAAGCACAGACTCGGGCATCTCTGTGGGTAGCCTGGAGCTCTCCCCGAGGACCCCTCAGCCCTCTCATCAGTACTCAGGCACCGAGCAGACCCCACACACACTATCCCACAAACCAGCCACTCCAGCAACAGTTTCTACAGCTCAGGATTCTCACACACTCACTTTCTCCTCGACCTACTCATAACTTTTCCTCAGAACACATGCACCCAGCAGTTTAGTTTGCACCTCTGAAGTGGTGTGTCAACCAGTTTAGGGGACGATGTTTCTTTTTTTACACTGTAACTCTAATATGAAATCAACAAGAACGTCTGCCCCAGTCGTCCTCGATCGTGTTATCTTAATTCCTGACGTGTCTAACCCTGAAACTTTGCAGTCGTACATTAAAACCCACAAATTATTTATAATCCTCCCCCAAAAATCTCACACATTCAATCAAATAAAAAATGACTAAATAAATCTTAAAAATGAATCTTCACCTCTGGCCCTCTGCAGTCTTCTTTCCTGTTGAGCATCCCGGGATGTTTATTGCTCTGGTCCTTCATCATACCTCATTTCATCATCACCAGTCTACCCCTGATACAGCTGTCTATCACCCTGTTCTCCCTCAGATGGGCAGATGGAAAACTTGCCTGCTGCTCATGTCTGTTTTGCTTTTGTTTATCATTTTTGGACCTGTCTAAAGCCTTTGCTTAAGCTAACTGTGTCAATATCTGTGTCATTTTGTGTTTTGTTACTTTTCAAATCCAATCTGATCTTCAGGTAAAAGCTGTTGATTATCAAGCTCGATATATATAGCACTACATGTTGATTTCATTTACTGTGATAATTGTGTTAACGTTATTTATATGTTGTAATCCAGACATACTGCTCCACCATCACCGCTCTGAGTATATTGGTATTTTCTGCACTGTATGATACAGTGGACTGTCTGTGTCTTTTCAACACAAGAAGTTTGTTTTAATTTCTGTATGACTTTCTGTACGAGTGACAGATCTCATGTTGACACACAACTGCCAGAGAGTTTCCGTGTGTGTGATTTAGACAGATCACTGTACTGCTGTATGAGGGGTAGTGTTAGTGAATAAAACATCATTCTGGAGAAACACAGCAAAACAAGAAATAATGGAAGTTCTGTTTGAAACGCACATAATGCAAAGATAATAAAATGAATAAATATGAAAACTGAATGTGTGTTTACTTCAGGTGGGTCTAAATCTGTTTTACTTGCTCATATATGTGTTTTTATTTGTGTGTTTGTTTTATGAAACTTATATGAGATAACCATTTCATTAAAGCAGTGAGCTCTGTGGTTTAGAACAGCTAAGAGGGATAACCAGGATTTCACGGGGCTTATTGCTTTAATAAAATGGTTATTTTATATGCCTTGAAAGGTTTCATAAAGTAAGCACAGAAGCAAAAATACAATGATACTGATAAAAAGGTGAACATCATTGTACAGTGACATTCGTTTATGAAGAACAGCGCCCTCTCTCGTTTCTATGTGGTAATGTCAGTCCAGTTCAATAGAAATGAACAGAAACTCATCACAGTCAAACACTGAAACGCGAGGTGGAGCAAACTATAAAGACTTGACAAGACACTGCAGAAAACAAACAAGAGAGTTCATTTTCCTCCATTTGTTTAACGGTGTGCTGTTCAGATACTGCTTGTGTTGCAGGTTCTCATGATGTAATACGTGAACTCCTCCAGACGGATTATTGGAGAAGAGCAAGACTTGTGAAAGAAACATGTTTGATCTGTGATGTACTTGCTCAATAACTTAAAAATGTCTATTTTAACCACAAAGGTTTCAGACTGCAGCTTTAAATGTCTCGAGTTAGAAGTTCTGTGGACTACTGCAGCGAGCGCGCCCTCTAGCGGCAGATCTTGAGTTTGTGTGAGTGTGTTAGGGGTACATCTTTAAAAAATCAGACTGATAATATCTGAAGTGCTTCTGAGAATTGTAAAGGTTCATAATAATGTTTTTCTGTTAAAGAAATGAATTATATTAATGTCAACAGCTTTCAGGGATAGTACGGTTAGGTGTGAGTTATGCGTCTGCGTCTATGAGAAGTCCTCACTAATGTAGCTTCTGTTTTGTGTGTGTGTGTGTGTACGTGCATGTATAATAATTAAAGATAACATTCAAACCAGAATTCATCTGGAATGAGGTCAAAAGAGTGTCTAAATGCTGTCTGAATCAGGAATAAAATCTGCTACTGTCATAAAACTAAGACTGTCACACATCAACACTAATATGCCTTTGAGAAAATGAGCAGTGAACTGTGCAGTCAGAGTCACTGAGAAGTCGCTCTGTTGTCGCTGACTTTGCACTGGTACTTGTGATGGTAGTTTTGTGAAGTTTAAAGGAATGTTGTGACAGGGTTGTGGGGTTACAGAGGACTGCCTCAGGCAGGCAGATGAGCATTAACACACTGATGAACAGGCCTGCTGTTGCTCTGATAATGACCCATTGCTGTCTGTTTACCCCACCCATCACAAACACTCATGAACACAATCATGTGCACATGCAACACAAACGGATGCCTTCATAGACAGAAACGTGTGTGTTAATGTACACTTCCCAGGTCCACATTTGGCAAACTGAAGTGTTTTCCATACCAGCATATTCCAAACTTACCTGACTGCACTGTAACCTTGTCTAAACCTTCATTTCTGCTTTTGGTTTTGAGTTTCTGAATCAAATCACATTCATTGTTATTATTTGTACAGACAAGCAAAACCTGCTCAAGGGTTTGAACACCTGAAGCGGCTGAAGGGTGTCCTGCTCATAACATTGAGCAAATCATTAGAGGAACTTGTGGAGAACTGTAACTTTATTACGAACTATTCAAGCGTAACCATATTCTTTATCAAGAATATTATAAACTGTAAACACTGTTAACTAAGTAAACTAACAGCTTATATTCTTCTATGACTTTTCTTGATCCTCATTTCTGTATAAAATTACAACCGTTGGTGTCTAATGAAAACATACGATTGCTCAACAGAAGTGTCGAGGTTAAACTGACTGAACAGGAAAAGCAGTGGCCTGTCTGATGTATGACCATCACAGACTCTGACACGTCTGACATCATGACTGATGGATGGAGAAGACCACCACCCCAACTAACCCCAACTCAACTGTTTGTTATGGTTCTGTATCATCCAAACTTAGGAAACTGGATGTGCTTACAAATGCAGTCATCAAGAAAATATTGCTCACTGATAAATCCTTCATAGAAAAGTGCATGTAAAACAGCAAAAACACAAAAGTGTACATATGATCTCCTTCACAAAACTGATTCTGTCTGACTGGAGAACCGTCCGCTTTTGGGTAAAAATGAAGGCTGGTCCCATCATGAGCTCCACCATTACGCGCACTCAGCAGCAGTTTCTCAGCAGGCTGCAGGTGGACGTGGTGCGGGTTCGCACGGCTCTTCTCTCGCTGCGTGTCCGCTGTCATCAGCGCTTCGTCTGGATGTCGGTCGCCGGTCTGGCCGCGGCAGGCGTCCCGTCCTCGCGGTTGTGCGGCAGACTCGCTCGCGTCCTCCGTTTCTCTTTGAAGCGTCCGGAGGTTGCGGTTGCTTCCGTGCTTCGGTCGTGGCGGTGAGCCGAGCCGGTGGTCGTGCTCGGCGGCGGGCTGCTGCGCGGGCCGGTTACGGAGGTCCTGTTCGCAGATTCTTTGGCTGCTTTTCTTCTCTTGCCCACGAAGGACCTCCACCAGGGATCCGTTTTCTCCATCCTGAAAACAATAATGAAACTGTCACCTACAACCGGACAAATTTGGAATTAATTTTTTTTTTATCTTAAGTCACGAGCAATCATCAGCCGAGCGGCTCACCTGCACACGGGCGACGAGAAGATACCCTGATGTATTGTGTCCTGAGCCCTCACAAACACAACGCCACACACACACACACACAAAAACAAAAAAAAAAAACACACAAAAACACACAACCAACACACACACACACACACACCCCCCCCCCCCCCCCCCCCCCCCCCCCCCCCCCCCCCCCCCCCCCCCCCTTTTTCCCCCCCCCCCCCCCCCCCCCCCCACACACACCCCACACCCACACACCCACACCCCCCCCCCCCACACACCCACCCCCCCCCACCCCAAAAAAAAACACCCCCCCAAAAACCCCCCCCCCCCCCCCTCTTTTCTTTCTTCCTTTTTTTCTCACCTTTCACCCCCCCACCCCCCCCCACCACACAAAAAAAACAACCCCCTCACACAACCCCCCCCCCCCCCCCCCCCCCCCCAACCCCCCCCCCCCACAACACAAAAAAACAAAAAAAAAAAAAAAAAAAAAAAAAAAAAAAAAAAAAAAAAAAAAAACACACTCCCTGCCCGAGGGGGGGCCCCCAAAAAACCCCCCCCCCCCCCCCCCCCCCCCCCCCCCCCCCCCCCCCCCCCCCCCCCCCCCCCCCCCCCCCCCCCCCCCCCCCCCCCCCCCCCCCCCCCCCCCCCCCCCCCCCCCCCCCCCCCCCCCCCCCCCCACCCCCCCACACCCCCACACCCCCCCCCACTCACACACACACACTCACACACACACACTCACTCACTCACTCCACACCACACTCACTCACTCACACACATCTCACACACACTCACTCACTCCACACTCACTCACTCACTCACTCACTCACCCCACCCCACACACACTCCCACACACACACCACGACAACACCCTCGACACTAACCACAAACACACACACACACACACACACAGACACAGCGTTGTTTCTGTACTGTGGATGCTCACACATTGATGTGGACATTGTGCTGAGTTCAGTTGCACTGGAGCTGGCTGAATCATACAGGATCTGTTTTATTTATTCAGAAGGAAATCTAGAATTGACCTACAATCCGAGGCTTGTGTTTTAGTCTTTAAGGCTATAGATTACATCAGTTAACAGTCTGGGCAGAGCTGGATTATTGGAGGGAAGTCCAGCAGCGTTCCAGCACTCCCAGCTGGAAGTCAGAGTTTAATGTTAAACAGTTGAGTGATTAATTATGAGTGATGCCGGTTTCACACCAGTGATGTTCTGTCACTTTTGGGACACAGTTAACAATCGAGTCTTCCAACATATTCAGTTTTTATTTTCCTGAGTTTCTCGTGTGTTGTTTCAGTGTTCTTCTGATTATTACTCTCTTACACATTTTTAATAATACAAAAGAATCAACATTTTCTGCTGTCTGTACCTGTGAGAAGTCTATAGTTATGAAATGGTAGAAACACTTTTTGCACTTTTGAGTCTGTCAGTCTAGTTTTACTATAGTAAGACCAACGAAAAATCATACAAACATCAGCCGAGTATTCATTATCACCACTCAAATGATGGATCTGAAAAAAGCTTCTCTTACATCGAACATTGTCTTGTTACATTATGTAGGCCTATATATACTAAATATAAATAAAATTCCTTTATATAATGTTTTTATATTTATATGAAGAATAAATAGAAGACAGCCAAAATATATTTAGGGTAGTTAGAATATATTTTATTAATGACTTTACCTGCGATACTAATTGTATTAAAATTAAAGTGTACTAAATTAAACACTGTATATGTTTAATTGTTAAAACTGAATTAAAAAACATTATTTTAAAGTTGTTAGTAGAACATATTGTGTAATTGTTAATACAATGTCTAAAAAACTGGACGTTTTGAACATTCAAAAAACATTTTTAATGTTTTGTTCCTAATGTCCTTGGAAACATTAGAGAAACATTCTTAAAAACTAAAATTGTTAGCTGTGTCCCCCCCCCCCAAACATGCTCTAATAACACTTGACCTAAATTCATCTAAAGATGTGACACACATGCACATTTGCATGTTGTTGGAGACCCCAAAAATAATTTAAAAAAAAAACCGCAGGCATTCCAGTATTTAGTCCTGAGTAAAACATTTACCTGGGAGTGAGAAAGACAGAAACACCGAGCCAAAGTCTAAAACCCACTGAGTCATTTCAACAATTTCACTCTGTGTATGACATACTGAGAGGAAATATACCTCCATTACATCAAGAGTAAGAGAAATGTGTGCGAGACCTGGTGAATTGATTTAAATTAGGAATGTACAGAAATATAGGGAATTATATATATGTGTGTCATATGCACATTAGTGGAAAAAAGGAATAGATGTTTGTCCGTGTATACGATACAAACATACATAAACCCTACAGATATGAAGTACTGCTGCAGCAGTAACAGGTGCTTTCAGTGTTTGCCTTTCAAATGGACATGGAAA
Source organism: Chromobotia macracanthus (assembly GCA_036877525.1). Classification (NCBI taxonomy): domain Eukaryota; kingdom Metazoa; phylum Chordata; class Actinopteri; order Cypriniformes; family Botiidae; genus Chromobotia; species Chromobotia macracanthus. The sequence goes on from JAZGTH010000069.1 coordinate 1,026,381, forward strand.
CAATAAATGGTCTGCTTGAAATATAGTCAGTACATCATCTCTCTCTTTTTGCTTGACCACTCCCTCTCTGTGTCTTTTCTCTCTGAGCATGAGAGAGGAAGGGAGAGAAACAGCCTGTTAGACTGGTAGAGTCAGTCTCATACACAAGCACCGGTTTAGATCACTGTACAATACACTTACTTTGTGTGTGTGTGTGTGTGAGAGAGAGCCTGCATACTGAATGTGTGTATTTTTGTGTGTCCATGTATAAGTGTGTAATAGTTAATCCTTTGTGCTTAAATGTGTAAATAATGAATGTGGTGCCATGAAAACCTTTATGTTTGAATCTGAAAGATTTTCAGATGTATTTTAGATATTTCTTCACATACAGATATTTGTCATTGTAAAAGACAAACAGATAAAGTTTGCATTCTTTCACATCATCCTGATACATCAGCGATGATCATATAAACATAATACAACATCTCGAGTTTAAATTAATAATCAGGTTGTAACCATCATATGACTCGTCATCGTCATCATCATCGTCATCGTCAGCTCTTCACCGACTTTTGCAACCCCAGCCATGATTATGATGGTATATTGTCAAAGGTCACGCATGATAAACATGTGGAACTTCAAACTCTCTCTCTCCCCTTCCGCTTCTCCTTCTCTTGGTGTAAAGGTTTTGATTTTTGATCCATTCACTGCTGACACTCAGCTGTGACTTACTGTTGTTGGTATATTTCTTCCATACTGTACAAAAATCATTGCACCAGCACTACAGTCATGTAACATCGCCACTGTAATTGTAATAATTACCACTGTAGTGTAAGAGAGATGTTTCAACACTGATGGATCACAGAACATAAGATGTGGAATATTTCAGAGGACATGTGTGTGTATGCAGACAGGCTGATTTTGGGGAGTTACTCTGACCTGAGTTCATTCCAGCTGAGCTAAAGCAACAGATCCAGGTCTGGCAGTAACCTCATACAGTACACAACATCAAACCACAAACACACTAAAGATGATCGTGACAGAAATGTATTCCTGTTAAATTCACAGATGTTTGTTAATGGACAGTGAGACACACACACATATGCTGTATGTTAAGTTGGGTTTCTGCTCTGGGTTTGAGTGAATATATGGTGGCCAGTGACTGATGTGTTTTTATGGTAAGCTGTTGTCAAACAATAAAAAAGAGACACGAGAAAAAGATAGAGAGACAAAGAGTTGTGTTTGTCTGTGCAGACATTATATGTATGTATGTTTGTTCTGAGGGTCAGGTTCTGGGCCTCTCTCTCTCTCTCTCTCTCTCTCTCTCATTAGGTGTGAAATCTGCAGTGCAGCTATAGATCACAAATTTCTCCAATTTGTAATATTTTGTAATGTTGTAAAACATTTGTAATTGTTTTCTTTCTGATTGGCAAAATTAATTGGCTTTGGAATGAATGCATTTCTGTCCTTAATAAACATATATATTGTACAGAATATATTAACTGTTTTTGCTCTGCGCAGATATACAGAAATATTCCAGGCATGTATATCACTTATTGAGTAAAAGCATTCTTTAAATTTCAGTAAACAATTAATTGCATTCTTCATAATTCTAGTTTTGTGTTTACACTGGATGTATATGATGAGTGCATCTGATCAGAAGGGGGCGCTACAAAACAAGTTTTCATACAGCTGACACATACCCCAAACTCTATCAATCGTTTGTTTTAGCTGCCATGTTGTAGTGTAACATTCAGCTCTAACTGTTACTAAAATAATCCAGAAATAATTCAAGTGACTGCAGAAAATAATAATAATATTAACCTAGATTTGTTCTGTGATAAACTGAATTGCTCAAGTGTTTATACAAAGTAAGCTGGAGCAGTTTTTTACAGTAATCTAAAATATCTGGAACGAACCTTAAAAAGAGTCAGAAACAGGTAAAGATAATAAGTGGTTTTAATTAAAAATGGTCTTAAAGGTGTACAAAAATAGATATATTTTACAGAAAACTGTACATGCAAAACAACCTGCCACATTTACAAACTTTTTTAATGTACAGGTTCATATTCAACAAAATGTATATATAATGATATGAGTTCTTTATGAAGCATCTTTGAGAAGAGACAGTACACATGCACACGTCATGCACACACATCATTTCCAGGAAGTGTCAGCATTGACATTTTGATTGTCATACAGGCAGTTAGTGTGAAATTATTTGGCTGTCATATTGTTTTAGAAACTATAGCCAAACATTTTGCTACATGTGATAGTAATGTGTTGTTCTTATATCTTTGAACAAAGCGTAGTCGACGCATTTGTAATGTTTGCTCTGTCTATGTAAAATTATCTTTATTTTAAGTTATTGTGTAGACTCCAAACTCACATATGATATTCTCAGAACTTTAATGTGACACCTAATCGTTTACAGAAGACAGTATTTACAGTAACAACTTTACCTGCATCATCATACATTTATAAGACTAGAGGTTCATATTTACAATTACAAAATTTTACAGGTTGCCCTGATTTAGTGTCTTTAGCCCTGCAGTTAGTTCCAGAATGTAACACACACCGCTGTCACTAAAGCGATCAAAATGTTTACACTGAATGTGTGCAAAAGCAACACACACACAAGGAGTGAAACCTTTGATGAGTGTCCCTGAGAAAGAGCAGTTTGAGAGAAGTCGAAGAGAGAAGTCGAAGAGAGAAGTCGGAGAGAGGAGTCTGAGAGAGGAGTCGGAGAGAGGAGTCAGAGAGAGGAGTCTGAGAGAGGAGTCGGAGAGAGGAGTCAGAGAGAGGAGTCAGAGAGAGGAGTCGGAGAGAGGAGTCGGAGAGAGGAGTCTGAGAGAGGAGTCAGAGAGAGGAGTCGGAGAGAGGAGTCGGAGAGAGGAGTCAGAGAGAGAAGTCAGGGAGAGGTGTCGGGGAGAGGTGTCAGAAAGAGGAGTTTGAGAGAGGTACGAAACATTAGGTAAGAAACATTAAAGGGATAATTCACCCAAAAATGAAAATTCATCCATCATTTACTCACCCTCATGTCATTCCAAACCTGTATTACTGTTTATTCTTCTGAGGAACACAAAAGAAGATATTTTGAAGTACGCTGGTAACCAAACAATAGTGGCACCTACTGACTTCCTTTACATGGGCACAGAACCACTGAGATATTTCTCAAAATATCTGCTTTAGTGCTCCACAGAAGTGAATGTCATACAGGTTTGAAATGACATCAGGTAGAATGATGGTAGAAAGGTAGAAAGAGGTAGAAAGACATGAGTAAATTATGGAAAACTTGTTTTTGGACGAACTATCTCTTTAAGATAAAGAAAATTAAATTTAATCAAAGAGGCTAGTTAATTGTCCAGCAATGTAATTCATCACAAATAAAAGTTTAAACCTTGGAAACATGACTGTCGGTGGATTACCTGAGATGTTGAGGGTCAGAAATAGAAACAGACTTGAGATAAATGTTCTCTGTCTCTTCTTGTAAATCACAGACACATATTTACTTTTAATCAAGAAATCTAAACCTCAGACTCTGGATTGTATACTTTGCTTCATTCATTTTTGCTTTTGAACCTGATTGGTCATGATTGGTGTATATCTTTATTTGAGTTATATTTGTGTGTTGTTAGCAGGGTGTGTAGTGAGATGTGTGTGTGGTAGAGTCGAGGTGTGTTGACGGACATCACTTCCTGTTGAGCTAATTACTCCACCTAAACATGAACGACAGGACATCATCAAAGACTTTGTGTTTGATGAACAGAAGCAGAGAAAAAGTGTAAGAGCAGAAAGAATTATTCATACTCACTCTTTCCGCTGTCTCACAGAAACAGGACAGTCCTTATGCACTAGCAAAATTTGCTTCAGCTGAGCAGCTTCTGTCCTGAGAGATGTCACTTCATTCTGAGATGAGAAAAGAACTTTAAAGCTGCAATCTGTAACTTGTTTTGGCTAGTAATGAACAAAAATCAGTTCTTGCATGTACATGACATGTAATACTGTGAACCAGTGAAATAATAATTTACTGTGCTTGTTCATTCATACCTGCAGCTGTAAGTTAGTGTGTGTGAGCTCCTCAGCCTTCCTCTCCAGGGACGTCACCCAGACTTTCCTCTTCTGTCTGCACCGTGTAGCAGCAGCTCTGTTTCTCTCTAGAAACTTCCGTCTGCGCTCATCTGGATCTTGTGTCGTCCGTCTGCGTCTGCCCCCGGTGACTGCTGGAGGAGATTGTGGACAGTGGGTCTGTTTTGGTGCAAAAGACGCCTATAAAACAGCCTCAGTGATGTAAAGTCACTGTACAAAACGTAAAAAAATACAATGATACGAAAACGGTGGTTACGAAAAGTCATACCTGTGCAGGTATTGGATGATGTGAAAGAGGAGGAGGAGTCTGGTGGGAGGAGCCAGGATGGATGTGTGCAGGTGGGGAGTGGTGGGCGTGGCTGTGATGTGATTGGTCCTGGCTTTGATGCTGATGTGTAAGTCTTTGCGGTGATTGGCTGTGGCCATGCTGCTGGTATGCATGATGGTGAGGTGCGGATTTTAAGTGCGACAGTGGCTGCTGGTGCGATGACATCATCTCCATCATGTGACAAAGAGGATTCTGAGTGCTGTTAGAAACTGCAGGTTGACTGTGGCCTGGTTTGACCTTTGACACCTGAAAGATTACAGAGCAGGAGAGATACTGTAGCTCAGGTTTGTTGTACCAAATGTTTGTAGGTTTCAAGTCGAGATTTCCTGTGTGATTGTTTGTGATGGTGTGAATACATGTAGAGTGACTCTATGATCGAGCTGCCTGGCTGCAGAAAGCAAAGTCACAACTGCTTATTCTGCATGTGTCTGAATTAGATGCTTTGATAGAGATGTGCATGTTAATTCCTGTGGGATATGTTACCCCCTTACAATGTGTTACCCCCCTTACCCCCCCTGACGTGTAATGTCTCTATAGTGACATCATAATCCTGTAACCATGGAGTCAAACAGAGTGAGAGAGGGAAGATTTGGAGGCTGTACCTGAAGGGAGGGGCATGTGCTTGGTTGCGATGGGTTGGGTAAGCCAATCATACTGGAGTTCATTGATAACTCCACCTCTGTCTATGATTTCAATAATGTCAATAAAAAATAAAATAATTACAATGACAAGAAATGGCAGTAACATCGATAGAATATATCTACAGTTATATTTCAGCTTATACATATTAGTATGAAATCAGTAAAAAGTGAAAAAGTGTTAGCTGCAGGTGATTTTGAATAAACACTAAGCGTGTGTGTTTGTGTGTGTTTGTGTGTGTGTAAGAAGGCCTGTAATGTTCTTCTTACGTTCATTGATGTTCCAGGCATTGTGATAGCCACAGAGTGTGTCTGTCGGCTGTGAAGACAGCTGGGTGCTGATCTGAAATCAGTCAGAGATACACAGAGTGAAAACTGTTAGTAGGGGACAACTGTGGCTGTGACCGTAATATTTATATTAACATTTATATATACTATAGACTATAGTAGATATACTATAGGGTAATATTACACACAATACAGAATACACAGAGTGATGATTTACCCTGAATGAGTGAGAGCTGCTTTAGATGAATGAATGTAAGTACGGGCTGTATATGATACTCACAGTTTATTAGCAGTGGAGAATGTGCAGCTGTGTGTGTGAAGCTGGTTCTGCTTCAGACGGGCCACAGCGCACTGCTGCTGGAGTTCAAACTCATGACTTGTCTCAGTGTGACACTGGTTCTGACCCGACACATACACAGAGCATCTCTGCAAACAAGAGAATATTTACAAGTACATCTAATTGCTCATCTGAATTTTTCTTACAACAATCATCAACACACACACACACACAGTTTTGAATCGTGTTTCTTACGGGATTGGGGTCGTCTGTCTGCTGTGACTGGGTCAGCTCCAGTTCAGTGAAGAGACCCACTTCCTCACAGTCCTGTAAGAACCGGGTCGGTGTTGGAGTCTGATCTGTGAGGGAAGAAAGTGAACACAGGTAGTCTAAACGAAACTGTTTTCTCAGGATTACTATGACGGGGTCGGAGGATAAGTCCTTCTTTTGTTTTTATGTAAATGTTTCTGTCGCTGCAGTGATGGCTCACAGACCCCAGAGGTCAAAGGTTAGGCGGATGTTTATATAAGGTTTCCAGGGTAACAGACTGTCTAAATCCTAAATGAGAGGAGATGGAGAGCATGACCTGTCATGACATACACATTTACATTCCTATTACTGACCCACCATAGCTGAGTCTCACTTACATACAAACTCACAGACCCTCAGCTAAAGACACTTTATTTATCTGTGTGTTCATGTTTGTTTAGAAACCTTTACCTGAAAGTGTTCTGTCACACTTAATAGAAGGAAATTGGAGGGTCATCTCATGTTTGTGTCTGTGGATAAGAAGGTGATCTTCTCTTTGGAAGCGCTGTTGGGACAAAATTAAAAACATGACTGGTGAACTACAGCAGCATTTCAGAACTTCTTGCCATGTTTGGAATAAAATATAAGAAAGATTGATATGAAGTTTCAGACATCTAAAGCTTGTGACAGTAAATGTAAGACAGTAATCTGTCAACAGTGATTACTGACAAACTGAACATGAGGAAGTGATAAGCTGTGACGTACCTGAGAGCATCCCGGAGCTGTACACACATACAGACTGTCACAATCAACATTCATCACTGAGATCTGAAAAACTACACACACACACAAGAACAGTGCCATTATAAAGTGCCCATAACAGACAGAGACAGACAGATCTCTTTAAGAATTTGATAAGTAATGTAACTACAGTAACAAAACAACATCAGATAACAGCAACGAGAACCTCTGCAGAAACAGCTGTGAGATGGAAACATTATACGTCAAAAACAGACTCCTATTATTTCACTGCATATTACGTATTACATAGTCTGGCTTTAAGTGCTTCTCGCCCGGTCAACATCACTCATGACGTGAGCTAGCTCTAATCGCATGACGTCACGGCAGCCATGACGTCATCGTTCGGCGATAGTTTGCACTGTTAACGGTGCGCCGGCTGATAACGTTTACGGGGCTAAATGAAACCGGGCTGCAGAATGACGTCATGGCGAAGCCACGAATCTGACTAACCCAAACACCTGAGATCAGAGAGCAAGCGGAGCTGATATTAAAGTCCTCAACTCTGGAGAAATCAGACTCATAATCAGACTCATAATCAGACTCATAATCAGACTCATAATCAGACTCATAATCAGACTCATAATCAGACTCATAATCAGATTCATAACCAGACTCATAATCAGACTCATAACCAGACTAATCAGACTCATAATCAGACTCATAACCAGACTCATAATCAGACTCATAATCAGATTCATAACCAGACTCATAATCAGATTCATAATCAGACTCATAATCAGATTCATAATCAGACTCATAATCAGACTTTCACTTTCATAATCAGACTCATAATCAGATTCATAATCAGACTCATAATCAGACTCATAACCAGACTCATAATCAGACTCATAACCAGACTCATAATCAGACTCTCACTCTCATAATCAGACTCATAATCAGTCTCATAACCAGATTCATAATCAGATTCATAACCAGACTCATAATCAGACTCTCACTCTCATAATCAGACTCATAATCAGTCTCATAACCAGATTCATAATCAGATTCATAATCAGACTCATAATCAGACTCATAATCAGATTCATAATCAGATTCATAATCAGACTCATAATCAGTCTCATAATCAGACTCTACAGCTTTATGAGGACGGCTCAGACACACCGCGCTCTTACTCCGGTGTGTCACACGCGCACACGAACACTTTATAAACAGCGAGTGTGACACTAACCTGACCGCGAACCAGCCGCAAACCCCGCGACGCTCAGAGACGCGTTGAAACAGCGCGTACACGCGCGAGTGCGCAACCCGAACTCACCCAAACGCGCGCGGACTGACGGCGGCGACGCTCCTCGCGCTCGGACGCAACGCGCTGAAGTGAGACGCGATGACAGCGCGATCTATTTACAGACGCATTACATCACCGCGCGGTGACGTCACGTGGGATTCCTGAACTTCTAAATCATTGCGGTCCGCTTTTTAAAAGAGGGAGGGGCTTCGGAGCGGCGGCCCCGCCCACCGAGAGGACGTAGCGGCCGTCCGGTGCGGCCATTGGCGTGTTGAGGGAGCGAGGGGAGGGAGGGGGCGGGGCTCCAGCGGTTGTGTGTGAACAGAGACAGAGTTACAGATCACGATCTCACAAAACACATCAGCACTCGAGGCGACGTCTGCACACTTTCTAGTAACTAAGACTGACCTGGCCTAAAACTGTTCTGTGGTCAGTCAGTGTGAGGAAGAGCGAGAGTGATTCATTAGTCTGATCTAACTCACAATGCTGGTACATGTTTCCTCGGCAACAGCAACAACAGGAAGTGGTGACGTCACACCAGCCTTAGCAGACTCCTGCGTCTTCAAGCATGAATCACACACACTCTGTCCTCATATGACGTCATCCTGCTCAGTTCATCGTTTTCACCATTTATTAGCACACAACAACGGATCTGAGGACAGATTATTGACTGTATGTAGTGAGTGTTCGTGTGGGTTCGTTTGGATAAAGTGTTATAGAAAATATTTAGCCATTAATCTCTTACTTTCTTCAATGAAAACATTTATAACAGAAAGATTTAAGGGTTGATTGACAGCACATGGCCACTGTCCTAGTCTAATCAATAAGAGAAACATGGAAGCTGGTGTTTATGTCTTGTCAAGCGGTGAGAAGAGAGAACTTTCTTTATCAGTCCAGAATTTTCATTTATGGAGATAAAACACCTATTATGACCAAATGAGAGTCACGTGATGCTGTTACCTACCTGTGTCTACTTTCACACAAACATGGTCGTAACCTTAAACACTATATATATTAGATATGTACATCATTGTGTATTACAGCTGAGCCTCCATGATTAATAAAGGGGGGTCGTGATTTCACAGGGAGTCAGATTTTAGTAATACAGCAGACAGAGACTTGAGGGTAGGGTGGGCAATTTAACTAAAGCAAATCAGCTTTGAAAGTGTAAGATCTCACCCTCCCTTCAGAGCGTCTCCAAAGCCACGCCTCCTCCAACACACATAGTTTGACAGACAAGTATGACATCCTGTTATATGTTCGGACCGAATGCAATGATTGGTCAACCATGTTATGGTCTTACACCCTCCACAATATATAGATATATTTCTATAAACGTAATCAGAGCACTTTACTAAGTGATTACTCTCAGGATGTGAAGACACTTTCAAGACTGATGGAGCAGCGGGTAAGTGTGTGTGTGTCTCATAAGTCTCTGTATTAAACATCACTCTTCTCCTCCGTCACGCTGCTTTGCTCACTCCCACCCGCTGCCTGTCTGTCGCTCCAGCTGCCGGCTGTCTGATCATCCCCATCCGGTACAGCCTCCGCCGGTCAGCAAGCTCACGGAGCGCCACTTCCATCATGACGGGCGTCGCGGCTGCCTCATTCTTCTCCAACGTTTGCCGGTTTGGCGGCTGCGGGCGGCACTTCGAGTCGCTGGGCGAGCTCATCGTTCACATCGAAGACACCCACATCGGTGAGTGGCGCTCCGGTTCCGGCCTGCAGTCCCGCTGAACAGGGAAGGCACGTCCGCGTCCCGAGCGTTGTGTTCGGTTGGCCGTGGTTATGGAGCAGTAGATCGGTACGGGCAGGACCGTGCGCGGTTCCCAGACGCGCTCTGTTGAGATGCAGGCCCGTATGCACCGTAATGAGCGCCCGCGGCGGAGTGTCGGTGTTAATGGTGTCGTCTGTCTGTCAGCCTTCATTACGTGTCTGTCTGTCAGCCTTCATTACGTGTCTGTCTGTCAGCCTTCATTACGTGTCTGTCTCACACTGTAACACCTGCACTTTTCAGTATGTTTAGGAAGTCATTCATTTATCTCATCAGAATGACATGGTTTTCATATATAGTCACATCAGCAGACTTTAGTCTCATTTTTTGTGTGTACTTGTAGTCTACTGTAACTCTGTTGTGGACAATGTGGCCTGTTTTTGTTCAACATGTATGTAGTTGTGTTGTGAATGAATGTGTGCTTTATAAACAGGGTTTGACAGCCTGTATGTGGTGATAGGAGCATCTCATTGGGCTTGTTTCCATGGCGACTTCAGCTGTCATAATGAAAGACCTCCTCTGTCACTGTAGCCTCATGGAAGCTGCTCTGATTTCTCGCAGGGGTCACCGTCTGGACTTTAAAAGTTGGTGGTTTGACCTCAGCGCTCTTCTTCTGGCATATTTTGGCAGTTTGTCAGGCATGTAGATGGCTGTCAGTAAATAAATGATAAATCCAAGATTTTCTGTCTGCTTTCTGCCAGTGAGGTACTGCTGGTTTGATCCACACCAGTGTATTTTATTAGAAGTGAGTTATTGATGGTAAAGGTTAACAGGACTAACCTGTTTTTGAGGCAGGAGTTAGAGCAGGACACAGCCTCTGTCTGCACACCCTGAATTACATCCCATAATTGTCCCCAACTCTTTCTGTCTTTCTTAGTCTATTAAGATCACACACACGTGACAGTGGAAGAGATGCTGGTGGCAGACTGTTGTTTTGGGTTTAATTTATTAATTTTGATGTAAATGTATGATTGATTATTTAGATTCACTGCTAGATACATTAAATCACTGCTGTTAACAGGTTCTTAGCAGGAAGGAGTATGATGATGATGATGATAATGATGATGATGATGATGATGAGTGTGGTCCAAGGTGACCTTTGACCTTGTGTGACATCACAGAAGCTCTAATGGTATATGATATGCTGTTGTAAGAACTAGCAAGTCAAAGTCTTATAACAACAACAGCAAAAACATTTTCAGATTTGTCAAGTGCAAACAAACAAACAAAAACACCAATCTGTAAATAGTAAAGTGTGGTCAATATCATGCAAATGACACACATGAGTTTTAATGACTTTTTAAATCTTTGTACATTTGTGGGTAATAAATACACAACATTTTTCTTTTAAGTTTTTTTTGTTTACTTTTGTTTGTGTAGTTATTGGTGACTGTCTGATAAATTAAAGATTTGTAATACTTAACCTAAATTTTCATCTCTAACTGTGTTTTTGAAGATAAAATTGTAGTGTAAAATTTGCATGCAGTCAGGTTTGAGTTTCTCAGAACTGACACAACAGCGCCTCCTTGTGACAACGCTTGCTGACCGCTGTAAGATCTGCACACATTTGTTTGATGGTTATCAGATGGTAACAGGAAGTGATGACGTAGCCCCGTACAGAAAAGAAGATCAGATTGTTTTGCTCTAACTGATAACTGAGAATCAGCTGACATATAAATAATTTCTGATACCTACAATATACCTGTGTCCTCCAAACTCAGGTAAAACACCTGCACCTCTGTGTGTGTGTGTCAGGATGTGCAAATGAGAGAGAGACATACAGAGACATGCAGAGACAGACAGAGACATACAGAGACATGCAGAGACAGACAGAGACAGACAGAGACATGCAGAGACAGACAGAGACATACAGAGACAGACAGAGACATACAGAGACAGACAGAGACATGCAGAGACATACAGAGACAGTTCATTGGCTACATCAGTTTATGGTTGTCTAGGCCAAATGGAATTTTCTATTGTCATACCCTTGTGATCTGACCTGTATTTAAAGTTGTTTGTGTTGTACTGAGAGCAGAAATGTGCTGAAACATGCCCGGTACATTACCATCTAATGCAAGACATCATATGAAGCAGAAAACAGAGAGCAACTTTGTTAGAGTCTGTGTTTCATGTCTTTTCAGCACTATCTGCATATCTTGTTTAGTCTGTCTTGTTTACTCTGTGAAACCAGTTGACAGCGTAACCATGGCAACAGTGGAGCTAAATCAAACTGGTAAAAGATCAGTGGTTTCAGTAAATAGGTTAGGAAAGGTAAAGTAACCAAGCATCAGTTCAGCTGTGTGAATGGTTAAGGTAGCTTAAATAAAAAACTTTCTGTCATATGGTTGTGAACCATTTAAAGTTACACACAAACATTGTGTTATTTGGCACCTGCATCTGAAAACAGCAACAACATACAAACAGCATACAACACAGACGAGCACTTACACAGAACTGCTAAGTGAAGGTTTGTACCGTAACCACTCTAGATTACTTTTAAACACCCAGCTATTAATATTTAGCTTTAAGACTATTAGATTAATACTGTAAGATATTCAGATGTCTGTTTAAAATCTGGGAAGAGTTTCTTTCAGTGGCCAGCAGATGTCAGGCTTGTTACACAATATTAGTTCTTGTGAGGAATCTTTAAAAGCTGCAGGGTTTCAGTATAATACAAAATCAAAGCACTGAATATTCATGAAGTTTTCATGAGTGTTTTATCACAGATTCCTCAGTATCGTGATTTCTCATTTGTTAAGTAATGTTGTGGTGAACTTTGTGTTTCTCAGCATTTTACAAAAGGAATTTTCTGTCTTTTCTGACCCGTTGTTTTATAAAACATGAAATAAGCCAATACCAAAAGAACTGATAGAAGTTAATTCTGTTGAGCTCTGTCGTGATCAGCATGTGTTTGTGAGAGTATGAGTGAGAGCTCATCTGGTCTTTATGAGGCAGTTAGAGGGATTCAGTGGAAAATCCATTATACCAGCCTTCTATTTCCCACCCAGAACTCAGTGTGTGTCTGCCTGTATGTGCTAGTGTGTATAACCTGTGCATTTGTGTGTGCAGCTGTTTATGTATTTGTTACACATGTGCTCCTGTCCTTTACTGTGTGTTAGTTTGTGTGTCTGTGTACGGATGTGTTTGTAGTAGCTCTGAGAAGTTTAATTACGGCCTCGTTTACACTCTCCTACATTCTGTTCTCTCAGTCTCTCTTTCCTCTCCGTTCACTCCATCCGGAGACCTGCTGCTCTCCAGCACAGTAAAACACTCCTGTGTTTTAATTAACATCTGGAGAACAAACCCTGCATTCCTGCATGACCGCTGTACTCACACAGTCACCAAACAACACCACATTAAAAGTTCTGAAAGGTTTTCCTGGATTTCACCACTGGGTGGCGTATTTGCTCTTGTGGTGGCGTCAGGAGCTCTGTTGCTTCTTCCCATCTACTCCAAAACATGTTCCAGGGATATATTTCTGTCAAATGTAGATTCCCCTGATCCCAAATCAGTGTTTCCTCATACAGGGCAGCAGGAAGCAGCTCAGTGACGTTTGAGAGGCAGAGGGTTAATAACATGGCTGTGAATATACGGCATGTTTATGAGAGAAAGTTTTTCTAATGCCCTCATGAAGAGCCTGGAATTATTAGCCCTACATAAAGATTTGATAGGGATTTAATACTGGTAACGGCCCATTAAAATGCTATTTTACTGCTGCTGGTGGAGACAAATGGTGCTTTCAGCCCAACTTCCTGTGGCTGTATGGAGAGTTGTTGTTTGTTCAGAATTATGACTGCCTTTATTAAAAGTTTATGATTTTGCTAAATGTGAAAAAGATGTCAGGGGGATTAAGGAATATTGAATGTGTGTGTGTGCATTTCCTTGCTACTTTTCCTGTGGTAGGACCATGTATGTCTCTATTCTGTAGGTGAAAGGACATCATAAAACTGGAAAACATTAACTTGGTTGTCGATACACTCCTCTGCATTTGACACACTTAATTACACAACATTTACTTTTACTTTTATTTATTTAGCAGACACTTTTATCCAAAGCGGCTTACAAAAGATGAGAGCATTAAACATGTTGCCTTAAGAACCAACAAGCCACACTAACATCACATCTCAACACACACACACACACACACACACACACACACACACACCCTGAGTTTGTTTCACTATATTAGTGAGGACATCTCAAGCTCTTTCTCATATATTTTTTATCCCTTAATCCTCACCTGCTACATTTTCATTAAATAAAACATGATTTTGTTGGTTTATGAGGCTTTAACTAGTGAGAAACACTTAAAATATCCTCATAAATTGTTTTCAAAATGTTTCACTTTATCTGTGATGAGAGTTTTAAAAATGTAGCCCTCACAAAAGAAGCAGACCTGTACATGCACACACACGCAGTGTGCACACGTGCAATGCAACGTTGCATTCACTTTACAATGACTTTCTGTGTGTTTGTTTGTGTACATATGTGCAAGACATTCTGGTCAGTGTTACTGTAGGAAAAAATGACACATGAGGACAGTTTCAAACCATGATACAAACTAAGAAAACACACACACACATGGCAGAGAAAAGTCTGAAGCTTTGTCTGTTGTGCCTAAGCAATCAGAACAGAAAGATTGTGGTATTGTGTTGGGTGGGCTGGAGCTTGGGGGGGCATTGGGGTAATTATGTGATTATAAACATACAGTAACTTACAGTAAGCACAAAATGTGTGAGCATGGACCGTATATGGTCTATACGATCACATGCATGTATGTTTATCTGCATGTATGTGACAGATGTATTTGTGTTCCCTCTCTTAGATTCAGACCCCAGAGTTCTGGAGAGACAGGAAGTGCAGCAGCCCACATATGTTGCTTTGAGCTACATTAATAGGTGTGTGTGTTGAAGTGTGTGTCAACAATGTTCGTCTGCAATATACCATCACAGATTATACGTATACATTATTTTACTGGAAAAATTACCACTGTGACATGTTTTGGTCAAAGCAAAAGAAATAATGCCTTAATTATACAATTACTGTAAGTAATGCCTAAAGCTTGTCACTTTGTACCTTTTTTGTGTGTATAAACTTTACAAAAGCCACTGTCGCTGTCAGTGTCTGCGAGTTCAGATCTGTAATCTATAACTATGATGTCATTGTTTATGTTTAGATTCATGACTGAAGCAGCACGCAGAGAGCAAGAAACCCAGAAGAAGAAGATCCATCCCAAAATTACTATATCCGTCACTGGAGGTGTAACACGTAACAACACAGCCACTCCCTCTCGTCATAGCAACGGCAGTCTAACCCCACCCGTGACCCCGCCCATCACCCCCTCATCCTCCTTCCGCAGCAGTACACCCACAGGTTACTGGAGTGTGTGTGTGTGTGTGTGTGTGTGTGTGTGTAAACCTCAAGATTTTCTAAGATAATGTTTTGAAAACCAGTCTGTCTTTACAGCTGCAGTCTGTAACTTTTCTTAATTAAAAATAAAGCTAATAAAAAACTCTGGAGAATT
Organism: Chromobotia macracanthus; assembly: GCA_036877525.1. Classification (NCBI taxonomy): domain Eukaryota; kingdom Metazoa; phylum Chordata; class Actinopteri; order Cypriniformes; family Botiidae; genus Chromobotia; species Chromobotia macracanthus. The sequence goes on from JAZGTH010000069.1 coordinate 1,041,577, forward strand.
GGACCAGAGGACACGTTTGCTTTCTCAGTTCTCATGAGTTCTTGATATATGAAGCAGATAACTTGTTGTTGTGATCCAGGCAGTGAGTGTGATGAAGAGGAGGTGGAGTATGAAGACTCAGACAGCGATGAATCCTGGACCACAGAAAGTGCCATCAGCTCGGAATCCATCCTCAGCTCTATGTGTATGAACGGAGGCGAGGAGAAACCCTTCGCATGTCCTGTACCTGGCTGCAAGAAGAGATACAAGGTACCACCCACACGTTTGTGTTTGTCTTTGTGAGGACTTTGTCTGATGTAACATAATGCAACTTCACACCAGGCATGATGCACAAAGTTGTGACTGTCCAGAGTGATTGTGAAAATGCTGCATAAAGTGACACAGTTACAGCTAATCAGAACCCATTTTTATGTTTAATATAACACTTTGCAGCCAATAAGATTTCACTGTGGGCGAGGCTACTTAAACTATGAAGCTTAGAACAATAAACAAAGCTGCACGGAGGTCCAAAGTAAAGTTTAAAAACGTGCTTCAAATCTGTCACAACCGCACCTGAAACATTTCCCAAGAATGATGCTGCAGTCCAGCACGTAAAATCTTATTTATTTCTAGAACATTCTTCTCTGTCTCTGTCTCTGCTCTCTCTTTCTCTCTCTCTCTCTCTTCAGAATGTGAACGGTATAAAGTACCATGCCAAAAACGGGCACAGGACGCAGATCCGTGTGAGGAAGCCCTTCAAGTGCCGCTGTGGGAAAAGTTATAAAACTTCTCAAGGCCTTAGACATCACACCATCAACTTCCACCCTCCCCTGTGATACACACACAAACACACACATATACACATACACACACACGTACATACACACACGTTTCCCTAAACCTTCTTTCATTTCTCCAGTGTAAATCACTGATTTGACGATATATTTAATATTTTCCTTTTTTATGTATATGATTATATATGCATGTAGAAATATTTATACATTTGCACATTCCATACATAATTTCATAAGAAATCCTTTATCTTTATTTTGTGTTTGTTTAATTTAATTGACTTTTCAGAAAGTTTGGAAAGTTTGAAGAGATTCTAGGCATTTTTTTATGCAAAACATATGTGTACATTATATTAAATTATATTATATAAATACACACACACATATATATATATATATATATATATATATATATATATTATCCTATATATATATTTAGTATCTAAGTTGTATTGTCCAGACAACTTACATATATTTATTTTTCATTATACATTTTTCAGAACATTTCTATTGTTTTTCTACAAGAACTTTATCTCATCTTTATAGACCTTTTTAATGACTCAGTTCATAGTTTAATTTGCTTTGTGGAGAAGATCTTTTATTGTCCAACTGGATTGATCATTATCAATTGATCTCAGGTCACGACACAGATGCCAAACAAAACCAGCAATGTAGTAAAGAAAACATTCAAATTCCACTCAGTTCATTCCAACATTCCTCAAAAATCAAGAATGACCAACATTACACAGCGTAAACTTTATCTCATGTTTTATTTTGCATGCAGCATCGTCTGTGTAAAATGAAATCTGCATGTTTTTCTGACTGCAGCCTGGAATCATCAATCAGTCATCATTATCAGATAGAAACAATTTCCATCGAGATGTATTTGAGTTCTAAGCAATATTTCATAGTGAGATCAATAAATAAAGAGGCACAATAATTGCATTCAAAATGCATAATGTACAAAGAAAAGCACAGTTATCCAGCCCTGTTCCTACTGTTACACCAGCAGTGCAGAAGTGCCAAGACCTTCTTTCCCGCTGTTATCTGAAAAAGATTCATATGTAATCTGCCAAATCTGGTCATGTCTGACTGTCCGTCTGATGCCTGTGTGTTTGATCTGTGCTTGCCTTGTAACGTAGTCGGTTTGCTAGCATGACGCTGACTGCTCTGTTTATAGTTTGTTACATTTTTTTATTTTAAAGAAGTATTATAGTGTTACTTCATATTGAACCTGTTTAATAGTGCCAGATTCAAATCTATGCCTGAATATAGTTTCTCAACTTTAATTCTTGAAGAGTTTTACATGAGTCCTGTTTTCAGACAATTAAGTGGTTTACAAAAGTAAAATATCTTCAGCTGTTTGTCAGCACATACAACCAACTGCTAAGAGCTTACCCAGCTAACAGGGAATGTTTTCAGAATGTTCTCTAAAGGTTCCCTCAAAGTTATCAAAAATGTTCTTGCAAGGTTAGTAGAACATTTTTTTCACCTTATATATCAAATCAAAAATGTTACTCGGCAGTTGTTAGTGAATTGTTTTAAAAATGTTACTGAATTTATAGTTTTAACATTGTACTTGTGACCAAGCAATATTGTTAATACAATGTCTAAAAAACAGTTTTGAATGTTTCTAGAACTCTTAACGTTTAATGTCTAGTTTTTTTGGTTTGCTCTTATGCTTACTTATGTTGGTCAAATATGGCCCTGCCAAACATGATTCTTGAAATGAGAATAATGTGCTGTCCCTTACGAGTCGTGGCCCAGTGACAGTATCATACTGTGATTCTTTGAAATATACCGTGTTACTGAATGGTTACTGTTTTAATATACCGTAGTATTTATATGGTACTTCAATTTTTTAAAGAATGCCGTGCATGTATTGTGCAGTCGATGTCTAAAACCACAGTATTTATTACAAAATAACTCGATAGTACAATAGTAGACACATATATATATCATGGTACTTTCTGGTGAGTGGTGCTAAGACTGGAGGTTTTATAAATGAAGATGATTGTGGTGTTTATTATACAAGCTACTTCCATATGGTTTCATATAGTCTGAGAAGTTATATGATCACTGTGCATCAGGATCTGCAGTTAAACACTTCAGATCAGTCGTGTGTACTGACCTCATGGAAACATTTTCCAGCTGACAGCAGTTGGACAGACGTTTTGGATCGAGGTGTGTGTTTGGATGTCTAGCCATGACTCATTATCTTGTTATTTTCCAAGTCACCATGTGTTTATTTGTATATGTATTTTTAGATGCTGTACTGGTTAACACATTTGTATCTCTCTCTGGCTAGTGTCATTTGTTCTCAGCTGTGACACAAACTAAAGCTGTTAAACATGATTTTAATGAATCTGTGTCTGACAGTGTCTGTTTAATGAATCTGAGTTCACAAACATGAGATGCATTTATTTTGGAGGGAGTTTGATATACTGTATATTGAATGTATCGTACTATAAGTCTTTTGTAAAGTGCTTTTGAAATTATATTTTCCTACTGTATGTTTTCGTGAAAAATCTTTTGAGGAACAGATTCAATTTGTGATTCAAGATGATGTTTGATGTGTGTGTGTTTGTACAAGCGAATAAGAGACTCTTTTCTTGTTTATTTTTAACCGCAATGTAAAATTTAGACAATAGTACAAAAAAAACAGTGTCTCTGTTGCTTATTGTCTGTACCGTGTTTGACTGTGCATATTTTTTATGTCTAGTTGATTAACAAAGACAAATTGCATTTTAAGAACTGGATCTCTGGTGTTTGTTATTAAACACAGACGGAACACAAACACAACCCTAAATTTCTGTCACATTTACAGTAAGAAGCATCAGCCGTGAAGCTTCTTATTAACACAGAATGATGATCTGATATGATTGATATGATGATGTGATTGATGATCACCATGATAATGAAAAGGCATATGAAAACCAAACAATCAATTCATTAAACATAGTCACTCTCAGAGGGAGAGGAATTACAAGCAAAGTCTTTCTGTCTCTTTTTAAATGTCCATCAGTATGTGAGACTAAACTATACACAATAAGATCAGGAAGACATGGAAACATTTAACAGTCCTTCTACACAACCATTGTGTGTGTGATGGGGGGACTCAGAAAACAAGGCGTCATGGAAAACAGAACCAGGAAAAAGGTGAAAATATTACACTTGCTTTAAAGGCAGCTGAAATTGTGTGGTTACTCTAAAGTGTGTGTGTGTGTGTGTGTCACTTTTATTACATCATTCTCTCTTTTGAAGCCTGTATAACATTTTCACCTCTATAACAGCCCATATGTTTGCACATGCATAAATGAGTGATTATATGGTTTTATATACTTTTAAATGAAATATGCTGGTAACAAAGAACAGAATATTTCCCAGTTCTAACCCACCATCATAAACATGTCAAATACAGTTACATTTGAGTTATAGTCAAGACACACACACATACAAACACACACATATCTTTACTGACAGTAATCTGTTATTGTGATTTTTATTGTGATTTTTTTAACACTACACAACATTTCCTTTGATTACAATATATCACATCTGTAATCACTTTTACAGACAGAAGAGAGCACAAGAAAATAAACAGAAGATCTAAGTATGTTTCAAACAAACCATACTTGTAGATACACTGAAGGTTATCTGTTTCTGACGTGCTATAACACCCTCTTACATAAACAGAACTAGTCTTCAGTTTAATCTTTGATATTAAAATAAACTATTGAACTGATGTTTACAAGAACAGTATGTTTGCTGAAATCCAAAGCATGAGTTAAAAATTGCTAATCGAATCATATTTAATTAATATATAAATGAAATAAAAATATTTTAAACTGAAATTAATTACTTTGCTCTTTGAACAATAAAAGTATCGTCAACAACACCAGAGGGCGCTGTGGGTTTAGAAAGAGCCCAGGTTACAGTGCTGAGGAGTTAATTGAGAGTGTTAAGACCTGGGCAATAATTGCTATATTGCCTCAGTATATTTTTAAATATAAGACTACATTTATACTCGGAATATATCTATCCATTTACATGTGTATACTACAGTCTGATATGGTTGTCTCTTATTATTACAGTAGCCAGCAGTGCACAATATGTGTCCAGTAATGTGTGTGATTACACCAGAAGTTACTGCACAGAAGGGACACAGATGTCAGAAGAAGATAGTAAAGGACATAATGTGTCAGTATTTATTTGACTGAGAAGCAGCTGGCTGTCAGGCCTGCCCACAGCCTGCAGAAAGGATATTAAACACATGAACCTTATTCCCTATAAACTAACCATCAAAACAGAGTGATATTGAACAGATTAACCATCTTCTTCTAATCCACATTTTACTCTGCTACCCAGCAATGACTTTTAATTCACTCTGAATGAGTTTTAATTCACTCTGAATAGTTTTAATTCACTCTGAATGACTTTTAATTCACTCTGAATACTTTTAATTCACTCTGAATAGTTTTAATTCACTGAATAGTTTTAATTCACTCTGAATGAGTTTTAATTCACTCTGAATGTTCTCTGGAAGTTTTCACACACACATTTTCTCTTTATTAAGTGTGAGATTAAATGTTAAGATGAAATGAAGATCTTTTTCCGTCTTTTAAGAAGTATCGGCTTAACTCCATTTAAAGAACAACGCAAATCACGATCTCATTGGTCGGTATTTTATTCCTTATCAGTGATTGGATGAATTGATCTGTCAATCATAGACCCCGCCCCCTGAGCTCAGGTCATGGGAGACGAGCATGGCAACATGAAGTTTCTCTAACATGATAATCGTGTGATCTCAGGCTGGGTATGTTTTAAATGTTTAAGTGAGTCCCACATGAACAGGATCAGAGTGTCGCTGAGATGTTTTGTGTGTAGCAGAGCGCCGTCATCAGCCGACCATTAACATGCCATAAATAGAGGAACACTGAGACATAATGCACGACAGCAATGTGATATTACTAATGCTATAATATTATAATACTAAAACTGCTGTTCAGACATCTTACTAAACGTGTAAACAGATGTGCAGTGCATTTACTCGTATGCTTATATTCACACAGGGTGCACGAGCTGTTTAAGAAGTTTTAATGCAGTTTAGAGATTACATTTGTTTGTATGTGTTTCACTAGAACTCAAGATGTACTCTTCTGTGTGTTTTCAGTGTCATGTAGATCAATGGATTCAAATAGCCCTGTTGGTTTATTGGACTGGGTAACTAGATTACAACCATGACTAGAACTAAAGCATAGATACTGTTCATGCCACGGATGTTCTCCAGCATCCTGTAAAGACCTGCAGTATTCAGGAGCACAGGTATGCGTTTAACACACACGTTTGTGAGGACGCTCATTGACACAATACAATCTCTAGCAATACAATTTCATTTTTTAAGTATTAAACGAGCTGTGCAGCTAAATCAGTTATTGTGATGTTGAGAAGAGGTTTTCCAGCAACACAAACACACAGTTGTTATATCATACAGAGTCTGTGACGGGTTCTATAATGAGCTGAGCTGTAATGGGGGACAGCACCATCTGTAGCTTCACTTTGATGGAGCTGTAATGTTGCCTTTCATGTAGATAAAAGGCCATAAAGAGCTGAGAAACTGCCCGGCTCAAGCATGTTTAAAATACACACCCCTCAGGTTTGCTGGATGTGTGTTTATTGAGTTTTAAAGGGCCAGTGTGTGGACCAAGCTATAAACGAGTGTTTGTGTTATGGGTGATTCACAGTCGTACATCTATAGAGCAACATGGTGATGAGTAAATGATGGAAAAATGTAAAGTTTTGGGTGAACTTTTCCCTTAGGCCAGGATGTATCAGTAGTGCAGGAAAGCAAAATGTTAATTGCACAGTATGAATAAACTTACCAGGTCAACAGGGTGAGTTTCTTAGAGCAAATTACAAACACAGCAGCAACAGAACAACACCTCAGCTGTCCAGAAGATGGCGCTCCAGCCATTATGACACTGGTGTGTGATGTCCATTTCCAGCTCCTCCCATCATCTGACCTCTCATATGTGCTTGTTGTTGTGGAAGGCTGAATTTGCATGTGTGTGAGATCATGTGGTATTTTTTAAACTAGATTTCTTTTTAATATAATTTTTCCCTTGGTTTGCATCTCTCTCTTCTGCGTCACTAGGTTTGGCACATCAGACGGTGATTCTGAAATAATACACTCATAAAGTGACGAGTGAACACTCATGCTCTCTCTCTTATACATAGATTTGTAATAAACTCAAAAGCACAAACCTCACTGTCTAAACCCACAAAGAACCCACAACTAACGTCATGCGCTTTCAGACGTGGGCTGCGTCTAACAAGTGCATTTAACAGCAATTACCCACAATCTTCTGGTTTTTCTAAGTTTGCTCGTCCATGAGCTCATGGTTGCTCATTTTCACTGTGAACTTCATGGTGGGAAATTTGTGCAGGCTCTTGTGTGCAGTGGAGTGTTCAGTTTTAAATCTAGTTTTCTTGTGTTAAGTTGGGTTGTGTTGATTCAGTGTGTTGTTCTCACAGTGTATCTCTCATGGACTTCATGTCATAAGTGTCATTATTCACAAAAATGTAGAGTTGTACCCAGCTAAGGTGGTAAGAACACTTCCCTAAAGTTTCCATTAAGTAACAGAAACATTAACAATATTATTTGAATGTTCTTGGAATGTTTAAAACAGCATTTTTATAGATGTGTTAATGTTATTGCTTGTTGAGAATGTTTTTGATAAATATAATATATAACAACAAAAACGTTCTTTTAACGTTACTGCAAGTGTCATCTGTTGTGCTCTTATGCCTCATGTCAACAAGCTGTCATTCAAAGACCAAATCTGACCCTGAATCTCCTGCTTTTAACAATCACTTTCTGAAAACTGTTGTGTGTGTTTAAGTGTGTAGTCTCAGTGTCGTCCCAGCTAATAGGGAACCTTTTCAGAACATTGGCAAACATTCTCTTAAAGTTCTTTTAAAGTTCTCTGTTATCAAAAACATTCTTGCAGTAATGTTAGCAGAACCAGAAATGTTCTATATATGTTAAAAATTTTCTATATATTTTCTATAAAAATATATCATAAATGTTATTCCCAAAACAGAACATCACCGTAAAAATCGACACACACACTCAGATCTCTGCTGCCTTCAGCATACTTTATCTGGTGAATCCTAAAGTCCTGCGTTTCCTCTGAGTGAGCCACTGTACAGAGACCACCAGTATGCATGTGTTGAGGAGTTAAACACAAACAGTGAGTTATCTTTAAAACTTTGTGACTCCCTCCATGCATTTTCCCTCGTTCTCTGATCTCCTTCCATCCTGTTGAGTAAATCTTCCACCTTTTCATAAATCTGTTCCAAGTTCAAGATGTGTTTTAAGGGGGTTCTTTTGAAGTGTCAGTAAAATAATGATTTATTAAATACATTCTAATTAAGTAATGCGGTACTAGAGGTCATGCTGTATTGTAAAGTTTTCATTAAAATGAAATTTTCTGAAATATCTGAGAGTTAAAAGTTTTAGTTGTATTAAAAAGATTTCACAGAAACAGTTTAAATAAGGACATTGGATACTGCCGAAGCACTGAATAAAACCTGAATGAATGATAAAAAGACGAGGTTTAATCTAATAGAACTGATTTGATAAAAATATACTGTAACCCTTTTGCATCCATTGTGCATTCTGTATTAAACATTTTCTTTTTGCCCTATTTTTAATTATACTTTACGATTAAAACATTATTATAAACGAGGCTTTTAAAATTGTGCCCTGAAGTACCGCAGAAAAGCTTTTGAAAATCTCAGTTAACTAAACTTCTGTTCATTAGTTCACCTGCATTTCTGAACATCAGTTTTTGTAACAGAGACAAAATTTCACTAAACGAAAAATTAGAGTTTTTAAGTTGTCGTAGATTTGTGTAACATGATTGATACTTGTATATACTGTGGCATCGTAATCGACTCGATAAATCATCGATAAATCAAACGTGATATGATATTTAACAGACAGACTGACTTAGATTGTCGATAATATTTTTCACAGTGTTTTATGTCTTGGTTTTAGAGAGAAACAGCGCTGTAATGTCAGTAATGGCTTGAGGAGGTCGCTCCTCTCCTCTCTGATGTCCGGCAGCACAATCACTCACAACAGCTCATAATGGAGTTTTAGAGGGAGAAGGAGGTTTTTAACTTGATATCACTTTTAATTTTTCATCGTTTCTGTTGTTTGTGTTGGCGCAGTACAGTCTGCTACACCTGTCAGAAATAAATTCAACAAAACTGGCATTTTATTGGTCTAGTTGACTGTGTGTGGCGTGATTTACAGTATGACTGAAATCACTGTATGAGCTCTAATAAATGTTTTGTGGGCGGTCGTCCTTCAACGTCAATCAAATCCTTCAATCAAATGGGCAAGTTTTGATACAGCATTAATAATGATCGATTTTGAGTTTGTATTATTGATTGTTTTATAATTGATGAGTCTGTAGGCTACTTAACTGTTTTGTGAACACGTTCATTCACACTAGACCAAATGTCACACCAAATAAAATAAAAACAGTTAAAATGAAGTAAATGTGAGTTTTCACTCTTATCAAAGAGGTTTCAAAAACAGAAAGAATTTATTAGCAATGTACACGTTTATTTTTCTCTGTCAGAAGTCGTGTCTTGTTTTGAAACACCGTTTTATTCAGATTTTAACTTCTTTGCGTACAGTTTGTGTAAAATATGTGCCATTTTCTAATGTTTCCTGCAATCATATTTGACCTGTTTTATTTGGAAGTGAACTTAGTTGAGCCGACCTGCGTTAAGTGCAATTATATAAGCGATTATATATGAATTACTTCATTGGTTGATGTTTTGTTAAACTGCTCTACACTGTGATTACACACCTTTTTATTGGGGTCCTCAATATCACATGCAGTCAAATCTTATTGTAAAAATATATACTGTATTATATATAAGTATATATACTGTGTTCTATACTGTATTGTGTTTTCTATCATTTTGTTGGGTTAAGTTCGCATAAAGGATTTTTTTTTAGTTTTTTTTTTTTTTTTGGATTTTTTTTTTTTTTTTTTTTAAATTTTAAAAAAAAAATTTTAATTTTAAATTTAAAAAAAAAAAAAAACCCTTTTTTTTTTTTTCCCCCGCCCCTTGGGGGGCGCTTTTTGGGGGTGGGTTTTTTTTTTTTTTTAATTTTTTTTTTTTTTTTTTTTTTTTAAAAAAAAAAAAAAAAAAAAGATTATCTCCTGGGGGGGGGGGGGGGGTTTTCCCCTTTCCCCTCTCACTTGTCATCATTTGTACATTATACATTAACTGCATTAGTTACATTAGTTTTGCTTTGTATTTAGTGGCCTAAGCGGTGTGCTAACATTTTAAATGTGGAACTTCAAGTTGTGTCTACCTTTATTTCCTGTCATTAAATATGTATTTTAAGTTATTTAACAGATGCAGATATAGAAAAAATAATTGTAAACAAAATATTCAGCTTTAAATATAACATTATATTCTCATCTGATGTTGCTGTTAGTTCAACCATTACCTTTGGATGTTTTCTGACTACATACTGTTAACTAAACCGGAAATTCCTAAACATGACATTGAATATTATTGTGTGATTTATGACACCAGGATCTGTACTAGGATTGAAATATTGAATCGGTAAATTAATTTTAATTAAACAGACATTCTTATTAACTTCAATTACAGTCTACTAAAACGTATTTTAAAAACTAAAAAATGTAGCTTGTTCATTGATTCATCAGATTGATAAAACCTGAAAAGTTTTTTCTGTTGTTTTAAGACTCATGTAGCCCATTCATTGTGTTTTACTTCCTCTGGGCAAAATTACAGTTTTGCTGTAATTTAATAAATCTGCGCGGTCACGTTTATGTTTTAACTTCAGATGTTTAATAGCGTCAGTATTGAATGGGGCGGGGCTAATTGATTACGTTTATATCAATAAGATGACGTAACGCATACAAGTGGGTTAAAAACAAACCCGTGAAACCAAAACAGTAATACAGAATGAAGTATTAGTGTTTAAATGCTTGGACATCACAAATCACTTAAAACAGTCACTTGTTATCTTTTTAAAAACAGTTTGGCTTTTAATTTGTACATTTAGTATTTAGTGTTTAACTTATTGTAAACATATTGCAATTCAGAAGTCAGTCATTTCTTATTTTGTCTCGTCTGTCTACAAAGAATATGGAAAATATTTCAGATCACTGAGCTACTGAGAAAATCAAAATCCGCTTGTAAGTTTTGAATTAATCTGACGACATTCAGTTCAGAATAATCGTGTTTTGTACTGTTTTTAGAATCACAACTTTTAACTTTTCATGAACATGTTAATGAGAGTCTTTTGAGAATCTTTAATGAGTGCAAATTAAATTCTTGTATTTGAAAAGGCGATTGTATTTTAATAAACGTGGTTGTACAAACGCAGGTGTGAATGAATCGGCGAGACGTGATCTATTTAATTTGACATTATTCACTGCTTCTTAAAGAAATAAATGTTAAAAAAATAAACTGTTTAAAGGAAATCGAGTCCAGCTGCTTAAATGCAAAAGGAAAGCGTGTGAAATTGTATTTAACTTCTTAACAGATTTGCTTACATGTGGAATATAAAGTGGCAGACCAGTAAAATGCTGAAAATAAAAGGCTTGACGATCTCATTCATCAATGATTTCTCGCTCTTTTCTTTTATAGCTTTTCTTTTGGATGGCAGTTTTCAGCTTGACCTGCAGACATCAGCCTCACACATGAAGCGCACAGACGGATTCAGACGTCCTGTGAACAGCACGGAGGCCGCCGCAGATCAAACTGGACCTTTTCTTTTACTCTCTTACTGTTCTAGGTATCAAGAACAACGTATAGATTTCGTTTTCCGGTCGTTTTGAAACTTAATTTGTTAAATAAATTTGGCCAATTGTTTGAGAATTAGTGAGATTTAGTTCTACATTTAGGGTGATTCAGTAATACAGTAATTCATCATATTTATATCACATTCGTATTCTGTTACAGCTGCATTAAACCTGAAAGCTTTTGTGTTGATGACGCTGTCTGCACACAGTTTGTAAAGAGAACTAAAATGATCTGATATGCTTTAACGCAACACTTATACAATATTCATGTTCAAATAGTATTCATGAATATTTACTATCCATGACGAATAAGATATTTAGTTTTAGTTTATCAACAAGAGAGCAGCGCTTCAGTGGACTCAACCCGCGGGTTCTGTGAGCGTCAGTTTTATCGCCGGGCTGAGGGTCGCTCTCGTCACGTGACCAGCTCTGAGCCAATGAACACGTGAATCTGAACGCGTCACAGCAGCTCGCTTTTCTTAAAACTGTCTCGAGGTCGGCGGACTGTGTCGACGTCACTTCTGCACCGATCCGGTCATGCTTCTCTACGACGGCGGCGGCTCGGACGACTCCGGTAAGAGCATGCACGGGTTCTCCAGAAGTAACTACTCACCGAGTCCCTGCAGGAGTCTGATGGCTCACCCCGCCTCTCTTGCGCCCGGTGCGGCGTACCCGTCAAGCGAAGCAGCGGGGGAGCCTGGGAGGCAGTGCAGCCCGTGTTCAGCCGTTCAGGGGTCAGCCAGCGCGGCACTGTCCTACCGGTACTTCGGTGCCGGTGGATTCTACCCTTGCCGGATGTCGCAGCACTGGGCCGGTGGAGGTGTTACCCGCGTGGATACGCCCGCGTCTATGGACGAAGGTTACACCACCTCGCGTGCCAAAGAGCTGGCCCTCTACTCGGGCTACACCTCCAGCCCGTACCAACCAGTTCCAGGCTATCTGGATGTCCCTGTGGTCCAGACAATGAGCGGGCCTGTGGAGCCCCGGCACGAGTCCCTGTTACCCATGGAGAGCTACCAACCGTGGGCTGTCAGGACCAGTAGCTGGAATGGACAGATTTACTGCACCAAAGAGCAGCCAGAGACGGGACATGTATGGAAGTCGTCTGTACCAGGTAATGAACACACAGTTTGTCCATATTAGCCCAAAATAAAATAAAAGATAAAATAAAAATAAAGAACTTTCAACATCCACACAACATTTTTTGTTTCACAAAAGCTTCCTTGTAGTGGAAAAAGATTGTTTAGATTATAAGAAGGTTTAAAGAAACCTTTGACTGAAAGGTTCTTTGGGGAATCAAAATGTTTTTTCTGTGGCATCACTCTGAAGAACCTTTTGTAGCTCATGTATTTTATACATTTGTATCGTAATATATGTTGTTGTGCTTATTAATCGTGTATTCATAATTGAGTGTATTACATTATCATTTTCTTCTGAGAAACCATGTCTCACGGAGGCGCAGACGGGAGATCTTCTCGACGTGGTCGGAGGAAACGCGTTCCGTACACCAAAGTGCAGCTGAAGGAACTTGAACGCGAATACACCGCCAACAAGTTCATCACCAGAGACAAACGCGGGCGGATATCCGCCCAGACGAACCTGTCCGAGCGACAGGTGACCATCTGGTTCCAGAATCGACGGGTAAAGGAGAAACGGGTCGTCAAAATTAAACCCAGCAGTTAGTTTTGCCGGGATAAACTGAATTTTAGACAATGATCATTGACACTGAGATTTCTGCGTTTCAGAGGTATGAAGCAATAGACATTTAAACGAATATTTGATTTTCTTGAACTGCTGCTTTGAAACGATCACTTCGCATCGAGCAGGGCTGATGGTGACGCGGCGCGTCATTTTAACGCTGCTTCATGCGACGACGCGAACCCAACTCAGGAGAAAGAGCTGTTGTTATTTTGGTTGTGATTATTTAGTGCTCACAAAATATCTATGGAAAGAAATACTTTGGGTTCTGAAAGTAAGACAGCTCTTTATAGTGTGGCACCAGTTCTGTCTTTCATCACGTCCGGTGTCACTTTTACATTCAGTTGAACTCTTAAGTTTTCTTCGCCTCATGCTGGAGAATATGAGGAGTGAAACGAGAAGTTTATCAGTGTGCTTGTATCTGTATCAAAATGACTTGTGTTTGGTCATGACTTGTGTTTGGTCGTTGTACTAGTGTTTCTCAAAAATCCGTCATAATAACAATTGATAATAAAAATATGTATAATGACGTAATAACGTATTTTACAATTCTAGACAACTTTACAAAATTAACCTTTAAAAGTGCCAAAATAAAGATGTTTGAACATTAATTACGTTTAACACGTCTTTAGTAAATTGAAGTAAGATAAAATAAGAAATGGAGCTATTAAATTGTGTCTGAAGATTTATGGACGGTACAACGCGCATGTTTTATTGTGTATTCTTTGAAATCTATTATTGTCTGTATTAACAACAAACAGCAGCTCTGAGTCGAGGGCTAATGGCGTATCTCAGCCTTATGATAGAGCAATGGCGCCATCTACTTGTTTGTAAGTAGAAGTAAATGACCGCCCTGATGTATTACTACTTAAATTAAGATACATTTCAACAGAGTCTATTACATAATAATGTTAATGTATATTAAACACAGTAACACAATTTGCACAAAGCACTGAACAAAGGACTACAGCAAAGGATTATACATTTTAATTTGCAACATTAGCATCTTTTAATAGAAGGATAAAGAAAAGTGTTTTCTGTTGTTTGTAGTTGTACTTTGTGACAATCTTCACGATTGCATGTTGATTATATATTTATAGAAAACGGTTTTAACAGAACAGTAGACAGTCTGCTGGATCTTGATGATTTTTTGGTGTGTGTAGTTTGAAAGACATTTAGCTGTTTATCATTCTTAATGGTTTCAGATGAGCTTAAATGGGTTGATATAATGTTTGTGTTTTTAAAAGAAGAGAAGTCACACGTACACAAACAGACGTTTTTGACTGCAGATACGCCTGGTTACCATGCCACTTAATTTGACTTATTTTTGTTGACTGCATAGCCCATCTACCTACAAACAAAATGATATGCTACTATTTTTTGCTAAATCAGTCTGTGTGTTTATATTTGTGGTAGTCGTTTTAATAAAGTAAAAAATAATAATAATTGAATAAAATAATAATCATATTTTTAGAAACAGCTCTTGCGTGTGAATTTATTATGTCAGTGTATCTTAAAGTTATCATGATTGTTTCAATTATAATTGTTATACCGTTTTTGCAAAATTATACCGCGAAATTGAGAATATTGTGTCTTAAGGATCTCATTATTAGCTAGTAAACAAACAATGTTTTGTTCAGATGTCTGACTGTGATTTTTATGTGTATAATAAAAGAAACCGTTCATGAAGTGCAGTCAGGATTTTAGTCGTCTGTTGAAACACCCTGATGGGTCTAAAATAGTGTTTCACACGCTCTTAAATATATTGTAAAAAAAAGAACAATATACATATTTGACTTTGACCTTGAACCTTATACTTATTCTGTTTATTCCTGGGTTTGTTTCAAACATGGATATTGAATGGCTGGAAACAGCTCGAGTTTTCTCGGCTGGTCGTCGAGCAGATCTTAAGCAAACGTCTGCTTTAATGTCTGATGATCACTGTTTTGTTAACAGCGCGTTTGATGCAGGATGTGCTGTTGTCAGATAAAGTGTCTTACAGAGAGAATGAGCCAAACTGAGACCTATCAGTTATGTGGTTTAGCAACATATACAATTATTCGGTTTAATATACAATTAATAATAATTGTATATGTTCCTAATAATATACAATTATTAGGAACATATACAATTATTATCACTAGCCGAAGCAAACATTTACCAACTATGGGTGTGATGTGTGTTGACTTAGGACAGAGATACACAAAATAACCTATTTTGTTATTAACAGATTTGGTGGGTTCTGAAACTTTTATTTTTATTGTTTTAATTTGAAAATGTCATTAGTGAAAAGAATGATTGTATGACCACTACAAATTGTATCGCTTTTACAGGATGATTTCGCTCAATACTTTTCTAAACAAATTAACTACACGTGTTTGTTCATTTATGCATGAACTGCATTCTTAATCAGTCAAAACTTTTAAGACAGACACAAACACATTTAGAAAAAACCGTGACAGAAAATTACAGGCTTTTAAAAATCAGTGAAACATTAGCACTAGCCTAATTTCTCAATAATTATTAAGTGCTGTTACAAACCGAGTTTTGAAATGGGAGAAATTAAAATGGAAGATTATTTGGCATTTTGAAATTATTACTTTTTCTTATTATTATTTGAAGGTGTAGGTCTTTGCAGCTTACAGTTCCAAACATTCAAGAGTTTGGGTTTGCATTTTTAAAAGTATTTCTTTCCAAATATTTGAAAGGATTATATGCCTTTATATTTTTATAAATCAAGATTGTACGCGAAAGACTTAAAGAAAACATTGTAAGCACTTGCTATTATTGTAAACATTATTATTATCTTTAATGATTGTGTAAATTAATTGTGCAATTGTAAACATAATTAATTATATTTTACATAATTTCTGACCGCAGTGGATTAATACAGTCACACTTGCCAAAACGACTTTAAACGAGACGGCCATTCCCTGCAGTTCACCATTTTCAGGCAGTTAATATCATTTTGAACAATTGTGTTTTCGGAAGTATTTCTGTAACAAATGTTTGTGTTGTTTGTGTTGTGTGTGGCTGTCTGATTTGTGGAGAAGTGGTTGTTTTCTCAGTTCAGTGTGACTGTTTCTCCTGCTTCTCATTTTATAGCTCTCGGTAAAGTATTTTTTATATTTGTGAAACTCCATCCGGGGTTTGTAGTGTCGTGTGTTGTGCATTTCTCCAGTGTTGCGCGGTGGGCGGCAGCCCTGCAGCCCTGCAGGGCAGAAGAAGCACAGACGAGATGACACCAGACATACGTCTGCAGGATATGGTGCCATCGTTTACTTGTTATGATTGCATCCTGCTGTTTCTTCATTAATGTAGACGTGGTCTATTCATCTAGTCTTTCTCTTCTGATCTAAACCAGTCTTACCTTTATCTAGACTGGGCCCCGAATTACTCAAGAAATCTTTCCGGCACTCGGCGCAGAGTTTGTCAGGAGTTGACGAAGAGTCTCTGGTCTCAAGGTTAATAATTTTGTGTTTCTGTCACTTTTTTAATTTATCTGGGGGATTTATCACGGTGACGTCATTAATGTAATATCACACTTTGCAAACATTGTTTACTGATTGTTTACTTATATGCCATTGAAAACTTTATTGGTATTAACGTAATATAATATCGATATTACCAAATGCACAAATACCCTTTTTTGACTACACGGAAAAATTACGGATAAACTAAAACTGCCACGTAGAAAACAAAACAGTTTTAAACTAGCTATTTTAACACCACAGTCTCATTGCAACACAATTTTGATTTAAATTATTTGCACAGATTTTTTTGGCAATGTTATTTCGAACTGATTTTAGTGGGAATCATGTCGCACAGTTTACCTCCCCAGAAAAAGTGGGTTTGGAATTGAAGTTCTCTTCAGTGCACAGAGAAAGCGTGAAGAGAGAGAGATCTGTCGCTTTCTTTTAGGTCACGTGACCGTGGCCTCTGTTGGACTGCTTAGTACCTACGACTCAGTTCTGCCTGGCCGAACCCTCTGAACTCGGGTGAGAGGCACGCGCTTCTACGAGCTGTTGTGGGCGTTTAGGTCTTGCTTGCCCAATCTAGAAGCTGCCCAGGTACGATGGTGGATTTTGAGAGTGGTTCCTTCTGCTCAAACATGTATCTGCCCAGCTGCACCTATTATGTTCCAGGCTCTGATTTCTCCCCGCTGCCCTCTTTTCTATCCCAAAGTCCGTCTTCTCGTTCCGTGTCCTACTCTTACTCCTCCAACCTGCCTCAGGTACAGCGTGTCAGGGAGGTTCTGCTCTGGGACTCTTCTGTTGACTCTTCTGGTAAATGGCTTCATCGGGGTCCATTACCTCAGTGTTATCCGCCGGAGGACTTAGTGCACCGGGAGTGTGTAGCAGCACCGACGACCGGAGAAAAACTCTCCAGGAGTAATTCATCTGCATATTATCACTCAACAGATTTCTACGGCAGTGCTGGAGGAATCGGGATGCTGCCTAAAGCTTTCAACCAGTGTTACCACTCTGCAGCGAGAGATAAACAGCAGTCCGGTAAACAGCTAACGCCGGCCCCAGTGTTACCGGAGCGGGACCTTGAGGGAAAGGACCGACAGGAGGCCAGTAGTCCCGAATCTTCTTCCGGCAACAACGAGGAAAAGACCAGCGGTACATGCGAGAGCAGCGAGTGTCAAGCGAGAAAGTTTGCCATCTTGCGCACTCCTGTTAAACATTTATATGAGGTTTTATAAGCGTATGAGGTTTTATAAGCGTATGAGAGCTTGAGATTTCCCCAACAAAACCTAGGATACATATAAACTGTTAGAATTACGTGTTTGGAGCTGAAATTGGCCATGAAACCCTCGGAGTGTGTGCATTTTTAACTTAAACTTTAAAATGCATTTAAGTGACCGCGGTGATTTCACTGCTTGTTTAAACAGCGGGTCTCTGTTAAATCATAAACTGTTTAATGCTGATTTAAAATGGTATGTGTTAAGGCAAACGCAATATGTTTTTCGTAATATGCCTAACAGATATTAACTTACGATATAACTGTAGATATAGTATTTTCTATTTATTGTTATTATTATTATTATTATTATTAAAATAACAACAATAATAATAAATTGGCTTGTGCCATCAAAATGTTAATTGTCTTAAATTATAATATACTGTATAGGTTATATATAGTTCTATTATGTATTTGTATTTATTACATATAATACTCTATATATACAGATAGATAGACAGATAGATATAGAAATATAGAATATTTTATGTGTGTAATGTTTGTAATATGGGTATGCTTATTTTATTTGTTATTTGTCTTCCAGAAGGACCTGGGCTTCGCAAGAAGAGATGTCCATATAGTACATTTCAAATCCGAGAGCTGGAAAGAGAGTTTTTCTTCAGCGTGTATATCAACAAAGAGAAACGACATCAGCTCTCACGGATGCTTCACCTCACCGATCGACAAGTGAAGATTTGGTTCCAAAACCGGCGCATGAAGGAAAAGAAACTGAACCGGGACCGATTGCAGTACTACACTGCAAACGTCCTGCTGTAGAAAACACCAAAAGATACACAACCGCTGCCATCAGGGTTGCTTTTAACAATTTTGCTGCGAACCAAAATATTTTGCTGAAAACTCGTCACACGGACTTCTCTGCTTGCATTTGTGGACTACACAAAAAAAAAAAAAACAGAGAGAAACAGTGTGAAGCATTTGGGTCTATTGGGTCTATCTTGGTCTAATATAACACTATTGGTACGGTGTGTTAATCGTGCATGTGGGACTGTGTAGTGTTGTGCAGTTTGTCCTAAAGACTTTTGTGGACTCTGGTGCGACCAAAAAGAAGAAAACAACACGAAAACGTTGGCGTGATTGTTCTCAGCTTTGAATTATTTATTGAGTTGTTACCAAATGAAATTATCTCCATTTATCGCAGTTCATGAAAGTCTTCGCTGAACAGAAACCTTCTTCTAGTGTGGCTCAGTCGCCTGATCGTATTCTGGTCGTGCAGAGGTTTCACTTGTTGTAAAGTCTGTGAAGACAAAGACACAAAAGACAATTCAACAAATGTAGATATAACAGACTCACAAAGACGTGGATTTTTCAGGCTTACTGTAGGGCAATTTGCAGGAACTATTTACACCCCCCAGAAAACTATATAAACTTATATTTTACGTTCTTCTTTGCACAGAAACGTGGAAAACGTGCTGTGGTTAAAACGGACCATGGCTATTTGTAATCCAGATAATCATATGTATAACACGTTTCCTAAATTAAACCATCCAAAAATTGTATTGAAAGTGTAATTGTATATATTATTTGCTATTAATATTTACAAAACAGTTTTTTCTGTCATATACCTGTTACATATGTGCGTTCATACAACATGGTGTTGATACAATGTATCGCAGAAGAGTTTTTTAATTGTGGAAATGCAGTTTATTTTCAGTGGTCACACATGAGTCAAAAAGCAATAAACTGAGTCACAGGGAGACAGAAAGTGTCTAGAGGATGGAGGGAGAAAAGCTAAGCTTGGTTCTTGGTGACTGGTTCATCTGTTGAGGCTCTGAGGACATCCTCCTTGTTGCTTAAAACTCAACCATAAAAGCTGACTGCGGTGTGGTGTCATAAACTGTCTGAGAATCTGAGGTTATTAACTACAGTTTCAAAGGGGACGGAGGCAAAGAGTTTTTAAGGCGTGTCTTAAGTGCTGGTGTGCTTTTTCAGTCATGTTATTATTAATTTACCCTGTTGGTATTCATTTAGTTGTCCAGTTTACACCCCATTTCCGCTTAATTTAAACTCCTACTGTTTTTTATTACACTAGCAAGCGGCTGTGGCTGTCCACGCGTCGGTTCGAATAGTGTCCATCTGGAGGCGCTCGTCAGATCAATGTCACGGTCGTGGATCATCTATTGAACAGCGAGCTTACAGACCCAGAGCTGGTCTGAGGTAACATCAAACTACACCATCCGTTTAAAAGGCTTGTTTAATAAGTCAACAGAGTAATTTACTGGCATTTGCAGTTATACAGGGAATAAAGTCGTATCTTAGTTAACAGGAAACGTCCTTAGAACGTTGCCTACCGTTTTCTATACGTTCTCAAGAGCTCTTGCAGTGACGTAGAACGTCTATTTAACGTTAAATATCATACAAAACGGTATTCTTAAGTAATTAGTGGAACGTTTTAAAAATGTTAGCTTTAAAACAAAAAGTTTGAATATCATTCTTATAGCCAAGAAATAACGTTAATACAACGTCTTAAACGTTTTGAACATTCATAGAACTTTCAAAAAACTTTTTTAACGTTTTTGTTACTTAATGGAAACGTAAGGGGAACGTTCTTACAACCAAAAAATGTTAGCTGGCATGACCCTCCCATCCTCCAGAATAGTGGGCTGGATCAGACAGTTCAGTGAGACAGGAACACTGCAGCGTGTTCAGAAGGGCTGAACGGGTCGTTGAAACACTAAAACTCCTGCATGTGTTCCGCATTCAGTCAGTCACTAAAACATTTCATATAACCGCCTGTTTCAACACCTCAAATGTTTATATTAAATACAGGGATGTACAAATATGAGGATATTAAAAGTCCACTTTAATCTGAGAATCAAAAGGTTTATGAAAAAAGGAACTATGATCCTTCGATTAAGAAATCCATTAGGTATACCACAGACTAGGCCTTATAGCTGACCAACATTTATTAGATTAATTTTTACAAAAATAGTTAAGCTCATTTATAGGTTGTATTCATGGATTTAATGTGTCCTCAGAAATGACGCACATCGTTCTTTTTGGCTTTCAGCAACGACTGAACTTTTACTAAAACGTAACAGATACTAGACCTCCAGATCGCCTGTTCTGTGTAGTTAGTTGACATTATGTTGCTTTTTGATTGGGCCGCTATGTGTGCAGAATGTATGCCAGCTTTATTTAAGTGCACCAGAAATACCTGATCCCTAATTGTCTACTTATATATGATTGTCTCCAATACAGTATAAAGAGAAACGGTGGAGACGTGGTACAGCCTAGATTCATTAGTGGCAAAACGGCCGATGACAGCGATATGAAGGAAGCACAAGGTTACCAACAAACTCAAAGTTTGAGAATCCAAACATTGTTATGATGAATAATGTTGAATATGACGGAACGTCAAACAGGCCTATAGAGCAACTCTGCGACCTGTGTTAAATGTGAGGCAACTGGCCTGTTGTTAGACAGTGTATATTAACCAAATGTTTCTTTCACTGTTGATTAAAGTTATCGGTTTATTAATCTGGTGTAGATTACCTAGTTTATGATGTTACTGTTTATCCAAACCCATCTAAGGTCTGATACTTAAAGGTTAAGGTTGTCGTTTGGTTAGCTGGTTACCTGTCAGCTAAGGTTACAATGCATATGAGATATCTCTTACAGGAGATACGGAGGGCTGAGCAAACTGGCTAACGGCTCCAGAAAAAGCACCGAGCTTACAGCTGACAGCAAGAGCGAGCAGGAGTTCCTCTTCAGTGTGTATTTGACTCACTAGCGCCGCCTGGACGTCAGAGGTGGTGTGCACCTGATCCACAGGCAAGTCAAAACACGATTCCAGAACGTGAATGTGAGAAAATGAGTTTTCCTTGTGACTAGAATTTCAGACATAATGTTACATATGTCTAATCTTTGATATGCTCTTCTGTTTGGTGAAAAAACGAGTGTGCTTATGTTTTTAGGATTATTCAACAGTTGCTGCCGTTGTTTAATACAGTTTTGTATTAGCCCGGACATAATATTTCTGATATAATGTGTTAAAATGCTAGCATTCTGTTGCGACTAAAATTGTGCTGAAGCAATATAAATAGATCTGTCTGTCTATCTGTCTGTCTATCTCCATAACCCAAAACATTTCCATCCTCTATACCAAAATACATTTTGCTCTGGAATAGCTAATGTGCTTCTGTTTGCAGCGTTTTGCTGTATATTGCTTCAGAAACCTCACATTTTGGGAGCTGAGTATAACGCGTCCAAACATGGTCTTTTCAGTGCCATTTTCACATTATTTATGGATGATTTCAGTGTACCTCTTTTAAGGGCATCGTGGCAGCGAGTTTAGTCCGCTTTTGTGACGTTTTATTGCTGGTTTTTTATGAGGCTGGACGCTTTTCTGAGTGACTGCCCTCAGTACAGACTGGACGGAGGCACGAATAACAACACCAGGATTGTGGATGCGTTTTTGTTATGCCGGTGAATTTAAATGCACGCGGGTAAGTAATATGTTTCTTTCTGTCGGAATTGTACGATTTAAGGTTGACATCGTAACCTATCTAGGTGTTTATGAAAACGTTTCACTGTTTTGTTTATCAAATACATTTAGGGTGGCTGCATGATAATGCCGGAGGTTTGTCTGGGTTGCTTTTGTTATCTGCGGATTTGAAGCAGACTGTCGAGTGGTTTAGGTAGTTTCATGTTGTTGGGATTGTATAGTTAAACTCTGCAACACGAAACTGTCTTAATTGCCCCAGTTGTGTTCGTCTTTAGCCTAAAATATTACATTTTTGCCTCATATAGCGGGAATCGTAACGCTTTTAGGTTACTATAAATTTCACGACCTCAGTTCTCATTACCTCATTATTTTAGTTGTGCAAAACGCATCTCATGTTTGTTTTTGCCATTTCAGCATAATCTCTGTCAGATTGTCTGATTTGTAGATTGATTTGCTGGTAAACGGAGGCCAGACGTTGCTCGAGCTCGGTGTAGACAGTTCTGGACAAGGCCTAGGTTACGTTCACAAAGCCGAACCGAGCCTCGGCTGCGGGTGAGAGTAGCTATTCGGCTAAACACGAAAGATTTGCTTTATCGTATTTTTTATCTGTGTTTAAATCATTTGATAAACTCGGTTCTGTTAACAAACACCCCTGAGCCGTTTACTGCCTCGCTGTTTCCGCTTCTTTTTGGCTACAGTGGTGCTTCCTGCTGTAAAAGAGCACAATTCTCCTGCACCAGCAGACACTCAACAGCGCGAACATCCAATAAATAAATTACATTTCAGTCGTTTTATTGCATAGATGACCTATTTTATTTCTTTTAATTAAAAGAACTTGTAATATACAATGTATCTATTAAATGGTCACGCTGTTGAGTGATTAACAGAAGATTTTGATTTTGACTAGTAATTTTACAATAGATCAGATTTTAGTCTTACAAACAAATGATTTATAAATGTTATAATGTTTTGTTGTGCTTTGTTTCAGCCTAATTCTTTATTCTATTCAGAATATACTCTGTATATTGTATATTACTGATTTAAAAGGTATGGTGAGAATATAGCTGATGATTTGTTTTGTAATTAAAGAAACACTAGTTTCATTTTCTATGAGTGTTATTGTTCTGTTACATATTTCTGTACCCGTGGCTCTTGAACAACAAGTCTATATTTTTCAATATGTATTTTTTGTGTCTATTTGCTTGTGTGAGTAGACTAAATAGTTAAAGCGTTTATTTTTTAATGCTTAACGTTATTTTTACGTATTTTTCAATACGTATATGTTTTTCGAATACGAATATATATACGAAATATATGCGAATACGAATATGTCAATTACTGTAGTCTGATCATTTCTATTACTATTGTAAAAGTTCTGTAGTTTGTAAAAGTGCTGTTTATGTTTTCTGTAAAGTATATTCATTCTGAATATTTGACGCTACCCTGTTGTGTGATCAGTTACATATAAATAAAACAATGTAATGAATCGGTTTGCTATATTCGACGTATTATTTGTTTTAAGACGTAATTTGTTTTTTATGCAGGAGTTTTTTTTTTAATTTACGACATTATTAACAAAAAGGTATTTTTAGCTGGAACGTGTATTTTGTATTTGTGCTTTTACTGTCATAGTTTCGCTGTATTGCGACACATGTAAATAAGCAGGAAGAGAAGCTGGAGAAACTGATTCAATAACAGTGTATCGATACAATAATATTTTCAACAAATGTTCAGTCTGTTAGTTCAGCATATTAATCTCATATATTATATAGACGTAATATATATTTATATTATATTATATTATATTACATTACATTATTTAGACGTATGTGATAAGAATACTTTAGTATAGACTATAGATCTCTAATTATTTCTTGTGTGTGTGTGTGTGTGTCCTGTCCCCCTTGTAAAGCCGAGATGACGTATATTACAAAACCATATTAAAATACTCGTGTCGTGCTAAGATAAAACATTGCTAAAGATGAAACCTTTATTATTTACTGAGTGCGGTGAAGTATACACAAAACAAACAATTACAACAATTGTCCGAATGGCTCTCAATCCCTTTGTCATGTAATTCTGCTGTTTGTACATTTCAGCTGTCAATGATTTGCCATTTTCTGCTGTTTGTCTGTAGATTCGAATCAAGGTAATTCGTGTTCGTGCTTTGAAATACATTTAAACAATTTGAAATGATTTCTGTTTGTCATTCCAAGTTCTACATTTGTATGCAGTGAGAGATCGACATAATGAGAGCGAAACAATCTTCATACAGCGTTTCTATTGATTTATGTTTTTATTGTCCTTTTCCAATGGTCACGTGCGCACCCCATCCAATCAGGAGACAGTCTGCTGTTAACTTATTAGCTGACTGGAGGTCTGTGAGGGGTTTGCCTCTCGGTTTTCACAGATTGTTGTTTTGTGAGCGTGTTACTGTATGTTTGTTTTTGTTGTTTGATGTGTGTGAGAGGGCGACCCCGTCATGTCTACATCCGGCGCTCTGACAGGACACTATGTTGACTCTCATATTATACCGAAGAACGAGGATAGTCGCTTCTCTTCTGGCTCAGCGCTCACCTTGCACCCCAGACACTCGGTTCTGGCCACAGACCACACAGAACTCGGTTCCTGCACATTCCCAGGAACGCAACCTGTATATGGAGGCTCGGGTTGGGGCCACATCCCAGCGCATTTTTCCAGTGGTGTACCATCAGTGTATCAGCCGCACACGCAGCCTTGTGTAGCCAGGGATTACGCGCACGCTTGGCTTCTGGACTCAGCTTGTGGACTGCCTCTATCTGAACCATTGGTGAACTCTCATTCTAACCTTGATACGGATAGATCGAATTATGAGGACACACAGGCCAGCTCGCATGCTGTGCTCACTGTTGGGGACTTCAGTAATGGCGGATGTGCTACCGAGACAGAGACGGTATCTGACCGGACTGCAGAGATCGAAGAGAAGGCAGTAGTTGTTCCAGGTCAGATTTCTCCAAAGATATCGAACTTCACTTCTGATAACATGCTATGCTCGTTTATCAGCATGCCAAAATGTGAATCTAGTCTCAAACGTGATGTACGTATTTTGGATGTCAAATACACTTTTAAAAGGTTCTTCACATCAATGCCACAGAAGATGTTTTTGGTTCCCCAAAGAAATTTACAGGCAAATATTTTTTAAGAATCATTTATTTCTTACCTTATATAAGAAATAAATAAAAACGTATCCACAAAGAACCTTTTGTAAAACAGAAAGATTCTGTGAATGTTAAAGGTTCTTTATAAAAGCATACAGCCAAAATGGTTCTTCTGTGTCCTTTTTCTTTCATTTAGTGTGTAGGGTCTTCTGTGAAAACTGTTGAGTTTATGATTTCGAACCCTGCCTCAGTTCCCTCTATTTTTCCACAGACAACCCCGTGTCCAACTGGCTTCGAGCGAGCTCCTCGCGTAAGAAACGCTGCCCTTACACTAAACATCAGATCCTCGAGCTGGAGAAAGAGTTTCTGTTCAACAATTTCCTCACGCGCGGCCGCGGGTACGAGGTCGCCCGTCTCTTGAACCTCACGGAGCGACAGGTCAAAATTTGGTTTCAAAACCGCAGGATGAAGATGAAGAAATTAAACAAAGACGGAACGAAGGACGACCGAGATGAAAGCACTTCGTGAAGGTGAGGATGAGGAACGATTCATCACCCTTATACTGGAGTTGTTGTTGGGTTTTAAGGTCCGTCATTGTCGATTGTTCTGAAGTGTGCTGTGGTCTGGTCGTTGGATGAGGCAAGCTGTTTGTCGTGTGGGTCTGTCTTCATGGTTTAATTATTTGCTGATTCGCATCTTCCTTTGCAGTTCTATATGTTTCTTAGGCTCAGATGTATTAAGAATGACTGATTATGTGGGAGCTGTGTGTGCTTTTCCAATTCGATTGTAGATTTGTGTATTTCGGACGTCTTGTAAATAGTTTTCTTAGCATTCTGTATTTTCCACATTTTCCAGCAGTTTGTACACATAATATGAGGTCATGACACTTAGAAATTGAGTGTTGACAACGGTGGCATAAAAATAATCTGAAACAGCGTTACCACTAACTATAGATTCTTAGTTTAATGACCAACATCTTCACGCCGATCAGGTCAGTCGATACAGTGGCTTTGAGGTCTGTAGACTTTACAAAAACTTCATGGTCTGTTGACCGCCATGAGTTTGTTTTGATCACTGAAATTTCTCTGATGTAATTTGTTATTTATTTACTGAATAATAAAAACAAATCAAACAGTCTCCAAATAAGACTACAAAGAATTCTGTAGTCCCCGTGATATTTAAAAACTATATTACCTTTAACTGGTACAAAGTTGTAAATTATTTTGATGCCTACATGTATATGTTTTTCTAAAGGTTAAATATCTAAACATGAACGAATTATTTGGGAAGACGGACCCCTATTTCATTATTTTTTTAAATAGCATGGTGAAACGTCGTAATTACATTTAATCCAAGAAAATAATGCTCTCCTTCAGATCTCATACACACGCACACGTGTAGGCTAGTTGACCTAAACCAGGATTTATGCATTTCACAGAACTGCTTTAAGTTCTGAGGAATGTGTTCCTCATCTGAGAGCCGTCTGGCAGATGAGGTTGTTAGCTGTATTCCGCCATAAAAGACAATTACCGCTATAAGCGTTTATGGGGTGCAAAGCGAGAGGCAACACAACAGAGATGTTATGAGACTCGACAGATGAGGTCGGTAAATTATGCGCCATGTGTGCTTCAGTCTGTGGAATCAGAGGACTGGACCTGCGTTTTAAGAACTTGTGTTAATACAGACATACAGACATCGGAATAGAAATATAAATAGGTGGGACCTGGGCCCAGCCATCGCAAATGGACATTCACTTCAAAGGCCTATAGCGTCTGAGCCATGAATCGTAGACTCGGTAACACTGTCTGGTATTCTGTGTTCAATGGCTTTATGACCGTCCTGACACAATTAGACCGTTTTCAGAGACCCAGAACCCATTTGGAGAAGTTTCCCCCCTCATTCCCCACCTGCTTTCAGCAAGACTCGACTGCACAGGAAAAGCCAGCGGAAACGATCTAGTTTTATTGGCCTCTTTGATTTGCGTTTCGCCCCACGGCAACCTAACACACCCTTTACCCCGTCAGCTACACACGGTAAAACTGAGGCCTCTGTGGAAATTTCCCAGAAATAATTGTCTGAAACATGTACTAACACGAAACAATATTTAAATATCATTGTTTCTTGCGCAAACTAGTTTATCTTCTAGTTATTATTCTTCGAGTTATTAAAAGAAAATGAAAAACAAACCCTTAAGTCTGTCGAAATCAGGCGTAGTCGCTATCTGCGTTGTTGTTACTTACTTCAACCGCTTGATGTCAGCAAAACCTCAAAGTCGGAGCAATGCTTTTAACGATAACAAGCTTTATCGTAATTTTATTAAATTTCATAATTTAGCAGTTCCCTTTTACATTTTTCTATTAGAATCACAATTAGATTCTTTCATTTAATTCTTATTTTAAAAAATCTTATTTTAAAAAATCGTCTTACTGATACTCTGTCTGCTATTTCATCACTAAACCACTGTGTGTTTAAAGCAACAATTCCTTTAATTAATTAAATTATTAGGCGTGCATGAAAATGAATGAATTGAAGTTTAGAGAAGTCATCTGAGGTATTTCTGGTGGACCTACTTTAATCTCAATGTTAATTTTAATTAATAGTCAGCCTATTAATTAAGTGCTAAAATGCTTATTGTTTAGATCTTTATATTTTAAACTTCATATCAGCATTTAATTTTTAGTTAGTTAATTTTTATTAGTGTTGTTAATTTTTAACAGTCATACTCTTTAAAGTACTCAAAGTGTACTTAGAAATCTGTATTCACCCGATTCTCTTTCCAAACTAGTGGTTATTATTTCTGTGAAAGATTAAAAAAGCACATTAATCTATTTTCTATACAATTCATATGAAACTGGGACTAAATTATGCGGTGATAAGAGTTTTTTTTCTGCGCCTCTTCCTTTTAAACCGATTTATTCTGAGTGAGACCGTTTGTTTACATTTTATTTTAACTTTGCTTTATTTTTAACATTTTATTTTAATTCAGTTTAGTAGCTTATTATTTGGACCGCACCGCGTTTTTCTTCACTTTTCTTCACTGAGTTAGCTTCACTTTGAAAGAGACAGGCATTCACCTTTATTTTATATTCTTTGCATATGTATTTATAAATTGTCTTTTAGGCAAAAGTTATATTTAAAACAACGTTTTAAGAAAAACACCCTGCTTTTAGTTACAGTACTTGTTATATTGTATTCCAACCACAAACAGGTTTATGAAAACAGCAATAATCACAATAATATTAATTTCCCTCTTTAATCTTTTTTCTTTTTCTTTTTTCATTGTTTGTTTTATCTGAGAAACTTCACTGTGTCTTAACATGATAATTGAACATGATTAATTTAACAATTATTTAAAACAGCATTTTAGAATCACCAATAATAATATAAGTATGTTAAACACAAACATCAAGTTGTTTTTTATTTTATTTTTATTTAAGTATTTTTAAATTTAAAATCAGATCTCGTTTTCACATAATAAAAAAATGATGTGTCATTTGTTAAGTCATTAATCAGAATTCAGTCGGTGTTTTTAAAAAATCGTGTATTCGTGTGTTTTGAAGCAGTACTGCAGGCTGAAAATGTATAGACGTTTTATTATAATATATATATTTGGCGTCTAATCCTCTTTCTCAGTCATTTCTCTGTGTAGCCTAGTGAAGGTTTGAAACAATGTGTTGTTAAAGCTGCCGGAGCAAATACAGTCATTGTACAGTCTTCATTAGACTTGAAGTGGTTCGAAGGTGGCTCGTGGTTGATTTTGTTTTTCATCTAGTGCTCCAGTGAGAAAGATCTCGTTGCTTGTGTATCTGATCAGAGGTTACAGCGTCCTGCTTGTGCAGACATTAAACCACTGCTGCAGCTGCTCGTGTCTCGTGTGCAGTCGTAAAGATTTTAATGCAGCCGCTGTGTTGTAATAAATAAATTACTCAGTGCGTCTTACATTAGGTGCTCTCCAGTGCGCATCTGCTTACATAATTGATTTCTGTCTACTGCAGGATTTATAGCGTACTGCAACGACGGATTACATTCTTGTAACTATTACTGACGAAGATTCATTACAAGATTTCAGGCTTATCAAATTGCAAACAGTATTGTAGATATATTTACAAAACATACAGAACATAACAAATCACCAGACCTGTAACTCCACATTAGTCAGGAGTGTTGAATATTAAGTCGAGCAAACCCGTTTTTACTGTGTAAACATTCAGTAAGACGTTCAGAACATTTCTTAGCACCAGCTATAAATTCACTAATATAGGAACATATAAACCTGAAACCTAAAAAAAAATATTTACCTCAAGTTAATTGGATTAGAGTTCATGGTGAACTGGATACACAACACATTAACGTGAACGCTAAATTTTGTGGTCTTTTAATTGTGTGTGTGATTTTATTTTGGGGTTAAGATGAAAGCAAAGAAATGACGTACAATGCATCTTTTCTGGATAAATGTGCAATGCGTAAAAACATGTTTTATTTTCCTGTTACTCTTGTAAAATGGCGCCTGGTAGCAACCTCTGCTTCCCCAGTCCCACCTCCGTCCTCCGCTCTGGAGAAGCTATAAATCTGTTGTTTATGAAAATTTACTACTTTGCTCTACAACTTTATGAGGTGCCGCTGGATCCCATTGGCTACCAGCTGGTCACGTGTTCATAGGGCCATGGGAACAGGAACTTTTATGCGCGTGCATCTCAACCCAAAGTAGAGCTGCGTTCTTCTCCTGGTCCTGCTTCGTCTGGGCTTCTTTCAGCTCCGCCGTTCGTATAATCTTTCATTTTTTATTATGTGTTGTTTAATCCTGCGGTGATATTCAGAGTTTACTGGCGGGATCTGCACAGAGAGGATTGTTTATTTCGTTTGTCGCGCTGTTGCTGGATGGAGCGGCTGTCTGAAGAGCTGTCGCTACACTTTGTCGCCTTCGTGAATCAACAGACACCCTGAACGGTAAGGACTTGGTTTTTGTACTGCCAAATCTCTATGAACCGATTTAAACCACGTATTACATGTAAAGTCACTATTTATGGCATGGCTGCAGTTTGAAGTTTTGTAGTTGTCTATAGTGTTTATGTTTTATTGCTAGTTTTGGGGGCTGCTGTTTTTGCTGTCGGTTTTGCTGTTTATTGTCGCTTGCATGAACATGTCTGTGTCTGTGAAACAGTCGGCTCTATGGCTTACAATGGCGATTTATACATGGATTATCAAATATTGAACATGTTGTGATGAAGGACAGCTTTCTTCTTCTTCTGAAAGTTTTATATTGAACAAGCTAAATGGGATTTGAAGAAGCGATGATTTGCAGAACGAGTTAATATAGTAACGAGGCTCACTTTCTGTGTATGAAAGGAGGAAAAATTGTTTCTGATAATGTTATCCTAAGGTTTCACTGCATCGTAATTGCTTTTGTGTTAAACGCTGTTGTGGTAGGCTACTTGCTTCATGTGTTGCAACTGAGAGCAATCATTTTGTTTTTAGCAAGATTCATGGTATTACAATCCCTTTGAGTATTGCAAAACTTAGATGTGGTATACATCACCTATTACCTTGATTATTGTGTTGACATGGAAAGCTATGGTACCCCAAATCTCCGCTAGGTGGCGATCCACCGCATTACTGACTGAACAGACAAGCCAATTGTTTACTTGTTCAAAGGAAAACAGGTGTTAAGGTAACACCTGTTGGAAAGTGAACTGCTAGATTACTGTCATACAGTGTTGAGTGATCACAGGTTTCTTTAGGGGACAATATATACTATGCCAACGTGCTTTAAAGA
The DNA here is from genome assembly GCA_036877525.1 of Chromobotia macracanthus. Taxonomy (NCBI): domain Eukaryota; kingdom Metazoa; phylum Chordata; class Actinopteri; order Cypriniformes; family Botiidae; genus Chromobotia; species Chromobotia macracanthus. The sequence continues at coordinate 1,073,034 of JAZGTH010000069.1, forward strand.
GTTTTTGGCCTTTTTATGCGGCCACTTTGTCAATTTAAACTGGCGTGTTAAATTCGCTGTTGATTCCAGTCAGCTGGATGTAGCTTGTACAGTGTTTATGTAGACGTTACTGTTTTACTTTGACTGGTTTTATGATGGTGTACTTTAAAAACATAACACGTATAATGTTACCATTAGTTATTCATTTTAAGTAGATTTTCAAAATCGTTTTCGCTCGCATTTGACCTTTAATTGTAAATCCTTTATCTTTGCAACACAATGTGTGTCATGAAACATAACGCGAATGTAAGTGCATCATAGGAGAGCTGTGAGCAAAGATACTTGAGTCCTGAAAGCAGAAAGCTTAAAACAGGACTGAAAATAGTGGAAAAGAAATACTAGTACTAAAAAAAGCAATAGTACTGAAAAGAAAAATATGGCTTTGAAAAGACAGAATTACATATTGTTGTTAATCAAGTATGCAGATATATCAACTAAAGCAGTTGTTTGGAATTAGAGTTTAGTGGCTTTGCACATTACAAAAACACACTAATATCACACTTGCTTTTAAAATTACACTTTGTTCTGATTTTATTTTAACTTATCATGAACAAACATTTTTGCGCAGGCATGACACAATCTAATAGTTATATAAAAACAAACAGATTCTGAACTGAGCCAGTAATGTTTTATTGATTATTCAATGTGAGAATATGTGGAATTGAAAAAACAAAGCTTATGCAGACTATTTAGGAAAATAGGGTTACGTTAGCGTTAACAGTTTATTTTATATATAATCTTATATATTTTTTAGATATAAATAGACACATTGATGTACATGTTCAGATGTAAGGGCAGCTACTTCCTTGATTTCTCTTCCTTGATCTTAGCTGTTTTCCCTGGGCAACGGTTTGTTGTTGATATCCCGACAGTACAGAATAAAAGACGGAGGAATACATTTTCCCCGTAATTTTCATAGCCTATACATTACTGGGCTTCAGAAATACGAAAACGAAAAAATACTTTGGTTGTTACAAATGCGGCCGTCTCGTTATTAAGCTGCTGCTTTCATATAGGCTTCTCTATAAACAGGGTATGGACAGGCTAAGTATTGTTTGTAGCGTTTAATATTAACGTTTCCGTAATCGTCGATTTAATCGTTTAAACATTCGTGGTATTATTTTATGAAAGCAAATAAATCCATAATAGTTTTTCAAATAAAGGAAAAGAGATGGGTGGCTCTGACCATTTAGACAGTATTCTGGTGTTTTCACTGGCCACCGCTGTGTTTATTTCAGACGCTGCACTATTGTCTTTGAACCGGATCCTGTGAACATTCGGGTGTGCGTGCTTTGTGTGCAGAGCGCGCGCATTGTGTCAGCGGGTGACATTTTTCTACCGCAGAGTCGTTACCCTCTGAATGACCCCGTCGCGTGCTCGTCGCCTCGACTCTGAGAGTTTAGGGTAATCCCTCCTCTAACCAGAGGGTGGCGCACGGGTACAATCTTTAACAGACCCCACGACAGCTAGTTCAGCTCGACTCTCGTTTGCGCGCTCCAAACAGTTGCACACCGATTTCCTGCTTACACCGGAGGTCCCAGAACAGGATTTACGACTGGTCAACAAAAACACGTGACGTAAGCCGTAGCCCATATTTGGGAGCCTACGTCAGGAAGCATTAAATCTGTGTCTTACTCATTTCCATAATTCAGCAAAAACTGTACAAGGGTGAGATAGAAGCTCAAAACCACCAAGAGACACAAATCAAACACGCACAGTATTGTTCTCTCCTTAACTAGTTAAGGAAAGCAAAATCATTACAAAGTAATTAGTGTCAGCCAATGAGCTCCTATTTTGTGAACTCATTCTGCAGTCGCTATCCAAATGGTGCGGACTACCCCTTACATAACTATGGAGATCACGGCTCTAGAGGCCAATACACAGACTGTACGGACATGCGTTCGGGCAGGTATGGCTATGGCTACAATGGAATGGACCTCAGTACCGGGCGCTCCACCACCGGACATTTTCTCTCATCTGGTGAGCAAACTCAAAGCTACAGAGACAATCCAGTTGTGACGCCTGTCCGGTACAATCAACCGGTTACCGGCAGCAGCGCTGAGCCCCCATCGCCTTCCTCTGACCCGCTTCCCTGCTCGTCCTTTGCCAGCTCTCCTGTCAGCCAGTCCACACCCCGCGCCCTGACATCCGTACCGAGCACCGCTGGCTCCGCGACCAACAGCGTCGGGGCTGTTGTCAATCGCGAGGACGTCTCCAAAGCGTCCCACACCACGGAAGAGGAACATCCGGAGGGAGGCGCGCAGACAGCCTCACTGAGTGTATCTGACGCGCCGCAGCCAAAAATTTATCCATGGATGCGAAAACTTCACATAAGTCATGGTAAACTGCAACATGCTGTTCTGCTCATTTGTGTAGTAAACAGATTTGAAGTAAGATGTTATTTTAAAAGGGCGCAAAATCAGTTTGGGAAGTATTATGCAAATACAGTTTGCATACAAATGATTCTAACAAAAACAGATTCAAAGTAATGTTTTATACAAAAAAGAAACAAGCTATAATAAATAAAGCTAACCTTTATCCTTAATGTTATTCATAAATTAACATCATTAATTGTCTCTACGACTGTTGATTAGGAATTAATTGTTGTTCATTCAAGATTATTACATAAATTAAATAAAATTTGGAGGTGATTTGGAAATTTTCTCAGATTAAATTTGTTTCTGTTCTTGAGCGTGTGGCGTTAGAGTATTTTTTGAAGATAATGCATGTCTGTGCTCTGTATAGATATATGTAGTATATTGTAATATGTTAATGACAGTATCACACTTGTATGTATAACAGAAAGTTTGGCCGGACCGGAGGGTAAAAGGCCGAGGACAGCCTACACCCGGTACCAGACTCTGGAGCTGGAAAAAGAGTTCCACTTTAATCGCTACCTGACACGCCGCCGACGAATTGAGATCGCACACACGCTCTGTCTGTCAGAGAGACAAATCAAAATATGGTTTCAAAACCGCAGAATGAAATGGAAAAAGGACAACAAACTAAAGACCATGAGTCTGGCGACTACAGGAGGCGGATACCGGCCCTGAAAACACTGTATATGTGAACAGAGCCTGTACGTACTAGAGTTAACACACAAATATGTGTGTGCGAGCCTGTTTCCCATGTTTTCTGTATGACAGAGGGAAATAAGGTTTTCCCATTTCACAAAAGACTTTCCACTGGTCATTAACAGTGAACTATGTACGTCGGCCTTGGCCAGAAGAACAAACAGAAAGCATTTGATTTCTATTGCTTATATGTGGACGGATCTTTGCATTATCTTGTGAACGCCACATGAAGGTGTAAACAATTAACAGTTATTGACTCTATAATGTTTCTGAAAGATGCGTTAAGCTAAACTGTGTAAGTGTAATTTACTAACGTAACGAAGCAGTATTTAAAAACGTTCCTGGTGTTGTGTTTGTCTTCATTTGTAAATATGCATGCATGTATTTTTCTGTATTTATCTTGATTCGGTGTCAGTTGAAGTGGGTCGTTATGTTGTAGGGAAGGTCAGGTTAGTACCTGTTTTGGTCCTGCTGTACTGTCACTGTTGTATTGACAAACGTTCCGTTCAGACTTGTCTGCATATTTCCTCATTCGTGTATCTGAATCTCGTGTTCTGCGTTTTGAAACGTTGCAGAGTAAGTCAAATTAATTCTAATAAGTCTAATTACTTGAATTCTGAATGAGAAGGCGGTGTATAGAAAACAGTGTTGCCAACAATAAACAAACTAAAACACAATAAACGTTTTACTTAAAATAGTTATTTCAATGTTGTGTCGTTTATTCCATAAACAGATTTTGTAATATGTAATACGTCTATATTTATGCAACGTCAAATGTATCACATTTTAATTTTATAATGATATGATGATATAATGATGATATAAAGTCAATAATTTGTGATAAGACTGTACAAAATAAAAAAAACAAGCATTTGGTTTAAATTGGTATGCAAGGGAGTATTTGAATTCTGGGGTTTTTGTTCCATTCGATTGGGTTAACTTATTTCTGTAAAAGTTAGTATGATGTCTGTGAGTTCAACAGGTATGAGACGCACCAATCTTGATTTACTCACCCGCTGTACAAGGGGCACTCACGGTCACCCTGCCCACCTTTCAGCAGGAGTTCCTCCACGCCCAGTGTTTTGAAATCTTCTCTTCTGGTTAGCTGGACAGAGTTTTGAACGACAAACTTTATAAACCCTGGCGCCGTGACATTGGCGGGTAGAATAAGGTCGGAGGATTGGTCCTTAAATTAGATCGTAAAAATTACCCGGTCGGAGCAAGCAGATAGGTTAACTGGCCATAAACACGTCACGTGGTGGCCATTAAAGTCAATTTTATGGTTTTGGGGAGTCGACACTATTATGTTTAACCGCACTGACTTGGAGCTTCGTTGACTCTTTCTCTGCAGACCGTAGAGATGTTTCTGACAGACCAGCTGGCCATGGACGGGAAACCAAACTGCCGGATTCACTTGGACGGACGAGGGTCAGCTCACGGTGAGTTTAAGTTGATTGTTTCAGTTTTTCGCTGCTGTTGAGAGAAATGTCTTCAGGTCGTCTGTAAAACAATGAATAGATCATAAATGCGCTGAGTCCATTCTGTGTTAGTAAGAGTTTGTGCTGTGAGGGGCTGCTTGTCCGGCAGATGGGTGGTGGGGGTTATTGCTCTTGACTGTAATTGCTTCCTACCTACATTAATATTTTCTGTCTGTTGCATTTAAAAAGCGAAATATGCCAATGTTTAAATCAGTGAATTATCAATGAATTCACTCTGATAGGTGTTGTGCTACAAATCCTCAAAGTGCCTCAAAGTGAGACGTGTAGTCTGTGATTTCCGACTAACACGAGTTTTTGTGACTTCTGTATTTTGTCATGTAGGGAAAATACTTGTGTAACTTGTGTAAGGAACGTATTTCTGAATGTGGGTAACGCAACAAATGTAATGCTCATACGGGCGGTATATGCAAAGACGCTGGCAGGCAAAAAACATGAAGAGTCTGCCTTAATAATATAATACATAAATAAAATGCAGATTTCTCTGCATGTCTGAATTGAGGAAAAAGTCACATAACTTCCGCATTCTTAGGCTGAAGTGTGGGAGATAGACGGAATTCGACAGACAATGAATGAAAGAGAGAGAGAAAGACAGAAGAAAAATGTCTTCGCTCCTGGTTCACCGCGGGGTCAGCGGAGGCAGGAAGATGAATTGTGCTCGCGCCTCGAACCAGCAGAGCTCGCTTTTGGCCAAGTTCAGTGTCACCCGCATTGGCGCAACCTTTTCCTTAGAGTAATATAAGAGAGAGAATAATTACTCCCACACACACCATTAATTGTACGGTCTGTTGGTAGAACCGAAATTGTGTACAAATCTGGATGCAGCATGAATCTTAGCAGAATAAAATTGATGGCCTACAAAGGTGTCAGGAAAAATAACGTTTGTCTGATAACGCATAAATAGCTTTGGTCTAATATATCTGTCCATCATAAATGACAGCTATAGATGGTCGGGGAACACAATAGCAAAGGAAGAAAGAACGGATAGATGAGTTCGAAGGCGTATTTGTGTCCATCTGTTTATTTGTACTTATTTGTTTGAGGTAGTGAGAGAGATTGTAAAGGTAGGGGGAGGACCGGGGTCAAAAGTTTACAGCAGAACACGGAGCTGTCATCTGTTCTTGTAGAGCGTAATGCCACTTTTATAATGGCACAAAAGATGGAATAGCTGCGAATCCCGTGAGTTGTGGTGTTACCTCGCGGTGAACTCTCTGAGCTGAGTGACCCGGGTTAGACCCCTGAGCCTCCAAAGATTGAGTATTCAGGTTTTTATTAGGGGCTTTGATTAGTGAATTTCCTTTTGAATAAATCGTATTTGATTACCAAAAGTTCCACGGCACATTTGCATTTAGGAAGGATAATCTCTCGTGACGAACATTTCTTTGTTACGCAGTTCTGAAGTGTCCTTCTCAACCAGGGAAAACGTTTGTATGGCATCTTGGAATATTAAACATTCGTTATCTTTAATTAAAGGAATAATAAAAAACAAGAACAATCCAGAACAACACCAGGTAAATGCTGATAATTGAAATGTCATTCCATTCTGTTTCAGAAACGCTAGCAAGTTTTACAGGCAATTAGTCTATGAATATTAAGACCAAGACGTAACTGAGATTTTAACTGAGTTACCTGAAATTGTCATACGAATTATTTAGTTTTGTACAAACTAGTTATTATTATTATTATTATTTGGGACATATATTTGATCTTACTCATTTGCTATATTGTTTATATAGCGCACCTATATATTGCGTCGTATGTTTGACGAGAGAGAACAATTAGATCCCTCACCTTGGAACTTAATTGTTTCACTTAAGAACTTCACATTAACAATTATTATTTAACAACTATTATTTGTGAGAAGATTGCATTTATATATATTTTAAATGGGATTAATATTGTAGAATTTCAATGTCTAAAAATCTAAAAATAGATTAATGAAGCTAAATGCCTTTATACAAGGTATGACAGTATATATACCATGCTTTATTACTTGCGAGAACTGTATATTACTGTTTATAGGGGAAATCAGAGTTATTGTCACAAGGGTTATAGATTAATAGAATAAAACAGAATAAAAAATGTAACGAAAATGTAAATGTGTTTTGAAGGCAGAGGTTTGTTGTTAAATGTCAGGTTAATTTAGGTTGAAATTTCAAACACTTTAATAGTTACAATATCTGTTGACTAAACTGTTAGTTGCTAAGTTTACATTTTCTCTGCTTCATTAATTATGACTCATAATTGTTTATTGCGTAAATTGTGTTTAAAGGACATTAAATAACCTATAAGTTTCACCTGCTCTTGAGTGTATAGGCGTGCTTCGCGTTAGAAATTGACTTTCAAAAATGAACCTAAATAAAACCCAAGTAAAACAGGTCACAACTAGCCACGGTGTGCAAAATAAGTTTCTTCATTTTATTAAAATTATATATTAATGTGAGGTTTATGTAAACATGATCTGATTATTATTAATGAATTCACCATACACTGTTTGTTTTTCTTGATTTCAGTGTAGACAGAGTAACATAATTGTTTTTTTCGCCTCTAGTTTTCTGTTTAAAAGGGAGAGAAGTAAATAATAAATAACAGAAGTGATGTATTTGCAACGTTTTGTATAACAATCTTAAAGGTGATAACTTCAGGTTAAAGCCGTACTGTCATTATTGATGTTGTTAATATATCAAGAAGATATATTAACAAAGTGTCTTACGATTTACAATTACTGAAATCTGAGGTATTCCAGTCACAAAAAAAAATGTTTATATTGTCTAAAAATCTGGGATTTGTTAGAAGCTGTTGGCCTACAGCATTTTGGAGGGTGAAACCAATAGTTTACCAATACATGATAACACTAACGGCATATTTGACCTCCAGAGGCCCCCGTTATAGTTCCCCGAGGGGTTAGGTAACCAGGGAGAAACGAAGTCCAAGGCCGGGGTAAAGGCAAGGTCACTGCGTCTAACAAATATGAAAATGTCACCTTTTCAGAGGTCATGTCTTGTTGTTTAACAAAAGACTGTCAATGAGCAAGATTAATAAGAATTGAAGTGGGCACTAAGAGCTCAGACTGAAGTTGCTATTAAAGACGGAAGCTGAAGCGCTTCTGAAACTGTGAGACCGCACATGGCTTACAGAGTTCAGTCAGCATTAACACGTAAAGCTGCAGTGTAACAGTTTCCAAGTGAAGGTGGCTGCTGCTTCACTTTACGGAAATGTTAATGAAAATGAAACATTACATGAGATCAGGGAACTACCTGTCGAGGGGAAGGTGTCATTTTTTTTTTCTGAGCAGACACACAGTCATATCACCTTTAAGTCAGGGATGTTGTTTTGTTCACAGACTGGTACAAGGTAGGCCTTACTGCATTATTTTCTGTTGTCCATTTGACCATTTGAACCGAGTTCCAATTGGAGTATGGCTACGTTATTGTTTGTGATATTTTTTGCATTAAACATAACACATTATGTATTTTAAAATGTAAAGGTTTACAACCATTATTGTTGGTTTAAGGTTTACAGATAATGTTTCTAGACCATCTAATTGTGGCATTATTTTAATGATTTTGGCCTGGTTTTATTATTATTTATTTTTGCAGTCATAGTGCAAAAACGTTTTGTTAGGAAACCTAAACTTATGTTTTACATGGTAAGGATATAAACTAACATGTCAAAAATACGTCATTTGAAATAGTTAAATTGACAACATTGGGTTACACCAATAAAAGTAATTTTACGCGTTAGATTGTTATCTTAAGGATCTATTAACAATTAAACGCTTAAACTTTTAGTGGTAATAGAAGTAATATATGCAGGCACATTCACAGCTCAGATGTGACGAAGTTACATTGATGTGGGACATTCCAGAAGTTACAATTAAGTTCGCTGTGCTTATGTAGACCAAAATCATGACCAATAAATGTAATCTGTAAGCTAAAAACTACAATTATCATAATGCTTCGGGGCAAATGCTAGGGAGATAAATATGTCATATTTCTTTATTTGAGATATTTATGTTGTTTTGCTTTTACTGAAGACATACACTTTAATAGTGGTAACAGGCAGCTGTTTGCTAAATAAAAATAATGAAATGTAGCTACATTATCTAACTAAACATTGTTTTTTTTCTGTATCCTTATGTCAGGTTGGTTTAGTCTTATGAAATGTTTTTACCTTGGAAAAAAGTTATTTTAGATGTCACATGAAGCACATTTTTAATTGACATAAAAATCATTTTACAGTGTGGACAAACGCAAAGATGCTAAACCATGTTTCTGAAATGCTCGGACAGACATTTCAGGTTTGTATCGGTGGTTCGTGACTGTTTAAGCAAATTATGTTTTCCGTAGTTCATTTAACAGCGAAATGTTTGTGGTTGAACCTAGAATGGCAAGTTGTATTTAAATGTTCCGAAGACGTGTACCATTTGTACCATCCCATTGCCTGTCTGAAAACAGTCTTTGTGCTTTCCATTAACAGGTGAATACTTATTCTCCTGACTATACTGATTCAGTTTCTTTTGCCAGACTGGTGGTCGACCTTCTTGAAGGTTCTTTGAGGAGCCTGGAGCGTCCCTGTAGGAAGCAAAAGTACATATCGTGGTACAAAACAAAGGCGATTTTAGTACATTCATCATCAGAAAGCGCGTTATCACTGAAAAAATATAATTACATGATAAATCACGTCTCGCGTCACTGGGTGTTTCTCTCTGTATCTCATGCATTGTAACATACGTCTTATACATGAAGTCAGATTTTGTTGATATTTTGATTTTAGAAACGGAGTCCGGACACATTTTCGTCCTGCTGGTGCGTGACCTGCTATTGGTGCTTGTTTACACGATGCCCACAGGAGGCGCTGATTGGTCGCATTCCTCACGTGACCGACCAACTTTGTACATTTGACAGGGAGTAGGTGGGTTTAGGAGAGATCCGAACAACGACAGCGCGATAAAAATTGAATTGTTGCACTTTACAAATTAATGATCATGAGTTCCTACTTGATCAATTCCAATTACGTCGAACCTTCCTTCCCGCCCTGCGAAGAGTACCAGCAGAACGGATACATGCCCGTGCCCTCGGATTATTATGAGCGGCCGAAAGACTCGGGCTTCCCCCATCACGAGGAGGCATCATTCCCGCCATCAAACTACCAAGAGCCGAGCTACGATTACGGTAACGTGTCAACCACCGGTATTAACGATTTTACAGACGGTCATCACGCACAACCTCAATCCGTTCCGCAGAATCACGGACCGCACCTCGGTACAGAGGGCTGTGCTGCTTCCGCTGAAAACAAGGACTGTAGCCTTGTGTCAGAGACTCTCCCGGGCGCTCAGAAGGGTAAGGAGCCGGTGGTGTATCCCTGGATGAGAAAAGTCCATGTTAATACCGGTAAGTAATCTGCACGGGCGGTGAAAACTGTAGGAACCCTGTGGAGGGCGTTTGTTAAAAGAAGGGAAACAGAGCCGGTAGTAATTGCTCATTTAGACGATTTACAACCCCAGAGATGAACTCCTGGTGAGTTCCTTATGAGTTCCCCAAGGCAAATATGATTTCCTTTGAAGATCCGCCCGGCCATTTGCCTTGGATTCTTATGAGCCAAGAAGATACTTTGTTGTGACCCATTCGCAGCCAGCAGTCCATTTTTCTTAATTTGGTTAATTTCCCATATAGCCGTTGAAAAATGTTGCAATGCTAACAACTTAGTTACACAGTGTGTGAACGTAATGCCGCCTTAGAAGAACATCGAATGTCCATCGTGCCATGTGCCCTATAGTCATTTTATGGTTCTTTAAATTATTTCACGCGTGTACCTAATGTTCTGACAGCATCTCACCAATAAAGGAGAGTGTCAGTAACATCTGGTTGGTTATGTGTTTGTGTGTTTAGTGACCGCCAGCTACTCTGGAGGAGTGCCCAAGAGGTCTCGCACCGCCTACACGCGCCAGCAGGCTCTCGAGCTCGAGAAGGAGTTCCACTTTAACCGATACCTGACTCGACGTCGACGGGTGGAGATCGCGCACACGATGTGTCTCTCCGAGCGTCAGGTGAAAATCTGGTTTCAGAACCGTCGTATGAAGTGGAAGAAGGACCACAAGCTGCCGAACACAAAGATCCGTTCCTCGAGCTCTGCTGCCTCCAGCCATCACGTGAAAACGGACGCCACGGAGCAGCAGAAGCAGCAAACGTTACTTCCAACGCCCTGTTCCTCAAACCTATAGTGCTGGAAGCACACCGGCACAAACGGACCTGCAACAAGAAAGAACAACACATATTAGTATTATCATCGGAACAGGGTTACTTTCTATTCACTGTACGATGAGGCAACCTCTTATCGCTTCATCGACCTCTTCCATCACTTTTACTTGAGCTGGAAAACACAGCCTTCCTGTGTAGATAGTTGTTTTTCGTAATGGAGCAACAGTAGAGTGTAACTTAACTTGGTTCATGGATCGTTCTGTTTTTCTCTAACCGAGGCAATGCTAGTCACGCGCGTACAAAACCCATGGACATTTTAACATGAAGGCACAAGTGTAGGAGAAACTTCTGTGAGGTAGTTATCATATTTGTCTTAGTTCAGTTTTTAGTGTATCGTGTCTGTAATTACGTCCTCAAAGCTGTGAATATTCGTGTTTTGGTTATTTGTATATTGGTGAAATATGTTTTAGTAAGACTGTATGCAAGTAACTGTAGGCAACCCGTGAAAATAATAAATATGAATTTATTGTGTAAAACGGCTTTAGACTAATCATTAGATAGGGCAAGGGCTGGCTATAATGTTATGGATGCGTTTATCTTTGCATGCGTTTCTTGAGGCATGATTCAGACTGAGTAAGTTAGGTCCAATTCTTCGTGACCGAATATGCAGCGCAAAAGAAAAATCTGCAAAGTACAACGCAAAATATGCCATGCTGAAAAACCCTAACCCTAACACGAATATAAACCAACATTCCTTGTTATTTTTAAGAGGCCTTGACATCAACCTTTTCCAGCCAACATTCTTCGCCACCAAATCTGTGACTGCTTTATACTGACTTCTATAGGTTAACGTTTGTCCTACAGATGAAATTAAAAAAAGTCAATAATATTAAATAAACTTTAATACAGAAATTGGCTTGAAGGGAAAATTGTATTATATAATATTATATGTAATGTAATGATGCTCTTGTATACACAAATAATTTATTATAAAAATATAGTTACGAGATATTGTATCATAAGTAAATATTAATAGTTTAATATTTATATTTTGTATTGTGACAAACTCACATAAAGAGACTTTGAATAATAGGCAAAGCAGCTAATAAATAACAGTACTAAACATTTAAATAATTTCTAAAGCAAATAGAGCTCTTTATCACCAACAACTTTAAATCAGTTTTTAATATCCATCTAAACAGTAAGTTGTGACTTTAAACGTGATAAGATAATAGAAGTGAACTGGAAAAAAAATCTGGAGGCGACAGTATTTACTGGTGTTAAACTGGTGTGAGTTCACGCAGAGGACACAGATGAGCTATCCAATCATCAAACTGAAGCACTGTGCACGACCTCTTAACCTCTGACCTGGCCACAGTCAGGACCTTCAAGACACGGTCATTTTTCCACTAACTCATGGGGCAGTATAGAAATTAAAAATGGCGTATGTTTCAAAATTTAGACTGAAACACGTTTCTGTGTTTGTCTAGTTATTTTTTATACAAAAGAATAGGCTATTTATAACTTTAACTATTATAACTTGTATACAGCTTTGCTGTAAACAAAAATTATTCACAAAGGCCAAAGGGTTGGATATGTAATTGTATATTATTTGGATGTAAAACGAGGTCTTGTTTCTTTTTCACAAGAAATAATAAATACTTGCTTCCTGTGTTGTGCATTATCACATACCATAATTGCAACGATTATTTTACACAAAACACCAGCAGCACTATCTGATCTGTATGAAGTCACTACCCCAATAAAGCATGAACGTTCATTTGAGTCAGTTTGTGTGACTGACCTTACTTGTAAAATATGACTTAATCGTGAGTAAAACCTTTGACTGCAGTCACTATAAGATCTTCACAACTCATCGTCATTGATTCTCATGTAGTCATGGAGGAAATATATGTAGCCTTCCATCACGAGACCCCCACCTCATCTCTCAATCCGCCGAGCTTAAATTTTAATCGACTAGCTCACATGACCTTATTAAATAATAGATACATCCCGGTCAGAAATAGACACCGGAGCTTCGGTAGGATTTTTCATTTTGCAGCTGACCGTCGACTGAGCGAGACATCTCGGAACAATCCAGCTCTGTTCCTCTTCCGGTCAGCTTTTAAAACGCTCTATACAGTAAGTAATCTGAGCCTTTTCAAATAGATATGACATTATCTGTGAAAGCTTTATGCAGCAGGTGTCAAGGGTTATATGCAAAAGTTGTTAATAACTGGCTTGAGCTATGATGGTTTCTCATTATAGTTACGAAAACAACTTCTTTTTATAGGAGAATTTGCATAATTGTTTTTTCTGGGGGATTTAATGTATCATTTAAGTGTAAAAGACCACTTAATTTGTAAAAATTATATAGTAAGTAATTTACTAAGTAATTTAGTATTAATAGTTCAGGAGCTTTACTTAAGGTTATTTACTATCGTTTAATATGCTTTTAACAGTTAAAGTAACTGAGAGTCTGAATGAGCTAAACGTTCTTAACATTAAAGAAAGTTTGGAAAGGTGGTTAGTCTTCGTTAACCTTCGACTGGATCTCACCACCAGTATACTGAGTGATTTTGTATTAACGACAGCTGTAAACAGTGTAAACAGCGTTTGTTTTGGCAAACGCGAAGAACAATTAAAACTTTACAGCAAAATAAAAATCACAATAATAGTGTGTTAGATATTTATAGCCAAGACGCGTGTGCATGAAGTGTCAGTCTCTGTTATGAATTAAACACAGTGCACGTGGAATTGTAGTTTTAGATCTGATGTTTTTATTTCATTTACGAGCAAATGTTATTTAGCCATATGACCCAAACATTCAACATTAAAAATTATTGCATTTTCCACCGTTACCGTGGTAAAGTTATCTAAAAATAGTTATATCATTATTAGCTTTGACAATAGCCACAGTACATCCAAAGAGAGAAATTATTTTCGTACGTGTGTGGAAGTAATCTTGGCTTTGCTGTTGTATGAGCTCCAGATGTCAACAATGACAGAAGATTTGTTCTGTCCCATGGTATTAACTGTTTAGAGTGAAAATACAGTCTGTTGTCTTTAAGCAGCAATTTGTTGACTGAACAGTGAAGAACAACTAGACGCAAAAACACGTATTCTGATACACGTAGCGTTACTCCTTTTATGATCCTTTTAAAAAGAAAGGGTCAAGGGTCTGGGGGCTTCTGGGGTCAGTAAGACGTTCAGGAGCCATGCTGAAATGTGTGAGAATCACACGAACACGACCAGAAGTTCGGCAAGTCCTCACTGTTTCTATAGCGCAGCCTGGTTAACAAGACAAATTTGTAAACAACACAAATAGCTTGAGTTTTCAAAATGCTTTAATCCTTACAATATCCAATATTTAACATACAATATCTATTAAAACACACATCAAAGTCACCTCAGTTCTATAAACGTCATTCATTCAAAATCTAGAAGTGCTTGGCTTGGTCCAGAACTTCCTTGAGCGAAATATGGAGCCGAAACGAGAACATAACTCGACTCGTGTTCAAATCCGAAAAACTTTGTACTCCTTCAAGTTGTGGCTTTTCAGAGAACAAAGCGTCGGTGAAGCGTCTTGCCCCACTGAGGTGATTAATTATCTCCAGAGCTTCACCACGTCCGCCGTGCGAGCTTTCAGTCGAAACACTCTGCTGCCGGTAAACAAGCACCAAATGGTGGTGAAGAGCGGGCCTCTGTGTGAGACGGATCTCCTTTCTTTTGTTTGTTGAGATGATAGATCGCTGCTCTATGGAAAACAAATGTAAAAACCGAACGGGTTGCAGCTGTTTCAGCTTAGGTTATGCAACTAAAATAGCATACTTTCCAGTGCACATAACAAAACTCTTGCACATGTTTATCTGTAAATGCTATTAAACCCCGCTATTAGTCTTTTTTTGGGTGATACACCGTAATAACCGATAGAGGGCGACCTTACACACACGAGTTATTTACAGGTAGCCTTTTAATGGTGATACGTATAGCCTATATGGATTGTATAGATATAGATTGTGAGTAGTTTTGGATAAAAGCCAGATGCATTATATAAATGTGCTGTGAGGACTCCTCCCCAACACACAGACACACAAACGTTTTCATAACTAACTACACTAACACCGTCTCCTCATAACTACTCACTGATAACGTTTCGCCTAATCTGTGATGCACAGACTAAAACAAACGCCCGAGCGTCGTGATTTCGAGTAAAGCTGTCCACGCACACTGCTTGTTTGCCATCTTGTGTCTCAAGCAGGATCACCAACAATCTCTATCAATGATTCACCGATTCAGAAATGTTTCTACTTTAATAGAGGCCGGGTCACGTGAGTGCAGCGGGTGCGACTGTACGGTGAGGGGTGGATGGCGTGCGAACCTCGGTTTTCTGTCGTGCTGATTACGCTGCTTTACTTCATGAAAGCGGGGCTGGGTCAATGTGGACTTACTGGAGAGCTGGCGAGATAGAGGGAAAATATTAAAAGACCCAAAGTCACTGGTACGTTGTGCGGATGGTGTTATACGGCTGCCATGAACGGATTTGTTTTACTGTGGAGAAAGAGACAGAAAGCCCTGCGCACCACAATGATGGATTTTATTTTGAGGTATTTCCGCTGATTGTTTATTACTTTCGTGAGTTCAGAGAAAATGTTAGTAAATACAGACTGGCAGCTGAACACAGGAGAGAGCCGAAATTAAGATCATCAGTTTGGTCTTTATTAATAAAGAAAACTCAAAGCATATTAGAGAATTAATTTCTATTAATCACCAAGCTGGCACTGAAAGGGCATATACCCATACAAGCTAATTCATTGTGTTCGGGTTGTATTTAATATCCATTTACTCTACTGTATTTGAAGCAACACTTTACAGCCGTTAATGTATTAATTACAGTTAACAATTAACTTAATTTTTATCTCGATGTTTTCCCGTGCTGTCAGTATTTTGAGCGGCCTTGAGTTCTGTAAATGCAGAGAAACAAATTATGTATGTTTCTTCATCAGACCGGCCTGCATTTAATAATAATTAAAACAATAAAGCAAATAATAACAATCAAAATAATAATAAAATGTACAAGATAACCCACTGCATTTATATCACTGAAATTGGTAACACTCTTGTCGCTGTAAAGAGCGTGTAAACAGTGTTTTCCCATGAAAAATAAATCAGAAGCGATCTAAATTCTCTTGAAAGAAAACAAAATGGAGGATAACTCGATACATATGCTGGATTGTCTCATTTCAATTGATGACATTTTTATTTTCACGTGTGTATCAATATTTTTGTCACTGTAATAAGATATATCCATTAATTAAAAGATTAATCCATTAATAATTAAACTGTTTTTGATTTTATTCTTATTATTCCCAAATTGTTAATTTTTCCATGCATTAGGTGTTTTAATGGTAGTTTAATTCCAACATTAGCAAAACACATCCGTAAGTAACTTTTTAATGATTGATATATCCTTAAATCTGAGTTAATCATTGTTCTAGTTTAACATTATAACGTTACAAGCCAAAGGTTTAATCAAAACAACTTTTCAATGATTAATTTTACTTTATTACTGGGATTGTGTTAAAAGTTGCAATAGATCATGAGCGCAATTGATTTAGAATAAAATATTCAGACCCAGTTTTATTCAAAATCATTAAATATATAGATTATTCAGAATAATAGCAAATATTATCGTATCATTAGGTATTATGTTATTTATCTGCTCGTTATGTAAAATAAACTATTTATAAATAAATGTTAAGCGTACAGTTTGTCACAGTGATTCACAGTTAATTGTTAAGTGCTATTAAAATGATCACGAATTACTGTTTACAGTCATCTTACCCGTATGAGAAAAGGCAAACAATGGCTATGATAGAAATGTAACACTTTTATTTCCATTTCTTGTCGCAGGTCTCGGAATAAATGAATGTGTCTCATCACTAAGACTACCAGAGACTGTGATTTGCTTAAGGTGAGCCGTAACGCTTCTATTGTACAACGAAACATTTTTTACAATCATTCAAATTACTCAACAGCTTACACACTCACACACACACACACGGGCTTTGGATATATAAAAAATGAAGGCCCATAATATTTTCTCTTCACATGGGATGCAATTTGTCATTATAAAGAAAACGCTCGTATTCAGGCTTCAGTCTTAGGCAGTTTTAGGTAGTTTATTAGATAGACAGATTAATACATTTTTGACTGCATGAAGACACACCTAATATATGACATGAAGTTGCAATGATATACATTACATTTGTACACCTCGAGCTTTGCACGCCATCGGTGAAATCTCTTAGTCATCGTTTAAAATGAGGGGAAAACAATGGAGTAAATGTTCAAAATGCTGAAATTGTCAAAAGAAAAAAACGCAACCTCAAGGATTTCAAATCCCACTCACAACGCACCACGACCCCTCTTCTGTTCAGCTTGAAATCTGTAACGCGGGGGCCTAAAAACATATGTCAAGAAAAATGTATTTTACTTTCATTAGTGATAATTTTTGGCTTGAGACTTTATTTCCAAAATTGTATATATATATATATATATATATATATATATATATATATATATATATATATATATATAGTTTGTAGAAAGATTTTGTAATTCTTAAAGAACCAATACAATGTACAACGAAATCACTTCTGCATTTGGTGAAGTTGTGTGTATCCTGGCTGTGTTTACAGGAGTGCGAAGCTGCTTTCTGTGTTGAGATGGCGTTTCATTTGCATAAATTTCCTTGTCTACTGTGACGTCTTGTTTCGAGCTGTGTGTGCAGATGTGTGATGTGTGTGCAGATGTGTGATGTGTGTGCAGATGTGTGATGTGTGTGCAGATGTGTGATGTGTGTGCAGATGGGTGATGTGTGTGCAGATGTGTGATGTGTGTGCAGATGTGTGATGTGTGTGCAGATGGGTGATGTGTGTGCAGATGTGTGATGTGTGTGCAGATGGGTGATGTGTGTGCAGATGGGTGTGCAGGAGTGTTATCGTGCTAGTTTGTGCACGTTAGAATTACAAGAAAGACTCACTAGAGCGCAGCCTGTAGTGGCATTTAGTACAGGTCCCAGAACACTGACGTTTAATTACAAACTACTTTAGTAATGTGCTTTAGTGATCTACGTCCTGAAAGCAGAGCGGAATGTAAGTTCTCTAGTGCTTCACTGCAGCCTCTCATGACTCCTGCTAGTGCGGCTCTCGCTTTGTTGTCCTCCCGATCTGTCTTGACTCCGGGCCGCTGTGTGATGGATCTCTGCCGCTGAATGAGAGAAACCCGCGCGCTGCTGCAGGAAGGTAAGAGGCAGAGTCCTCGCGCGCCTGTTAAATGACGAGTTTGTGATTTATGACCGAGCGACTGAAATCTCGGTTCAGGGAGAGTTCACAAACACACACACAGACACACACACTCACACACACACACTCACACAGACACACACACACACACAGACACACTCACACACACAGACACACTCACACACACTCACACAGACACACTCTCTCTCTCTTACACACAGACACACTCACACAGACACACACACTCTCTCTCTTACACACAGACACACTCACTCACACACACTCACTCACACACACTCACACAGACACACTCACTCACACACACTCACTCACACACACTCACACAGACACACTCTCTCTCTCTTACACACAGACACGCACACACACACAGACACGCACACGCGCACACAGACACACTCACACAGACACACTCACACACACACACTCACACACACACACTCACACACACACACTCTCTCTCTCTTACACACAGACACGCACACACACACAGACACGCACACGCGCACACAGACACACTCACACAGACACACACACTCTCTCTCTTACACACAGACACACTCACACAGACACACACACTCTCTCTCTTACACACAGACACACTTACACAGACACACACACTCTCTCTCTTACACACAGACACACACACACACACACACACACACACAGACACACACACACACAGACACACACACACACACACACACACACACACACACACACACACTCACACAGACACACTCACACAGACACACACACACACACACACACACACACTCACACAGACACACTCACACAGACACACTCACACACACACACACACACAGGTATCAGCTGGGATCTCCTGCTCTGTGGCTTTAGCGTCTTTTCTTTTGGTTTTCACGTGTATGATGTGCAGGAGAATAAATGAATGTGTGTCAAGCGGTGGCTCGCCTGGACAGTAAAGAGGCGCCTTAAATTAGTATTATGCAGAATAGTTCATTATTTTTAATAGGTATTAAATTGTACATGTTTCTCTAGTGTTTTGTTTATTAGCTGAAGAATTAGATTCTTCGTATCATAATCGACTGTTTGTCTTTATTTTATCGTTTGATCTTCTGTGTGTTCTGCTTAATTTTACACACAGCATTAAAAATGTATTAAAGGTCACGCTGCAATCAGTTTATTTCTTTGCTAAATAATATTCTGAAATAAGCATTTGTAAAAATGCGCTAAATTTGGGGTTTTTTCAGAGTTTTTGGTCGTTTAGGTTACTGACAGGAACCTCCGCGGTTCGCTGGTTTTTTATGGTTCTCCGCTACTCTGACTTCAGAGGCTTGAAGAGTCGCAGTCACAAAATGTTATGAAAACCCATACGAACTCACAATCACATGCATCTTGTGTGCTTAAATAGAAAAAATGATGTAGCTAACAAGAGATTAAAGACCTAAAAAACTGCCATTCATTTTCTTTGAATATTCTCATGAGATCATGTGTGTTAGCGCACTTGAGTTATGTTTGCTGTTGTAGCTCGTTTTAAGGTAAGTGTCGACTGCGTCTCCCGGTCTCGCCGCGGTGGCAGTCCAGCTTTTAATGTAAGATGGATAGATCGTATTTCACGCGCTTACCGTCCAGTCTCTCCGTAGGTTCCCCCCTACAGCCCATTGGCGAAGAGGTGTCACGTGACTACGTGGAGCCAATGGTCTTCTACGACGGTGTCAGGACCCTGTCAGAAAGTGAAACAAGCGTTGGGAAACGGCGAGATGCAAAAAGCGACCTACTGCGACGGCTCGGCAATTTACAGTGGCTTCCCCTATCAACGCGCGGGGTTAGGTTATGATGCCAGTCAGCAGCAATATCTCCAGGCCCTTCATGTGGAAAGTGAGTACGGTCGACCTGCCTGCTCGCTGCAGTCTCCTGCTGCTCTGCACAAACCCACTGAAGTCTCTGAAGGCTGTCTTCGGAGTAACGGAACCCAAGCCCCAGTTCCAGACATCCCAGACAAAAACCAGCCCCCTGCTGCCCCTCCAGGACCAGTTTCTCCCAGTGCCCCGAATCAAATCCCCAGCAGTGATGCTCAAAGCAAGAGTCCAGGGCGTGCCTCTCCAGCGCCAGTCACTAGGAAACACATTTTTCCTTGGATGAAGGAATCTCGACAGAATACGAAACAGAAATCCTGTAGTAACATTTCAGGTGATTTCAACAACCAGATTATACCACCTCATATATGTTGCCTTATCTGTCTGTCTGTCTGTCATCTCATTGTTCTATTTAGATTGACTCTTCATTGCAATTAACATTTATTTGTGGTCACATACACGTTTTTACTCTGTGGGCTATATCACGTTTCTGTAATAGCGCCTGTAGTGGTAGCTGGAGAACTTTGGCGTTTTAGCCTCTTATCACAGAAGCTTCTGGCCAGTCCTACATGTATGACATCCTCATAAAACAGCTACAGACAGGCACACGTGCATGCATTGTCCTTTTTTCTTTACAATTACATATATGCCTCTGGCGACAGTTGGGACTTACTATGATATAAATTGCAAATCCATCCAATGGCCCGTTTTCTTTAGATTTTTCTGTCATAATTATCGACAATGGGCAGTGTTTTATTTAAACCTTCTGTGTTGGTATTAGTTATAATATGCTTGATTTAATAATTAAAATTATGCAGAGCTGTAAAGTTTTCATGGCATTATTACATGGCGTATGATGTTTCACAAGCAGAGGCGTGTTTAAGTACTGCAAAAAAACAACAACTGAAGACTGAATGGGCTGTAGAGTCCATTTACTGGGGCGTGTGTGAAACGCTTTTCGTCTATCTTTATGCTCAAACTGATCAAAGGCTTTTTGTCTTCACACAGCGGAGAGCTGCGCTGGAGACGCGAGTCCACCCGGTTCGGCTGCCTCGAAGCGCGCGCGCACTGCCTACACTTCCGCTCAGCTCGTGGAGCTGGAGAAAGAGTTTCACTTCAGTCGTTACCTCTGCCGCCCGCGAAGAGTGGAAATGGCGAGTCTGCTCCACCTGACGGAAAGGCAGATTAAAATATGGTTCCAAAACCGCAGGATGAAGTACAAAAAGGACCAGAAGGACCTCGGAATGATGCCCTCTCCTGGGGCACAGTCTCCTCACAGTCCCGTTGCTCCGTCATCTGGTGGCGGAGGGTTAGGGTTACATGAAAGCGACTATTTAGGTTCAATGCATTCTTTGGTTAACAGCGTTCCCTACGACTCTCCCTCTTCAGCACCATATAACCAACCCCAGCCTAATGCATACAGCCTTCCTACGTCATATGCACCTTCTCTGAACAACTGCCCGCCTCCTCAGAAGCGATATCTGAGTGCTGGTACAGCCACGCCTGAAAACGACACTCACCATCTTCAAGGAAACAGTAACTACGGGACTCAGGTGCAGGGTAGCCCAGTTTACGCCAGTGGAAATGGAAGATACTCGGACTCTTTGGGTATGGGGGCTTCAGTTTTTGGTTTGGCACATCTACAGCACCCTCCCCGAGGCGACATGGACGGGGCAATCACCATGGGTAACAGTCACCAGCACGGAGCGTGCGATTCAAACCCGTGCACATTTACAGACATCCCTCCGCACGACTCTCAGGAAAGAATTCAGGAAGCGCCTAAACTGACTCACCTGTAGTGTGACTACAGTGTATCTCCCTCCCCGACCGCGTCCTATCGGTCCTTATAAATCCTGACGTAGCTCAGGCGATTTTTCTATTGGTTAATACTTACAAAGTTATAGTTCTTTAAAACTCTTCACATCATGGGAATATATGTAATATTTTATTTGTTCCCAGGAAAACCGAAACAGGGTATAAGAAAACAGAACTTATGTTTTCTGATCTTTTCATTTTTTAAAAGATCTTTTTAATTGTTTGTGATCTCTGTGAATTTAAAGCTTTGCAATAGTCCACAATGTTTTATTTTCTGTTTGCATTTTGCACTTGAGTTAGAATACGTATGAACACTAACTCGTGTTTTTCAGTTTTCTTAAATGTATTTTATTTTATAGTTATTTTGTGATTTTTAGGCCAATCCTTTTGTGCCAGGAATTCTCCCAACCACATCAGTACTGAAACCCATACAGATCCACTGATGAGAAACGAGTGTTTATTAAAGCCAACGTGTTCGAAAACGTATCAGAGTCCTAATCGTGTTTAGGGCCCAGAGAGTCGGCGATAAAATCATACTTTTTTTGTTCGACATTTCTGTCCAATTCCCTGCTGCTCAATTTTCGAATAAATAAAAAAGAAAACTGACGAGCTTGTGTGGTTGGTTTTGTAGCAGAGTTTACACAATCATCAGTGACAATGAGAAGACCAGCACTCAAACTCATCCTCTGGTAATTGTTTGCTCTGGGTCTGTTTAAATGAAGCAAATGTTTAATTAAACTGATATTTCAATCAGATGCTCAGAAGGCGTTTGGCAAAGAAAAAGCAGAAAAAGGCCAGTGAAGGACGTCATTTCCTGCAGTCTGGTATTTCGTCTGATCCACTGCAGTGACGGGCTCCAGCAGCGCCTGTGAGAAACGGAATGAGCTCGAACATTCTGCAGTTATACACTCCAGCCTTTGTTTGGTCAATGAGCGCACAATAGTGCTTTTGCAGTAGTAAAAGTCAATCATATACACATACACACGAAACACATTTTAATCTGACACTGTTTTAGTGCACAGTTAACACAAACTGCAACGATACAAACGAGCAATTCATTTAAAGTCTGTTTTTAGCATATGGGTTAGGAAATATTCCGTTTTTAATTGAAAATGAATTGGCCGTGTGACGTAATGTTATAAAACCAAAACAATTAAAAGTTACTGTTTGTTCATTGTAAAATTTCTGTTTAAACGATGCCTCATTCTAAGCTCTCTCTGAACATCTTATGGCATATAAATATCAGGAGAAGTCCGAACAATTGAGACATAAAGGAGATATAGTCTAAATTGAATCGATATTGAATCGTCTATTTGAAATGTGGCTATGGGTTTCATGGTGCTTTTTAAACCGACTGGCCTCATATAGACGAAATCAATTGTTTAACACAATAATACTTCACATGCTCACCACTGTCATAAAACACTTACAAATTCCCTCACGGATTACAAAAGAAATCTTATGACATAATCAGTAGGCCTGCACTTCAACTATAATGTATTGAAAACAACTCAGTGTGTTGCCTGTGGTATGACGTCATTTGCAGGCCATTTGTATTGTACTCAAATCATCGCTGTTTAAACATTACGGGTATTGGTAACAAAGTCTGAGAACATCTGATATGAGGAAGCTGTTAACTTTGAATATTTTACTTTTTACAGGTCCAGGTGGAAAAGAACAGGACCGATGAGAGATGGTGATTATCTAACAGATGCAGACAGTATAAAGGTATATCATTCACAATCAGAAAAACAACCTCTGCTACAAACGCAGCATGAAGTTTCTGTTTTCTAATGATACCAGGCGTCACCAACATACCACAAACCATGACCATGACATGAAGTATGCGCTTTAAATCAATCAGGCTGAGAACCTTAAAGAAACAGCAAGTTGTCATTGGATAGAAGTAATCATGTGACCTAAACCGTCAGTCCAATTTTAAAGTCGTCTTTATGATGTTTTAAGCGGTTCAAAATCAGAATTATTACTTTTCAAAGTAGTTTTCAATGTTTTTCTTTTAATTTATTGCGCATTTCTAAAAGCATAGAGAAAAAAACCTCAATACCCAAGCTGTGGGGTAGGAATTACGTTTGAGCGTGAGACTGGTTTAATCAGTACTCAGCTGCTGTCTGCTCCCCTTTTGTCGAGGAATTATCAATCAAAGCCTCAAAACTCATTAACTTTCACAGTCTTATCCCACCTTCTCTCAACAAACCATCACAAACTTGAGTCTTGGGAGTTAGCCACGCCATTGAGCTGAGAACATCCACCGCTCACCAACTGCAGAATACCCGTGGATGCATGAAAAGAACGACAAGAAAAGCTCATTGACGGCTATTACAGAGGATCATTTTCTTGTGTTTAAAATCAGATGATAAAAACCAAGCCAGGAGACAAGAGGAGAAAGGTCATTTAAGGTCTGAGAAAAAATGGCGAATTAAACTGTTTATTTCCTTCCTGTGACTCTCCAAGCTGTTCATATCTCAAAGTGAAACGTTTAAAATTGATGATGAATGACCGATTACTGTTAATTCGTTCTTTTATTATATAGATTATGGCGGCCATTATTTGTGCCTTTTTTGCAGTGTTGTTGTTTACATTAGTTGTCCTCGCCAGCTAATGTAAATAGTTCGTGTATATATTATTTTGAATATGTAACAGCGTGTTGGTCTGTCCTCGACTCCTCCTGTTTCCAGGTTCTCAGTCGAGCTCTACTGGAGCTCAGCCTGAAAACAGCATACACAATCATACAGCTCTCTCTCTCTTTTTTTCTCTCTCTCTCTCTTTCTTTCTTTCTGTCTCTCTCTCTCTCTCGTTTCATTACAGCAAATACCTTTGTAGGCCACGACGCGTGGAAACAGCCGCGTTGCTCGACCTGACGGAACGCCAGTGTGGTTTCAGGATCAGCGTATGGAAAATAAGCAGCTGGCCAGAACAAAGTTACCCACAGAGAGCAAATCCAGCCCGCCGGGACAGAAATCTGAACGATGTTCGCAGTCTGTCAGCCACTGCTCTGCTCAGAGGGACAACAATACAACACTGTATATAAAATGTGCCAGAAAGAACGAGCGCATCTTTGCAGGACTTCAGTGTTTTTCGACCTACTCAAGTTTAAGTAGCTTCTCCAGGAGACCCAGATGATACATCAGTGGATGTTTATTTCTCTACGGATGCTGCAGTTGATTTACACCATAAAAAATTTACAGTCTAAGTGGACAGATAACAAATGCAATGATGATCCAGCAGTTTAATAGTTTATTTTTATATTTAATTTTTATTTATTTTTAAAGGTTGATTTTTATTGCAAGATGGGTGTTATAGACTGGCACAAATTGTTCAAGGTAAGATAACTTGGAAAGAACTACTAAGATTTCTTTATGATGATCTCTTATTGGGTTGATTATTTTTATAATAAAAACACGTTTTGTAACCAAAGTGTCATGCAGTTGTTAAATTAATATCACCTACATTTATAATACATCCTGATTGAACTATTATGTCAAATGTGTACAGGTTATTAATATAACTCTTCATCTAATAACATTAAAACATACTGCAACTTTTATTTTTCAGACACAGCACATATTTATAAGCAATATTTGTAAACATGTTCCCATAAATAAATAACTCTTTAAACAACGTTATGCGCCTAAGAGAAAACGTCTTTTAAATGCAAACAGGACAAGAATTGTTTAAAGTTCTGAATAAATTGTGCACTATGAAATAGCAATATTGTTATCTTGTTTTTCTTGCTTTCTATAATTTTCTATAATTATTCAAAGTAAAATTTTGCTCTATTCGTCAAACTTTTACCGTGTAAGCCGCCACACCGGATTCAAACATGGCTTCTCCGTCGTGTTCTTTATCTCGGCCAAAGATGCTTCGTGTCCAAAGTCATAAATCAGAGTCTTTCAGAGCTCACAGCACCAGCTGTGAGTCTTCCAGGTCTTCCAAGTTTTTCTCACTTTGTCATTAAAACTGAACCACAAACCATGTGGACGAACAAAATAAATCATTTTTATTGCCGTTTCAACACCCAGTATTAAGTTCACACAAAATATCCATAAACTATCCATAAACCATAAACTTTTCATTGCGCGTGAAATTCGTAATTTGTCTCTTTTTGACTTGATTAAAAGGTATTTTGACCAGTTAAAAAGTTTGCCTAATGTTTTTCCACTGCTGTTAAACTAACATATTACTATTATTAGTAATATTAAAAACAATAATGTCACTTAGTAAAGTACTCATGTTTTTGTTCACATATGACGAACATAATTCTCACCAATATTTCCTAAAGATTATAGGTTATACTGATCTTTTGCATACTGTTAATAATCTGGTAAACCCAATAATTCCAACACGATGCATGAAATAAACAGCACATGCATTGCAATAGCTGCGACATTTTCTCTACCCTCCCTCCACAAGCGTTTGAATGTAAGGAGTCAAGAAAAGAGCAGATGTGTTGAGAAGAGGTTAAATATCAGCCCATCAGAAGCTCCAGAAAAGCGCCATTTTGAGGATTAAAACGTAAAGATGTTCCCCTTCTCATCCAGAGGGGGCGCACGTCTCTCCAGCCCCACATCAGCAGCTACTCATTCTGCAACACACTCGCAAATCCACACAATAACTTGAATGCTGCTCATTATTTACAAATGATTAAAAGAGACAAACGTTCATGCAAACTTGTCAATGGTGTGAAAGTCATCTTACCTGACGCGTTTCTTCATCATACAGCCACTCACATGTACCTCCTGCCCGGACACTGTCTGTCTGACACTCTCTGCCAGCTCATTTATTTGATCAATATAAGTGGCCGGATGGGTGACGTTTATCTGCAGGAGGTTTTCATGAGACCATCAGCCTGATCTATGAAGACAAGCTGTCAGCGCGAGGCCACTTGAGATCAATACGAGACAGAACAGCTGATCACTGATCAGACCCACGTGACCGAATCCAAATGATGTGAATTTGTATTATTTACTCAATCACTGTTATTAATACTTTCTTATATAACATCTGATGAAAGTTGTCATTTCAAAAAACGATATTTTACCTCGTAAAATTCCACGTTATTCCTCTGGACCAAATGATGATTTTATCCCGTGTGTCACAGACATAAACTATTACCGATCTGGAGCAGAAATAAATAAACGTTTGAACGGTTTTGACAGAAAACACCCCGGCCATTACTGATATCAAGATAAGAAATATTTTACTGTTTATGCAAAAAGAAATGTTGCTGTAAAATAATAATAAAAACATGCCAAATAATGTAAATGACACAAGAACATTTATACGTCTATTATCTTTGCATTTCCATAAGAAATGTTTGTAAATATGGCAGTTTAATGATCTGTTATATAATGGCACGATATAAATGATAAAGGTTATAAAGGCTCTGTCCTGAACAAATTAGTTTTTAAAGCACAACTTTTATAATAATTATTATTTTAATTATTCTGTTGGAAATCGTTACTCTAAAGTTATTTTCCATAACATCTCTCTGCATGTTCAGTCCTCATCATCTTTTTAATGAAAGTTACTGTTTCACCCCTTCATTCTGGTCTTGATTTTTGTGAAATTATGAAATAAAGCATTTATCCAAAAATTCAAATCCATGAATTCTTCTCATGTACGATCAATACAAGCTTCAAGGGTGAAATATTTTATGTGCCTATAGGTCATTTTTGATCAGTCAGCATGATGCTTTTATTAAACATAACACACACAAGCACACACATACAGTGATGAGAAATACAGTTATGTCTCCAGTTGCATAGAATTATTATTTACAAATAATTAGGAAATAACACAGCAAATGTGCCCTTACAAAAGTCATTCCTTTTGAGATAAACTTATGACTCCAGAAACTGTATTTTTTTCAAATGGTTTGAATTGCTGACAAATACTCCAGTATGCACAACAAAGCATTACAAAAAATAAATAAATACTAAAATACTAAAAAATTGTTGAAGTGTTTTCTCAGAGAAACATGAGGACGTAAAACTCTCTGATTAGCATGAGTTGTTTGTTGAAGACCAGCTGTCTAAATGATCACCTTGTGCTATAACTGAAGGTCACATGTTCTCTGGTGACTATACACGAGTATAAACGTCACTAAAAGCACATCATCAAACAGCTGATGAAATCCTGCTTGATAACAAAACAGACGGTACTGTAACAATAACACAAATAAAATACAAACTGATTTGACTCTTACTGTCATATCTGAAGCCCCTCACTGACTAAAACTCTGAAATCAAAAGTGATAGAAATGACACCAGAGGGGTGTGCGAGCGAGTCCGACTGAAAAAGAGGAAGAAATGGGGGGTAGAGAGAGGCAAAAGTAAAAAGGCCAGAATGAGAGCAGTCCATCCATCACACTGTCTTAACCTCACGGTGACCTCAGCCTGCCAGCCAATAAGGCACCTCCCGCCTGTGCAGGAGATCGGGTAACCGTGGAGATGGACTGAATGTTTTATCATGCTCTTTTTGTGTTGTCTGTCAACACCTCCCAGAATGCTTTACTGCAACCTAACTGATGTGAGTGCAAACACAACCTAAAATAATACGCACACAAGAACACAAGCACTTATAACAGGACAACTAAAGGTATGTGTACATGCATGTGAAAAGTTAACAGTCACGCTTTTAAGCAAAACTTACAACAATAGACTTTGTTCAAGCTAAATAACAGTTTGAATTGTTTAATGCATGCCACTGGAAATGTTTCTTAAGACTGTTACATGTCTGAACCTGTTACTAAGAGAAGTGATGGTGATAGTTTAATTTGAATGTTGAGAAACAGTCACTTAATTACTAAAGTAAAAACATTCACAAGCTTTGAAATAAATGAAGAGGAATCCCTATTAACATCACTGAATTAATCACACAAACCATCACAACATGAACTGCAAAACAACAACAAAAGTCCAATCTGTAAAGACCAAACAATCTGTTAACAGTCATAAATTTACTGTTTAAAGATGACAGGCACACACACACACTCTCTCTCTCGCTCTAACAGCTATACTGTATTAAAATATTGTAATGTATATGAATATAGTAGCTTTAATGTACAGAAAGAAATATACAAATACAAAACAATAATGTTGTATTGTACAATATGTGTACATTTCACATTAAGATGGAAGAGTGAGAGACAGAGAGAAGTGAGATTTCAGTAGGCAGTTTTTCCCCAAAAGCAAATTAAGGTTTGTCAGATAAGACACTGTTTCAGAATCTGTTGCAGCCAAGTTTAGCAATTAACTCCAGAAAATTATCCTCCTCCCACACACACACACACACACACACACACACACACACACACATCACACACACACACACACACACACACACACACACACACACACACACACACACTAAATTTTAAATGAATAATGAAGCTAACATGACTTTTGACAGGCTGACAATTTAAACATTGTCTGTGTGGGTTTGATATAATTTGTCCTCTAGCTGCTCTCAGTTTTGATGATTTTCTGCAGACGTCAGATACATCTGAACAGAGACTACATTTATTCAACACCTGTTCAACTTCTAAAGATTAAATCACTTCATTCACAAATGTGGCAAATATTATGTAAAAATATAAACAAGTCAGGCTGAGGGTCAGGGTCTATTATAACCTTCAGGAAAGACATTTGTTTCATTAAAGGTATGTGAAATATATCACAGTAAACATAAAACAATGATGGTCATGTATTCTAACGCATACTGTTTAATGAAGATACATTACTGTTCTCATCTGTACATCATAGTTTTCATCAACTGATTCTTTTCTCCCACATGCAAAAAATGAAATTTAAACTACATCTCCCATAATGCAACAGTGTCTGTAGTTGACTGGATGGCGTGGATCAGACAGACAGCTGGCTAACAGTATGCTAATCCCACTGAGCAGCTGTTTATGTAAACGCTGGAGTTCAGGAATCCCTGATGAGGGTGATACTCATGTAAAGACACATGCATGAACACATTTAATCACTCCACAGTTCTCTGAACATGTCAGTGGAGGGATGGACAGATGGTCCCGCAGGAAATGGACACACACACACACACTTTACCGGTTTCTCTGACCTTTATCTACACACATAAACAAAGAGGGAAGCACACAGAAATGTGTAGAAAAGACAAACCCACAAACATGGTCTACATCTGTAGCTGAGAAATCTTCTTTTGCTTAAGGAGGATCTGTACATATACCTACAGGCTGTGCAAAAGTTTAAACAATGAGAGGTCCTGAGGCCTTCTGGTAGCACACTAAACAAACTAGCCTTTTAAAAACAGCAAACAGCCTCTGCTTTACTTGTATTGATGGTCAGATTTTTGTCTGTAATGTTAAATGGCAGAGCACTCAGTCTGAACTGATTAACATAAACATGTAAAGGCAATTAAAAAGAGAATTTACTATCAACATGTATCTAAAACAGAAATGACCATAAAATGTCACTGGAGATTTTATATTGCAAATACATTATCAACTTATCAAACATGTTATAATATTTATGACACAAACAATGCACCATCAGAGTTTATAGGGCAATTTTCTTTCTAATGTTAAATATTATACAACATTATACAACATATTATACAACAATATTATGTTTTGTAATGTTGGTTGGCTCAAATATAAACAAAACAACTAACAGAACAAAATCGAGTTTGTTAATTAGATTGGAAAACAAAGCAAAACAAAACAAATCTATTCAAAGCTATTTGGAAGATATTAAAAAATCGTTTAATATCTTTAATATCTAAAAAAGTTTCAGATTGAAATAAAAGGATTAAAATAACCTTAACAATTAAAACCAAAGCTGTGTCTAATTCCCAAACATGCAGAGGATATAACAGAATACACAGAAAGAAAGAGACAGAAAAAGAGAGACACTGAATTTGAATTAGAAAATGAGTGAGTGAGCGTGTGTTCATATTCTTGTTTATACCTCATATATGCAGTTCTCTAATTAAGGCCTGGGGCCGTCACTAATGAACAGTGAATTAACCAGCTAACAAGCAGCAATAAGTGATTGTGTATTAGCGAGTATGTGAATGTGTGTGTGTCCTATTGTCCTAATTAAACCCTGGGGTTCTAATTAGCTGATTAACTAATAACCATCTTGTTCAACAGGAAACATTATGCAGAGAAACACACAATGTAAAAGACTTAAATCCTATGACCACAGCAGTTACATTTACCTCTAATATTTCACAGATACTTTTATCCAAGGCATCAAACCACAAAACTCAAGGCACAAAATGGGCTTCGGATATCATATTTAAACACCCATCCACTTAAAAATAAGAATTTAGGGTAAGATAACAGTTTGCCATATCTGACAATGATGGAAATTAAAATTTAAAATTGTCTCAGCTGAAAAGTCTATTATAACTGATTATAACTCACTATATGAAGTTTTTTGCAAGAGTCACAGAGAAGGAAAGATATTTAGCTTCAGTCCCTCTAGAAACCACAACCAACTTAAAATCGCAACCAGAGTTGCTTATTGCCAACTTAACTGTTCACACACATGCACACACTGAGTTTGAGGAGCTTAACAGTTGGCATGGTGACAGCTGTGGATTCATTAACAGGCAGGAAACATTATTATTAATCATGATAATGACAGTGTGACTGTCTGGAAAAGTCCATATCAATTCATAAACCATTGAGCTACATAATGAATGACACAGTTACTCAGACATTAGCCTGAGTGATTCATTTGTTAATTACCTTGTTTGCATATATACATCTATATCTACATCTGCATATCTATCTATCTATCTATCTATCTATCTATCTATGTATGTATATATATATATATGCACATCCACACAAAACTGTTAGAAATGCAACATGCCTGCCTGATGAACACAACACATTTTAAGGTATTAAAAACATAAAGAACAGATGGGGGTAATTGTTAGGAGATGGTCTTACAAAGCAAAACACAAGCAATCCTGCCTTGAATTAGAGATAAATGACTCAATGCACACATAAATGAGCTAAATGAGGTTAAACTGACATGGGCAGCATCCCATCAACCTGACCCATCAAGCCAACGGAAAATCAACTAAACTCAAGACCACTCATCCATCCTCAGAAAGACACCACAAATATTGTCCCAGCTCGAATAGCTAAACATTACACACCATTAAAAATAGTCAACAGTGAATAAGTCACCCTAATTAATAAGCATGCTTTATGAAAAGATCAGAGAAACACTGAGAGAAGCACAAAGTATATACTACATTTATGCATTTGGCAGATGCTGTTATCCAAAGTGACTTTCAGTGTATTCAAGCTTTACATTTGATCAGTATGAGTGTTACCTGAGAATCAAACCCACAACAGCTAACACAGTTTTGTGCTGCTAACACAGTGCTCTACCAGTTGAGCTACAGGAACATCACAAACAAATTCACCACAAAATAAATTCTGTAACATTTCCTCATGTTGTTCCAAACTCATACGCATGATGTTCTGTCTTCTGTGGAACACACCTGAAGATTTCCTCAGTCACTATTCATTAACTTCATTATCTTCACTTTTCTTTAATTATATTTTAATTGTCTATTTTACACATGATGCTTCAGAAACTCATAGAGACGTTCTAAATGATATTTTGCCATTTTAGCAGGACAGTAAAAGTTTACAAGTTTATTCTCTTAATTCATGTTCTCCATTTGCTCATTTACAATGTGAAGGGGGAATATAAAGATGGCTGGAGGAGGTGAATACATAACAGGAAGTCTGTGCATTCAACAGAAGAAGCTGCCTGCATTCAGATGTCACAGACAGCACGTTCATTATGTTTGTCCAAATGTGTCCAAGTATGTGTGTGTGAGATCAATACACATGAACATGCATACTAACCAGTTTTAAATCGTCTGGTGGATTTAGTAAACCTATACTTAAATGATATATTGGTTAAATTACAAGATACATTTTATGAAAACAGGCCAAGAAGACAGGGGTTGTAGTCACTGCACTGCCACACACAAATCCAGCAGAGATCATACGGTCAACCTGTCAGAGCAGCTGGAGCTGCAGTCATTTATCAGACTGTGCTCACTTCTTCATTACTGCAGTTAACAGAAGTTATAATTGCAACTTATTGTCACGGTGCGTGTATAATAACGCGCAGATGGGTCATTTCCACGTCTATGATCGTATGTTGGTAAGAGTCTGCTTACACCAAACTAACTCCCAGCAAACCTTCATATAACCTCCACACCAGCTTCCCCTCACGCGCTTATTCGCCACGGAACTTTGACCTTGAGTGACGTCACTGATCGATACCTCCTGATTAACCACATCCTGCGTAAGAGCACGAGACGACTACGTATATATCACCATACAGCGTTATGATGCACAATACTTGTAAATGTTGTAATTTAACCAATATATCATGTAAGTATAGAAACCACCAAACGATTTAAAACTGGTTAGTGTTCGTGTATTGATCTGGACAAACAGTGAACGTGCTGTCTGTGACCTCTGAATGCAGGTACTTCTGTTGAATTTATCACGGGACATTGCAAACATAAATGATGAAATTAAGTCATACAAAGAGAGTTTGAGCTGTTTTACAACCATTAAAGAGAAAGCAAATCAAGATGTTCCAGTGTTTTAGATAACAGCGCATTTTAAAACAACTTTCAGATAGACTAACTAGAGTAAAATGAGCCATTAATCACACCACACTCCCATCATCTTAAACCGGGATACATGCCACATCCTCTTTATATATTTTGCAGTAAAATACTCACATTGATGGAGGCAGACGGATCCCGTCCATCAGGTTAGGCGTTTGCAATAGTTACAAACATCTTTATTCGTGCCTCAGTTAAAGATTATTCAGACGCTCTCAATGCTTTCAGCAGCTCTTGGTAATGGGAGGTGCAGCGATGTGAAGTGAGGACTGAAGTTACCTGCGCGGATGTGAGTGATGCAGCGACACCTGCTGGTTACAAGACTCACGGCTGAAGGACCAGCTCTTCACACGGTGGCCACTTTACAGGAAGATGGGAATTCGTTTAGTAAGATTTTTCATAAAGATTTGCAACAGAAATTCAATTTTCAATATAGGATAACGTGTAGTAGTAATAATAAAATCAATACACGCGAATAAATATGGATTAAAATATGTATAATTTTCTTTCTACAAACAATTTGCACTTAAATTTGCACGTGTATTTCCTTTTATCTGTGTCCTATATGTTCTCCTATATGTTGGGTCAATACTTCAGTATAAATTCATGCAACATAATCATAAAGTTCTGTTAATATATCGCCTACAATATTTCTGAACATTATTTTCTTCAGAACAGCACATCAGATAAACACACATTTTGGAGTGCATTTTTGTTGTCTCTTAAATGATTCATTCATTTATTATTATAATAATGTTCGTTTATTCTTCAGTGTTATGGATTATATTATTAATGTAAGAACGCAGACAGCGACAGAAAACAGAAACTCAAACGTTATGAGAACATCACAGCTGGTTTTGCGTTTTGACCTCCTCCGGTAAGTGTCCAAAAGATGGCACCAGAGATCTTATCCTGGACTATTTCTGTCGGTATCCAGAGGGGAACTACTTTATAACGGGCTAAGAGCTAATTCATTAGGAACAGTTTCAACCATGTTTTGCCCTCAAGCTCAGTTAAATAACAAAACCGTGTTACTTAATTCATGCCCAAACGAATTTTACATTCAATTTAATTTACTTAGCTCAGAGTTTGGCATTTTAGTGTAACAAATACTATTAAACAGGATAAACTGGATAAAATGAAGTGGCTTTTTGTGTAATTACATCACCTCAATGGATTCTCATTTGTTCTATGTAGCTACTGTACAGAACAAATTCTAAGTCTGTCTTATTTTAGAAGCATGCTATTTAACTCATTCAATTGTTGATACTTTAAAGTTTAGTGAAGTTTAATTGACAATATAAAGATTGAATGGTAAATGTTTGCTGAACATGAGCTGAGCATGTCTGTAACTCTGTTATGTGTCTCTGAATGATGCAGACAGCAAGTCACCACCGCACCACTGCTCACATCCCTACTGACAGACACGCCATCATTCCGCCAGCTGTCACTTCATCTCCACACACACACACACATATATATGAAATATATCACACATGACTTAATGAAAATGATGAAAAGGTAAATGGATACGGGATTTCCAGATGCTGAGTGAGCAGTTTATTGGCTTCAGACTCTCTGGGTGTGAGATGTTGCTCTCTCAATGAAATTGCACATTATTGTATATGTATTATGATAATGAGCTACAGAAGAGCACATGGTAATTATTTCTGCAGCGGCAGGAGGAAGCCAGTAATCAACTCATTATCCCTCTCTCTCAATTTTATTTTAATTACATGATTGTCATATGAATAAATACACAAAGTAATAAAATAAACATTAAACAAGACAGTGTGTGTGTGTGTGCATATTTCAGTGTGTAAGTGATAGATGCTCGACAGGCTACATGGCGGCTCATTTCCTCCAGACTGGCAGAGAAAGATGTTATAGAGTCTCCACAGAATCTGCAGCCCATCAGCTTGACAGACACAAAGATCTCTCTCCCTCTTTCTTTTGTTCTCTCCTTTCTCAGGTAGGTGAAGTATGATCGTGAATCATAGGATGACAGACTGATGGGAGATTTAAAATGCTGCTGTACAGCCTAAAGTCCCTATTCAAACTGACCCATGAATAATGCATTTATGTGCACCACAGTGCATTTGCTGTGTGCATCACACATTAACATGTGATTTAATAGAGACCCTTACCTTCACTCTCCCCACCTCCCTAAAGAACCAGTTTGTCTTTTTAAACTCTTATAAATGAGCATATCTATAATTACTGTTACAGCTCGTAGTCTGATTTCATATTTAAAACAATTGTTTTGCTTTGTCTTTTTGGTACTAACATACTATAACAGAACTTTGTGTCAGAACTTTAATTCTTACATTCCTAAAATCAGATTCTTCACAATGATACCATGGAAAACCATTTCTGGTTCCCAAAAAAGAACCATTCAATCAAAGGTTCTTAAAAGGAACCATTTTCTTACCTTTTTTATTGTCTAAAGAACCTTTTTCCATTACAAACAATCTTTTGTGAAACAGAAAAGGTTTAACGGATGTATAAGGTTCTTTATGGAACCATACAGCCAAAAATGTTTTTTCTATGGCATCATGAAGCCTGTTTTTTTAAGAGTGGAGTGATTGGTGGTTTTGAATGTTTATAATAGTTTACTATTAAAGCATCTATTGTATGAGATATTATAGTTTGTTTATTTTATGGACTGTTGTTCTTAAGTACAACATTTTACCGTAACTTAAATTTTATAATTGATGCACCTTTAAATCGCATTTGAAAATCGGTGCCAGACCACAAAGGAAATGTATTAACCAGAGATTCTGATGTCATTTCATATGGCCTGATATTAAAAGCTTTTTAATTATTCTCTTACACTATGTATCCCTATAAATATGCCTCACAACCTCTAAAGACTCACGGTCATACTGCTGCGGTCATGAACTGGTTTCATATGAGCACACAGAGACAATTAAAACTCATCTGCTGCTTCGCCTATCTGCTTCATTTAACGGCCATTTGTCTCCATGATGGATATCCTATTTTTATCGACAGCAACCAAGTCGAGGGGCGTGTGAATTATAGATGAAGACTCAGCAGCACACGGTGAAATACTGAAAGATTGAGAGAGAGAGAGAGAGAGAGAGAGAGAGAGAGAGAGAAACAAAGAAAGAGAGTTCCTACTTAATTTAAATTGTTTTGTTTCCCTGGAGCTGAATTCTGCCTTGAGTGACACATTAAAATTGGAAGCAGTTAATTATGTCCTCCACATAACTAGAGAGTTTAATAAGGCCTCTGAGAGGCAGTCTCAATTTCACCTTTTTAGTTAACAGATCGTCTATCCCTTCCTGTCTTATTTTTTTATCTACCTGTTTCTCATTTTTTCTCTTATGTTTATGACAACTGCAACATCAGTACAGCTCAGCCTGCAATTCTTGCTCTGTTTAACTCCATATTCATCTTGAAATGTCTTTTAATATCATCTCATTACTCTGACTGCCTTTGTTGGCTGTTTATGTTTGCTGTGAGTCTGAACTGAAGAGATAGACGGTTAGTTATTAGCTGGTAGAGGGAGGAACACAAGGAGAGAGAACAGATGGTGTCCCTTGCCTTCACTTCTGCTCTCTCTCTCTCCATTAGTTATTCAGCCAGTAATGTACATTAGCTCTTCACATGTGTTTGTTTCTCTCTCCCTCTTTCATTATCAAACAGGAAATGTGATTCTGTTGGCTGGCTTGCAGCTGCATCACGCTGCGTTTTATTAATATGTTTCTGTGCTTGACTAACATCCATTAACAGTCACTTTGTTACATCATTAACTAGCCATGCCACAATAAAAGCACTGAGAACTGTGCTAAATAATGTGCGGGATTATTCATGCAAACGATGCTTACTGAAATAAACCAGGCTGTTATTTTCTGTCAATTTAACACTCTGGCCCTGAAGTCAACCACTACATCTCTATAGCCCCAAAAAACCAAGCTGTCTCCTATCTATCTTACTCTCTCTTTCTCTCACTCTCTCTTTTTTTATAGGTGATTTTGTCCAGGCTGCAATAGGGATATAACCTACATGCCAGTATACTCAGTTACCATAGCAACAGAAACCCCACCTTCTCAGTAGCTGTCAGTCCAAAGTTAAGAGCCAATAAACCAGAGAAACAGCAATTACTGTGCAATATAACACACACGCAAGCACATACACAATCCATCTGTTCCTTCTCTATAGTTGATCAGTACCAACTGGGTTTGGATTAGGTAAACCCACCAGGGGTCCCTTCAGACCGGTTATGGCAGTTTAACCAATGTGCACAAGGAAGTTTTTATGAGATGTCAGGGATAATACTTCTGATAATGGCGTGACTGACGTGTTGTTTTAATGCATCTCCCCTAATGATTAATATGACAGCTTATGTGTAATCACAAAGGGATCATATCTGGAAATAACCTTAAAATACGACACATGGACCATAATACAATCACAGTTCTAGAATTACAAGATTAGAGAGAGAGAGACGTGATGTGTAGGCCAAGTCTGGTGACCTATACTCAGAATTTGTCCTCTGCATTTAACCCATCCAGTTAGTGAATATACACCCGGAGCAGTGAGTTGTGAACACACACCTGGAGCACTGAGTTGTGAACACACACCCGGAGCAGTGACTTGTGAACACACACCCGGAGCACTGCGGCACCCAGAGAGCAACTAGGGGTAAGATGCCTTGCTCAAGGGCACCTCAGTTGTTTTTCTACCAACATTTCTACCGAGAGTCAAACCCGTAACCTTTAGATACATTTTCTATAAATTGAAACCTTTTTATATAGATAGATACATTTTTATAAATTACAATGCATCTATTGCAAACAGACCTCATCTAGTTTCTGATATTGGGTGCAAAAGGGCAGATAATTTCTCACACTCTCTGCTTTGCCTTGATTGTTTTAAACAGACGGTATAAATATCTCAGATATCAAAATCACACGCGGCAGTGATGAGAATATGAGCACATGACCGCACTGCAGGTGCATTTTATTCCTGTGTGTGGGGAATGATTAGCTGGGGTTGTAGAGCAAGAAGAATCTGATTCATTCAGCTGTTTAATCCATCAGCCTGTGCTCCAGGGTGATATCAGATCAGAACTCAACAGACTGTTAACAGTGTTTATAAAATAAAACAGCTTTGTAGAAAAGATGACATGTCATGTTTGAAGAGTTCATTTAGAGTGAACAGATGTCTTGCTAATTCTTTGTGACCCATTTTAGCATTCTCGCTGATCTTCCTCTGTTTCCTTTTTGGCCTCTCCCTCCCTCTACGTCTCTCCCTCCCTCTCTTTCTCAGACCTCCCCCTTCCCCCTTTTCTCTCTCTCCCTCTCTCTGTCTCTCTCTCTCTCTGTCTCTCTCTCCTTTTCTCTCAGATAATCAATGCTGATTAATTTCTCTTTACAGTCTCTCATTTTTCTGCTCTGTCTTTTGCTTTCAGTCTTACTGTGAAACAGTGATACATGATCTTCTCGCTTCTCCATTATCAGCAGCAGATCTTCTGCTCTGCTTAAGTTCTTCTGATAAGTGACCCTGACTCAGAGGTAGAAGTGGCTTTCCGTTTTATTTCTTAATGCGGATTTCATGTTTGGCGTTTTATAGACCCAAATGCTGCTTAACATTATTGCTTTATGACTAAACCATATATATATATATATATATATATATATATATATATACAGTATAGTAGGTTTTAATATAATTTATAAGGTTATATATTTGTAATTCTGTCTCCAGCTTCATCTCTCATTCATCCAGAGCTTCATCTCTCATTCATCCAGAGCTTCATCTCTCATTCATCCAGAGCATCATCCCTCATTCATCCAGAGCGTCATCCCTCATTCATCTAGAGTGTCATCCCTCATTCATCCAGAGCTTCATCTCTCTGTTAGACAACAAGTAGACACTGCTGTTGTGTGTAGAGAGAGAAAAAGAGAGATTTCTTCAGCATTCAGCCAGATGAAATACAACATCTTTGACCTCTGAATGGGGCAGAAATGCAAACTTTGTTTCCCTAAAGCACTCCTCACATTATTTTCATATTATTCCCATATTCTGATAATGTATTTTATTTTGAAATGAATACAAACATTGTGTCCAAATGTAAGTTTTTATTTCAAATCCTGCATAGGATTATTCAAAATGCAACTATTTTCCTTCAGAAAAATACTGAATATAATTTTACATTACTGTATTTCTTGTTATGTTTCATATAATAATACTGAGTAATAATATTCATATAATAATATAAACAGTGTGTGTTTGTGATTGTATTTTTTGTGCATGTATATTATTACAAGAAGTACAAGGACTGTTCTCCATTCTGTGCTTTAGTAAGCAAACAATGACAAATTATGACACACTTAAAGTGTTGATGTATTGCTGTTTCACTAATATTCTATTAAAATCTGTTAAAGAAAAGCAGAGAAATGTTGATTTTAAAAAGCTTCTGTCAGACACATCTTACACCTCATTTACATCTGAATTACAGAATCAGAATGACTCAGTCCAAGTGCTGTAAAAATCCCACAGTACACTGTTTGTAATTTAGACAAAAATATAGAAAATATTTCTTAAAAATGACATTAATAATGTAAATAAACATAACGTCAATCAAGCGTGAATCAAGACTCTTACCTTGGAAGCTGTAGGCGTTTGTCTCTTTTTCTCAGAGGGTTTACATGTGTGTGTATATACATATCTTGGGTTTATATAACATGTAAACATGCTGGTGGCTGTTGGAAGATGAAAGCTACTGAGTTCAGTCTCTGATGGTGTGTCATTATAAGAGTCTTCAACAGATGTGCAAGGTCTTACACTCTGACCCAAACCAGAATAAGTTGTACTGTAAAGAAATGGATCATATTAAATCAATAAGAGAAGATTATCCTAAAACCAAAAACTATAATAGCATAACAGCATAACATCTGTTCATTTGAACAAATCAACAGCAACATTATTTGTTCAAATTGAAATGATATTTTATTATACATATATTGTAAAGTTGCACTATGATATATATATAGATACCATACATTACACGCATAACATGTCAAAACCAACCAAGTAAATCATCTTCAAATCCATCCATTTAGCTGAATTAAGTTGATTAATTTCCAATTTAATTTCTGGTCTGCCAGTTGGAAACACACACCTCTCACAGTCAGAGTCCCAGAATGTTCTGCTGTCTTCTTCACAATGCTGTTCCTCTACAGGGACATTTGTGTAACGCCTGCGACAGTGTAGCACATGCATCTATTTTCACAATGCTCAGCTGTGACTGCAGAAACAGATGCAGCCGACTGTCTGACAGAAGGACCGGTGTCTCGAGAACTCTAGAAACACAAACACAATCAGCTAAAACAAACTGGAGAAACGTTACGAAAATAATCACTTTGATTATTGATGACTTAAAGTCAAATAGGTAAATAAATGTAACAGATCAACTGTTCTGATCAGTCAATAGATATATCAATCAATAGCTCAATAGCAATGTTTAAGAGCCTTGATTTCCATCTTAATTACTTTATGTTCTGTATAGCTCTAGTATAGCTATATAAATATCTGCAGTTCCTTCATTCCACTTCCAATCTGAAATCAGTGTGACAGGCAGAATTCACTTCCCTCTCAATTGAACAGATCAATTATTACACGATTCATCACTGAAAACACTGGAAAGACGAAAATGATCTTTTTAAAATTGGTGAAATGAGAAATAGATTGAAGCATAAAGAGGAACTGGAACAAACTAACGTTTCCATTAGGTAACAAAAATGTTAACATGTTATTTTGAAAGCTCTAGAAACATTCAAAACGTTCAGTTTTTAGTTTTAATGTTACTGTAAGAACCTTCTTTGATAACTTTGAGAGAACGTTTTAGACAACATTCTGAGAATGTTCCCAGTTAGCTGAGATAGAAGAGGTGCATGTAAATTAATCTTGAACCCAAACACTTATAAACTCCTGCAACAGACACAGAGGTCAAAGTTCACGATCACTGAAGTATCTTCACATTTAACAAGAGCTGTGAGTGACAGAAGATTTCCATTTCATTTAATACATTTTCACAGCAGCTGTTTCGTCCATAACATCACCGTTATACAACAGTTTCCTAACACTGCGTTACGTTCATTATTATTTATTTACTCTATGTGTCTGAATACACTCATTGTCTGATCTCACCTCACGTTCAGTCTGGCTGCAGGTGCGACTGTGTGATTGGTGAAGTTTTCGTTCAACTCAAGACTTTCATCCGCGCATGCGCGCCTCTCAGCCTTGACAGCCGCCTATACTGTTTACATCTCTTATTATATCTCTTGGGTTTGTTTGTCATTATTAGTGTTTTGAATTAGCATGTAAAATCAGAGGCTGCAATGCTATTTTTTATACAAATCACATATGACTTGTAAAATGACGATTTTGTGATTTGTAAAGATTTGTAAATGTATTTGAATGATTATATAACGTATGTAAATGATGTATGTGTATGTAATTTGTGAAAACAGTTCTGTTGGAGCCAATCAAAATGAATAAGACACAAGAAAAACTCATAAGGGAAAACATTGTCTCTTACACACACACAGTGATTCTCTGTTCTCAGAAATCAGCAAACAGGCAATGCACAAAACCCAGCACAGAAAAGATACTGATAAACGCATTGTGAGATGGAAGAATTATTGCCTTCCTCATTTTAGTAAGAAACTCACTAATCTTGTGTTGCTCAGAACTCACTGTGAACGTTTCAGAAGATCCCACTGAGTTAACAATCTGGTACATTCGGGTTCTTTTGATGACTGCTCGCACCCATGACATATAGCAATGTTTTCCCAATGAAAACATACAGCCACTAAACTCAGTGAGATTAGAATTAAAATTAAAAATGTCAGCTATTATTGGTAGGGCAGAATTAAAATAAGTGTTAAATAATTCTTGATTAATCATCTCTTGATGTGGAGAAAGACTGCTGGCTATGAAAAACATGAGCCTTGACCTTTGAAACTTCAGAAGGGTTATGTTTTAGGACAAACAGCAATAGCTTTACAACCACAGCAGAGACCAGAGACTTTACATCATATACACACTGCACAAGCAGATTAAAAGCAGGCATATAAACTTTTATTGAACGAAAATAAATATTTACACAAACATTTACAGCAAGACTAGTCCAATAATAATGTAAACAATAATGATGGTAAAAATGAACTAGCATCAGAGATCAGCCACCTAAATGAAGCCATGAACACAAGTTAAGTTTTTCTTCTCTTGGGATGATTACAAGAGCAGTGGAAAAAAAACAAGTGTCATGAAGAACAGCACTGGTGACAGTCCAGATGAAGAGTCTAAGCATTTAACATCTTAAACACATTCAGGCCCTCACACATCTTTTCACTGGCTACATACAGTCATGCACCCCGCACAATCTCCCACCGTCAGTATGCCCTCACGTCAGCTAACAGAAGACAGTACACTGTACACGTGAGAGACACGCAAACTCTGTTCAGCAACATGAGAATTATTGCTGCTCATCCTCAGGACAAGAGTGCCAGGTCAGTCTTTCCTCATAAAAGGCGATCACTATCTGTGGGCATCGCGTGTTCGCCTCTCGCGCAGGCACCAGATCTGCCTCGTCAGAGTCCTTCCTGCAGAACACATCACATTTCTTTAACAAGAGTACAATGTACGACATGGAGAAATCAGACGGTGCGCACTCAAGGAAAACCTCTTAATTATCTGTAGCATACTTGAATGAGGTGAAGTGACAGCTGTATGTTCACATACTGCCCCCTTCAGAGCCTATAATGACCTGCAGTGAGACACTTCCTGCAGTTTTATACTGTCAGGTGGGGCAGCACAGTATCAAAATATTGCAAAAGTCATGTATAGTAAGTTTTAGATTGATACAGAGACGTGAATATTACTGTAACAGTAAAACAATCTGAAACCTTCTGAATGTGAGCAGCATTTTAGATTTTCCCAGAAAGAAAGTGAAACGTGTTAGTCACAACTCAGTTTTTCATTTTAGTATAATTGAATTGACTTGACAAACTTAAAGCATTATCATACTGCATATTTACCACATCACTGTGCAGTCTTACTGTGTCA
This sequence comes from Chromobotia macracanthus, assembly GCA_036877525.1. NCBI lineage: Eukaryota > Metazoa > Chordata > Actinopteri > Cypriniformes > Botiidae > Chromobotia > Chromobotia macracanthus. Next base: position 1,116,598 of record JAZGTH010000069.1, read on the forward strand.
GGATTATAACTTCTCTGCTAAGTTACATTAGTGAGTGACACTAGTTTCTCACCACTTCATGAGGAACATGAGCTCCCCACTGCTGTCAGTCGCTCCAATGATCCGCTCAGGCTCCAGGTTTCTTGCAAACCCTCGTGGCTTCTCAGACTGGAAACAAAGTCAGGTTGTTTTTAGGAGAAAGGTCTCTCACCTGTGACATAGGAGCAAGAGAAGAACTGATGATGAAGAACTGATTTTAACACATGCGCTTACCATTTCTTTCTTTTTCTTGGCCTTGCTCTCCTCTGTCTCTGTTTCAGAGCTGGTGGAGGTCTTTCTTTTATTTGACTCTGGCTTCTCCACAACTCCTTTCTGAGACTCTAAGAAGGCAGCGATAAGTTCAGGGCAGTCCAAGTTCTCCTCAGGCTCCCAGGTATTATCGGCACTGAATGAAAATGAGGATCTCTTGTTATGAAGAGTAACTTACACTTGATCCAAGTTATGAAACCTTACAGCAAATCCTAGATGATAAAAATCATTGATCAACGACTGTTAAAACACAAACAAACATGACGTCACCATACTCACTCTGAAAAGCCTTTCCACTTAAGAAAAAACTCGACTTTCCCGTTGACCACCCGCTGGTCCATCACTTTCTCCACCACAAACTCTTCAGGCTCTGGAACATCCCTTTTGGTTTTGTTTGCTTGTTTCTTACCCATGTCGGCCTACATGGAAGACAAAAACCTACAGATCAGTCTAGCTCAGATCAGTCTAGTTCTAATCTTGATCAGATTAGGACTCGATTCATTAGGACACAACTGGCTAATATAGGACGTAACATGCTTGTAAATGCTTTATTGCATCCATTTTAAAAAGTAAGCCCGTTTACCAAAGATTTCATTCCTACAGCAAGACTAACACAGTTTTATAGTGCGTCTAGCATGTTCACCAGTATGTTAGCGAGCTAAGCACGCCTGCACGAATAAACAGGCCCGGCCCAAAAGACAATCATCAAGCTGAGCATCATTTTCTGCGTTATTGTTTAATATTCGTACTGTTCTGGTAAATGCTGCACAGGGTCACACAGTGTTGGTTGTAAACAGTGACACAACATTACCCGAGGCTGCAGCACTGACGTCACACTACAACGCGCGGCACGAGACTCACCCTCACGACGGGCAGAAGCAACACGGGAACCGGAACGGGAAGGGAACCGGAACCGGAACCGTTCGCGCTCCCGCAAACAAACCGAGCGCAGATAAAACGCGACACGTTTAATGTTTAAATCGACGCGTCACAGCGCAGCGAGCCTACGGGAAGGCCAACGCCGCTCAGCGTCATGACGTCATGACGTCATGACACGCCCCCCCTCCCGTGTGACCAATGAGCTTTTTACAAGGCCGGCAACGATGATCAAAACACTTCAAATATTAAATTGTCCCACAGCATTTAGTGAAGAACGTTTAACTTATATTTAAAAGTTAATATATTTATATTCATATTTAAAAGTTAAAAGTTTATAACTTACTTTTAACTTATTTAAGTCATAGGTTACTTTAGGGGTAACACATGGCGTAACGGATCAGGAACCTCTCGTCTGAACTTTAACACATAAGATAAAGGATCCACAATGCAAGCGTGTCTGTTTCGTATGTTTGGTGTTTAAAACTACGGGCCTAATGTTGCCAAAGTCTGTCCGGCCTCTGATTTCTGATGAATATGCACCATTCAAAAATCTGGCTTATCCGCAAACGAATTCAATATGCATTCATTCATTAAGTCATTTTCTTCATCAATCACTAGACCTGACGCTTTGTTTTCTGTAGATTGACACTTCAACCAGATCCAATCACAGCTCAGCTTTTCATTGCAGGAAGTTCATTATTTGTCTGTTGTTGGTTACGTAATCACTCAAAATAGCCAATGGCGGAATAGCCGGATATGACGAATAACTCCAGCGCCGCGCTGTGGTGAAATGCGGAACATTTTCTCTGCGTTTCTTGCCATCAGCGGCACCATAGCAAAGAAAATTACTCCAGAAATGTTTTGTCTGCATAATGAGACATACAGACAGATTATTGTATAGTTTTTAAAAGTTTTTCTACATATCTAAGTCTTTTCAAAGGCTCTTGGTAAATGTCATGTCATTTATATAACCACGAGGTGGCGCTAACAACCAGCTTTCACTTGTATCTGCCACTAAACTATTGGATTGTGCTGGTTCAGTGTTTTGCTGACGGATAGACTCAGAATACGCACTGCCGGGCTTCTCTGAGAAAGTAAAATCAAGGTTTGTAAACATTAATATAAATGACTGACACTCAGTTGAGGATAAAACTTTTAAGAATTAATAATACTTTTTTATTCCATTCCATTAGATGCATCCCTGAAATACTTAAATCTTCTAATACTAAATTGTTCTTGGTCTTTTGTTTCTTGTCTTTTTTTTTTGTATTGTCTCTTCTTCTGAAATGCATTTTAACATCCAAAGATGTTGGTTTGTGAATAAATGTGCCTTACTCCTGATGGATAGAGGACTGCCTGTATACTTCCCCTTCTCAAAACACTAATGTATCTGCTATTGATCTGACAAAGACCAGAGTCAGAAACACACACTCAGTGAGGACAAATGATAAATGCAGTAGATCAAGGAGCAGAAGATGTGAATAAAAGTGTGAAAGAGTGAACAAAAGAGCAGTAAGAAAAATATAAACTATAAAAATGAAATGGGACAAGAGAATTGAGAAGATTTACATGAATGAAAAGGATAAAGAAGGATTAGTAATTTAACACAAGATCTAGTCACTGATCTAGAAAACAAACAATTTGAATTATTTTTCACTCAATAATAAACTGAATAGAAAATTCTGTGTTGATCTAGAAGAGAAAGACTAAGAGGGTGTGCATGTGTGGAAATACCGGGACACCATTAAGTGGACCTCTATGCTTTGAGTCAGAGGTCAAAAGTTGTTTCTCGAACCCTTGCCTGAGCTGGGGGTGGGGCAGTAATAACTGACAGATGTTTTACGGCTGGGGGAGAAATTTGTGATGTGTTCATACTCAGAAACAACTCAGCTCAGTCCTGGACTTCAGTTATCAGATCCAGACACTCAGTGTACTGAAGCAGAGACTGACTGATGATAGGACCTGCTGAAGCACTCAGTGAAGCTCGGGCCATTACACAGAATCTTCAAAACTTGATCTTCACTGAGCGGCTGGAGAAAGTAATGAGCAACTTCATCTGATGTGATTTCATCCACTCATCTGTGCTGCCCTCAGTCTGTCTTCATCCTGCAGGTGGGAATGATTTTCAGAAACAGCCACACACACGTGTGGGTTATGCGAGCACACTGTGCAAACACGTTTTAGTTCACTGAGCTACATCTGCCTGATAAACAACATCTTGATCTCTATTTAATCTCATTGCTCTCTGTGAGAAAGGATTGAGATATTAAAGAGATCTGATTTGGGGTTTTTCTCAGCTAGCAGCATAACTGTATGTATTTAAATTCCAGTGTCAACTAGTAATAAAACCAATGCAACTTCTTACAAATGTAACATTTATTAACAGACTAAAATATGGTGATGTCTCACAGATTCAGTCAAGTGGTTTTGTTATTTCTTGGCAGACTGGGCTCGTCTGATGGGGTATCCCTCTGCTGACTGCAGGGGCCTCGACTCTGATTAAACGAACAAAGCATATAAAACAAACAGCAATCAGAGAGAGAACACACACACATCTAAAACAAACCCCCAAATCATGAACAGAAATGATCTGACAAAGTCTAAACTATGTGGACTGGGTTCCACTTACAAGCCCTTAACAACACACGCACACATATAAATGCTGTGTATACTCAGATAGAGAAGAACTGATGTTTTGAGTTAAAACAGTGAGCTGAAACTCAACTTTCCCAACACTGATACTGTCAGTTAATGTTTCAGGAGTAAAAGACGTGAGCTTTACAGTAAGATTTAAACAGAAGCTCTGTTTGTGGGGTAACACACAAATTTAAATAAACACACACACACACACTGGCAGTCTTCCTCAGGAGGTCTTGAGAAACCCAAATCTTTTTGATTCTGAAATTTCCCAAGCCTTTGCCTTTCAAGATCCTCAGCATTTATCAACATCATCTGTCTGGCACTGCCAGCACAACAACAGGTCACTCTGGCAACAGCAGTAAACCCTGGTAACCATGACAACAATGCCAAGTTTCATTTCTCCCATCTGAGAGTCAAATTAAACTAAGGCTTTTTCAGATTAAACAGATTCTTCCTGTGCTTTTTCAGTTTCATGTTTGTAATGTAAAACACAGAACGGTAGTAGAATGTAGATTCACTTTCAATCTAAAATGCCCTGATTTTCCAGATTCTACAAAGCTGCAATGAATTTTCACGATCATGAACTATGTGCTTAGAATGTAAACTGTTGAGACAAAACAGAACTCCTTATTTTATAGCTGTAGGTACTTGTGCTTTACTTTAAAAGACCCCCCTCCCCTTCTGACAGACCATTTCAGAGCTGTAGAATGTTTAAATTACTCAGTAGGCTTCCCGCTGGCTAACACACCCACGCAGGTACACACATTTGTGTGTTGATCGTACATCCTCACACTTTAATTTCACACTAAGTGGTTTTTATCATCAATATGGAAATAAAAAGTGAATAAAGATGCTGAAGATCAAACTGTGGCTTCTGGGCTCCAGTGACTGAGAGAGGCAACAAAATGAGCCATAACATCACTCTGTGTTCCTTGTGTTCCTTCATTCTGTATCTCTACCTCTTCTGTATTTCTTTCTTTCTTTCTTCAATAAAGAGAGATCTGTTCTCAAATAAAATTGTACAGTTTTGATTGGTGCCGAGGGCTGTATGGTAACTGGGGTCCTTGAGAGGGGCCTAGAAAATGCCTGAAGAAATGTGATCATTTCAGTTCACATACACAATGAGTCTGGAAGGCATCAGTAAACAGTCTCACTGTGAGTTGGATAGTTCTCACTAGTGCAGAGGGGCACATGTCCACAGATGACTGTGTGTTTCGCTGGTAAACTCAATGAACAACCACTCCAGTTGATTTCTCTCATAACTCTCCTGCTGAAAGCTGCTGTTTTCACTCACTATACATTCACACGTGTTCAAAGCAAGACAGGAAATAAACAGGCACACGTAAGCTGGTACACATCAGCCGGGCTCAGTTAAAATGACAGAGTTTTGAAATTCTGAAAGTGTTTCCCTTCGGAACACATACAAAGAAACAGATGCACCTGGCCACTTTCACACACACACAGTCATTATAAAAGTGACATTGAGAAATAATGATACACTGTTGTCGTTTGTCTGCGTTTTCCAGAAGTTCTTAAAATGACTACCCACAATGCCTACAAACAAAAAAGACAAACAGATGAGAAATGGATGAAATAATCCAGAAAGTGTCTGATCAAAGACTGTCCAACCTGAGAAGATTTTCTATATACAACTAACAGATGCAGACATTAGCAGCTAATATCAAAAAACAAGATCACAGAGGAAACAAATCTTGTCATTTGTTATGAGGGATCAAACTAGACAAACAAACTGAAAACTAAACTTAAAAGTCATTAAAAAACACAAAATAAAAACGTTTTAAAACCAAATGTATGATCCTTTAAACCTAACTTTAACTGAAATTATAAATATTAAACAAGATAAAAAACAAAATATACAAACTCCCTTCCCAACACACACACAGGGCAGCATTTTATGTGTGCATTTTATTGTATAGCATAACTATACAATAGCATAACTACACTTTTGGGTGTGTAAGCATCTATGATGTGTGTCCCCATGCTTGTCTAGGTCAGTATGAATGCATGCTTACCTAAGCATATGCTGTGTGTGTGTGTTTCCATGGCTCACAGCTCAAATGGTAAATTTATTATGCCTATTTATGCCTTTCATTCGTGTCAGTCTGTCTTTCATCATGAGTGAGAGAGAGAAAGAGAGCGAGGGCGAGAGAGAAACTGGCTTGATAAAAGAGAGACTGATGTGGTTAGACAATGTGTATTTATGTGTTTGTGTGGGACTTCAGGTGGTCTTTCTCATGCACCAATCACAGACAATCTGAAACAAGAACTTCAGAACAGAGTGTTTGTCATAAATGTGGCAAAAGACAAAGAGATCAAATAACAGAAGCTGTGAAACAAGATACTTACAGAAGTAATTACAGCAGTGTGAGGTTACAGGAATGTGAAGAGTTTTCAGAAATAATGTGTGAACACAAAGCTTGACTGCAGGATTATTTACATCAATAAAACATCAATATCAGATAACCCAGGAATATGTTAACAACTATATGTGTGTCCCTTTTTATTCTATCGGTCTGCCTCTCGCTCTCTTTCTCTCTCTCTCTGTCTCTCTTTTACTTTCTTTATTTGTCTGTCTGTCTCTCTCTACACACACACACACACACACACACACACACACACAGTGCTGAGATATAATGCAGGATCAGAATACCAGGATATCACCACTGTGTCTTGGTGATTGGATTAGGGAGCAGTGAGGTCATTTTGATGGAGGTCAGTAAAAGTACATCTTCACTTTCATAAGGTAATGACTTGGAGATGGAGAGAAAGAAAAAGTAAGAAAAGTTCATATTACAGTTACTTGTGAGCATTGTGAAATGTTCAACATAAAATCTAACACAGAAAACACTTTTAAAAATGTTACCTCACAGAGATAATATGATGAGTTTTATCATAAATGTGTTTGGGAGTTGATTTTATCTCTACTGGAGTTGAATAAACGCAGGTAATTTTGTGTATCTGTCATTTTAATGACACAATGATAAAATGATTCTGGATTATTTATGATTTTGACTTTGTGTTTTTCAGGCCACAAGTGTTGGGGTCATAGTTCAGTTCGGAGGCAAGGTTAAAGGTCACTCACCCTTCCCACACTGACTGCACTTTTCTCTGTGGGACCATCATGACCAGTTTAACCCGATCATCATCATCAGCCACATCTGAGGAGTCTGCAGAGAGAGAAGACCACTTCAAGACCCTGTGTGGGTCGAGCTCCTTCATGCTCATACTCCACCTCTTCACTCCCTCTCTCTCCCTTTTAAATAAATCATGCTGTCTGTTTTTATGTTCCTAACGTCTGTTGTACTCTTCCATGATTGCTGAGGTCTAAAGAAAGTTTATAGCTACAGATGCAATTGTTAAATCACATATAATGCTTATAAACAGCACTGTTTAAGCACACATGTGTGAATACACAACTCTTCTGTCATTCAGGGCCATTTCTCAGGCTTCCTGATCCTGCATCAGTGCCATCCTCTGTTCTGATTGGCAGAAACATGCTGACCTCAGTAGACATCTGATTGGACGACGTACAAGACACGCCCCTTTCTGTAATTGTATGTGTGGTTGTTTTTTGAGTTTGTATCATTGAACTGACTGGATAGGAAATAAAAGAATGCAATAAATGTTAATAGCTAAACGTTGGAATACAGGTTTGAATAAACTGTAAATTAAAATTTGTATTTTGGTCTACATTCACGAACCATCTAGAGCCCACTTAAGCTGAGCTGCCCAAAGCAAATATGACAGATGATAATGAAAAACTGCATCTGTATTACTGATTTTACATGCCTTCAGGCCTGTGATCTCCTTCTATCTGTGGTATGTGAGTTTTACAGAAAGCAGTGAATAATCAGACTCAAGGTTCATGTGTCATGGTCTGTTTGACAAACATAATCTTTTTCTGTTTCACTGATGTTATAATACAACACTGCCCCCTGGTGGCTGACATATGTAGTAACCTTAAACTAAAACTTTTATAAGTTGCCAACCCGTGTAAATGTTCTTTTGCTGTTCTGTAGGTCAAAGAGACACCATCCATGAGCCTTCATGTGAAGCAGGTCATCACAATGTTGCTCATGTGTTGTGTGATCTAAGCAGAGTTGTCAGTTCTGTATCTGGTTATGGATAAGAGATCACCACATTAATCCTACAGGATACACAGAACAGCCGCCTGTAGATGTCACCTCACACAATGTGTATTAAACAGGCAAAATCTGTAGTGTCATCTCTCAGCATTTCAGTAACTTTGTTTTAAGAATAAAAGAGGAACAAACGGCTCATGTTTATATTTGTTTTATTTGTTTTCATATTTATTTATTTGTCTGCAGTTGATACAGCGTTGTTGTTGTTGTTTTTGATAAAAATACATACATATGCCTGAACCCTGTACATAGAGGGCGCACTTTCCACTTTTTTTTTTTTTAAAAAATACCTGCATGAATGGCGGTGCTTTAGGAAATTAACTTAGTCTTTTACTGTACTTACTGTATCTTTCTTTATCAGGAATGCTCTTTATCTTTGGCTGTGTGTACAGTGCAACATGAGTTTTAAGTTTTCAGTCATTTCATATGGAATCAGTGCTTGATTTTGGTGATTAAACGCAATTTCAACGTTATTTTTGTTGACATTGATTGTTTAGTCCATTTACTGTGTGTTTCTGTGTCTTTGTTTTAGTGGTGTTGGCAGGTCTTAAAATGGTTTGCTTCAGTTTACATCAAAATATGGTCAAAGTTTGTCCTTAGCCTAGTATAATTGTAATTTCCAACATTAATTTATTATCTAAAAAAATAACAAAGCTTATGATGACACTTTTAACCTATGGTTATTTTTTAAATTCAGTGTTTAGTTTAAGAAGAACAAGCCTCTAGAGACATTTCATGAGCAATAAAAGCGTTGTATTACTGTTTCAATTAAAACTTTCAGCTCCTCTTCCTCTTGTAACAACTTTTTTAAATGAGCATATTCTTAAATGTGACTGACATGTTTTCATAAAAGGAAGACACAACAAACGTTTTCAGATTGTGAATTTTATTCTCACTGTTCTTCTGTACAGTCAGTAAAGTTTTCTTTTGATATTTGGGGATGAGGGGACACAATGGACACAGCAGGCAAACATAAATGCTGTAACATTCCACACAGACACGTTCTTGTATACGGATGTTTTCCTGTTCAGTGATTTGATGTTATTTGAACGTTTTTCACTTGTTGAGTTTGATGATTTTATGAGATCTGGTTGCCGTAGCAGCACTAAATGGTTTTCAGGATGACACAGGTACGATATTAGGTTAATTTCTGAGATCACCACACCAAATGATCCTCATTTCTGTGGATGAAAAACACATAAATGTTTATTATTGAACACAATTGTGTCTTAAAAATTGTATGAACATTGGTCATCATCTGATTATATGCTTAATCCTGTTTTTATTGTTTATTTTAATAGTGGTGAGTGAAACACAATGGGTAATGATCACAACATTATCATAAAGGAAAAATCAGCAGAACTATAAGGGGATTGGAGCCGTATAGACTCATTTTTAACTCACCTGGACTGAGGGTGAGATTCTGTTTCACCAAGCAGAAGATCTGAAACTGAAGTGTCAGAACTGGATCTTTTACCATACCTGTGAGACAGAATAAAAGAATAAAGCTTCAGTAGGTTCCTATTCAAGGGAACTTGTCAGCTCACTTATGATATCATTCTTCTCTTTTGAGAGCATTTAGTTCATATTCGTATTGCATTTCTAACTGTATAGAGAAAAACTGTCTGAAGTCTAGTCTACCAAAGACGTTTTTCTTAACACTTGCCACAATAAAGAAACATGATTGTATTTTTAGTCATGAAATGCTGAAATGCATCCACCTAAACGTTATAATAACAAACCTGCGACCCGCTGTTTCAACACAACAGAGAATGACACAGGTAATTAGAGGATCAGCAGGGTTTATCTGTGGATTAATACTTTGCTTTTGGAAGGAAAGCCAAAAACAACTTCATCTTACGAGGAAGTATACAGCTTATTCCTAGTTGCTTCCATTTGCAAAAATACAGATTTCAGATAAGCTTCTTTTCACAATCATAAATCACAAGTTGTTTTGAGAGGAGAAATAAGCAATTCCACACTTGCCTCAGAAGAACCATTTTTGTACGGTTCCATAAAGAACCTTTAACAACCTAACAAACTTTCTGTTTTACAAAAGGTTCCTTTTCTTAGACTATTAAAAGGCAAGAAAGAAATGGTTCTTTTAAAAACCTTGTTCTATGGCATCGCTGTGAAGAACCTTTTAAGAACCTCTGTTTGTAAGATGCAGAGGCTCTCACCTCTGTCTGGTGAGGAGGTTGATGTAATGTCTCAGTGCGGAATAATACTTGGTGAGCTCCGCGGGTTCGTCCTCTCCCGGGCTCTCGGGTTTTGTTGGATAACCTTCCGCCACAGACCCCCAGCAGACGAGCAGGAGAAAGACGAACACTGCCCCGCCGAGAAGCGCCTTCATGTCCGGATACATCTGAGCTCAGACAGCAGAAGTGTTTGTGATCTAATCCTTTATAAGACACACTTTAAAGAAACGCAGTAAATAACAGCAAGTTGTTTAGAAAATGTTTAGAAAGTTTCTGCACGTTTATAGACTAAACAGATAGACACGTTTATAGATTAAACAGATAGACACGTTTGTTTAAACAATAGAACATGTATAGATTAACAGATAGACAGTAGACACGTTATCCTTATAGATTAAACAGATAGTCACGTTTATAGACTAAACAGATAGACATGTTTATAGATTAAACAGATAGACACGTTTTAGATTACTTTATAGATTAAACAGATAGACACGTTTATAGATTAAACAGATAGACACGTTTATAGACTAAACAGATAGACACGTTTATAGACTAAACAGATAGACACGTTTATAGATTAAACAGATAGACACGTTTATAGATTAAACAGATAGACACGTTTATAGACTAAACAGATAGACACGTTTATAGACTAAACAGATAGACACGTTTATAGATTAAACAGATAGACACGTTTATAGATTAAACAGATAGACACGTTTATAGATTAAACAGATAGACATGTTTATAGATTAAACAGATAGACACGTTTATAGATTAAACAGATAGACACGTTTATAGATTAAACAGATAGACACGTTTATAGATTAAACAGATAGACACGTTTATAGATTAAACATACGTTATAGTAAACACGTTTATAGATTAAACAGATAGACACGTTTATAGATTAAACAGATAGACACGTTTATAGATTACACGTTTATAGATTTAACACTAGATAGACACGTTTATAGATTAAACAGATAGACACGTTTATAGACTAAACAGATAGACACGTTTATAGATTAAACAGATAGACACGTTTATAGATTAAACAGATAGACACGTTTATAGACTAAACAGATAGACACGTTTATAGATAAGACTAAACAGATAGACACGTTTATAGATTAAACAGATAGACACGTTTATAGATTAAACAGATAGAAGATAGACACGTTTATAGATTAAACAGATAGACACGTTTATAGATTAAACAGATAGACACGTTTTAATTAAACGGTTATAGATTAACGTTAATTTTTTATAGATTAAACAGAACGTTTTAGATTAAACAGATTGTTATAGATTAACAGATAGACACGTTTATAGATTAAACAGATAGACACGTTTATAGATTAAACAGATAGACACGTTTATAGATTAAACAGATAGACACGTTTATAGATTAAACAGATAGACACGTTTATAGATTAAACAGATAGAACAACGTTTATAGATTAAAGATATAGACGTTTATAGATTAAACAGATAGACACGTTTTTATAAACAGATAGACACTTTAACAGATAGACACGTTTATAGATTAACAGATAGACACGTTTTAGATTAAAGATAGACACGTTTATAGATTAAACAGATAGACACGTTTATAGATTAAACAGATAGACACGTTTATAGATTAAACAGATAGACACGTTTATAGATTAACAGATAGACACGTTTATAGATTAACAGATAGACACGTTTATAGACTAAACAGATAGACATGTTTATAGATTAAACAGATAAACACGTTTATAGATTAACAGATAGACACGTTTATAGATTAACAGATAGACACGTTTATAGACTAAACAGATAGACACGTTTATAGATTAACAGATAGACACGTTTATAGATTAAACAGATAGACACGTTTATAGACTAAACAGATAGACACGTTTATAGATTAAACAGATAGACACGTTTATAGATTAAACAGATAGACACGTTTATAGATTAAACAGATAGACACGTTTATAGATTAACAGATAGACACGTTTATAGATTAAACAGATAGACACGTTTATAGATTAACAGATAGACACGTTTATAGATTAACAGATAGACACGTTTATAGATTAACAGATAGACACGTTTATAGATTAACAGATAGACACGTTTATAGATTAACAGATAGACGCGTTTATAAATGGTTAAGAAGATACTGTAAACTTTGTCTAGACTAAAATGACAAAAGGATGAAAAGCTTGTAATAAAGATAAACGAGCCTGATATAAGTGGTGACCCTACATTGCCTTGAATGAAGTCTGGTTTGTACTTCTTCAGTCGCCTCTGGTCTGCGTTCAGGGTCGTGCGTCGTCTGGTTTTGTCATGAAGAGCGACGCGTCACGCATGCGATCCTCTCTCACAACGCGCGCACATCTCGTTTTCAGAGGATCTGTACACATCGTGATTTGAGCTGGTCGCTTTTGCCCTTCAGTATTCACCAGACAGATGAGATGAGAATGCACAAATCTTTAACCTTGTTTTCACGTTCTTCTTATCAGACATGTTGACCTGGTGCCATGAATGGTTCACAGTGATGCCAAAGAAGAACCATTTTTGGTTCTCCAAAGAACCCTTAAGTCACAGGTTCTTTTAATGAATCATTTCTTTCTTATCTTTTTATAGTTTGAAGAACCTTCTCCATTAAAGAATTGTTGTGAAACGGAAAGGTTCTACAATTGTTAAAGGTTCTTCTGACATTGTGAAGCACCTTGTTAAGAGTGTGCTGATAAATGTATATTAAATGGGTTTGGTTTTGGTAAGCATCTGTTAAATATGAACATTGTGGAGTTTTGCACTGGCAAACATCACTCCCACTCATATTCCCCCCAAAAAACACTATGCATACACAGTATGTCTTCAGATCCCAGCAAAATGAAGGAATCTTCAAATGAAGAAAATGGAGAGAAAATTAAAAATTTCAGATTGACTCAAGTATGATATAGAAACTCATAATGCATCAGTTTTGCCAGATGTGGAGAAATGTGGATGCATTTCAGGCATTAGATGAAAGGGTTAATCCTGCAAGAGGAGAGATGTGAGAGAAAATGACTTCAGGTCTGTGCTCTCTGTGCATGGGTGCAATCTGGGGTCACATATCTTTGCCTTTATTATTATTACTGCCATGTCAATGGTACTGCAAACATCCAGTCATTCCACGACAGACAGCTGGGTATTTGTGTGATATCCCAGCATCATATGCCACAGGCTTTACTCTCCTTAAAAGCTTTGTACTGTAACCTTCTGCTGCAGCTTCTCTGAATGTTCTGAAATCACACAGTCTTCAAACTGTATTGATGAAAATGACAATAGTAATAAAATGTGCCTGGTGTTGATGAATGAGGCGGTTTTCTCATAAGAAGAAAACTGGTGCTACAGCAGAATGTCGTCTTTTGTAATTAGCAACTAAAGATAATTATGGGAACAATCAAAATTGCAATTATTGTTATATGGGCAAGTTTGTGCTCTCTCTCTCTCTCTCTCTCGCTCTCTCTCTCTCCCATCTACACATCTGCTTATGCACACACATTTCTATTTCCTAGAAATAACATGTCAGTGATTATTGTGTTTTACTGACTTATTTAACCATAAAAATGTCCCTATTCTTTAACTCAACTTAAAGAGTGTGTGTGCTTCTGTGTATGTGTGTCTTTCTGTGTGTTCGTGTCGAGTATTGTCAAGAGAAGAGAATAAAGTCTGTAAGCACATGACAGAATGTCTGGCTCTGTGGGGACATCTGTCTCCTTTAGGGCCTTGCCTGTGGGCTTCAGCAAAATCAGAGGTTCAGAGTCAAAGATCAAAGACAGAGGTGGGATATAACTTTAATAAAACCTGCATCTCTGTCTGTATACAATGACTTTGAGCTTATTAATCCAATAATGTCTGTCAGGAAAGCAGGGAACATGACACAATCACCTGTTTATTTCTGCTCATAAACATTTCTGCGTACAGACCATCAGTTTTCATTGTGCTTCTTATCAGTATTTTCAATCGCCAAACAGAACATTGATTTAAAACAGAAAGTGTTTTAGCTTATATTTCTTACATTTGAGTCAATGTAAAGGTTTAACAGATATAGGATGTGTGTGCAGTGTTTTGTGATGAGAGTCCAGGTGAGTTTGTTGAAGTTTCTTTCAACAGCAGGACGTTGCTTGTTACATTCACTTACGCACAGGACTGGCCGATTCATGCTGAGTAATTACTCTTCTGTTTTTTTTGTTTCAACACCAACTGTCTATTTTCTCTTTTTTCCACCTCTCCCTCACTTCCTCTCTATTCTTATATCTTTCAGAGAGGTTTAACAATGTCTCATTAATCCATTATAATGATTTACTGAAACGTCACTATAATGTTCTTTTGTTTTAATGAAGTAGTCTGTTTCTTTTTTGTTCATAACTGTTTGTCTCTGTCCACTCTTAAACAAATAGTAGTTGGTCTCTGAACTGCCCTCCAGTGGACTAAACTGGAACTTTGGTCCGGGGGTCAGAGACTGATTTTAGGAGACACAAATTCACGGGAGATCAGATCAACTGAGGAAATAAAAAGAAAATCTGAATTTTTTGATGCACAAACGACAGAGATTGTGTTTTATTTCTACAAACTTTGAAAAAATTGATTTGGCACGGGAGTGTGATTTCACACTTACAAATAATAAAACCAATCCGACAGTCTTCATCTCTGTTCCTTCAAAGCACCATTGAGCAGAATAAAGGATTGGAGAGAAGCACCTTAAGTCACAACACAGTTCCAGCCTCGATTCAGTTTTTCAGTTTAGGTCTCACTGCTCACTGCTCTCTGCTTTTTCTCACTGCGACACTTTACAAGACTTCAGTACAATGCAATATGATATAAATATTAATAAACTCTGATCAGAAATGATTTATGATTAGTGTGTTGAACATCTGTAGAGTTCCTGACTTAGTGTAGCAATTATGTGAGTAAAGTAAAGGGCAGCTGATCTTTTCCTGAAACATTTTTGTTATGCTGGTTGAAAGTCTCTTCACATCCTGATAGCATCACTAAATCAAGTGCTCTAAATATATTCATATAAATATATATATATTTATTATGGAAGGTGCAGGAGCATAAAATGTTTGTCCAATCATTGCATTCGGTCATAATACAATGATGGGACATCCTACTTGCCGGTCAAACTATATATGTGTTCTTGTGTGTTGGAGGAGGCGTGGCTTTGAGACGCTGTAAAAGGAGGGCGGGATCTTCTGCTTTTAGAGCTAGCATAGTATTGCTAGCCACTCTGAAATTGCCCACCCTACTGAAAAAGAAACAGTTTTTTAATTTGTTTTAATGAACTACATTACCCAGGGTGCCCTTTAGCAAGCACGTGCGTGCGTAACATGACGTAGTCAACATCAACATCTCGGCTGTCACCGCTGGGAACTCCAGAAGATTTGTCGGGTTTAGTCCTTTATCCACTTTTATCCACTTTTATCCACTTCAGTACTGCTGGTCACTGTTTAAAGATGTTTGAAGTCTGATGTTGTACTTCCTGCACGTAAACAGAGACGCAATTATGAAACAGCTTCAATTACATTTTAATATGAATTTCAAAGGTATCTTGGGACAGCCGTGTCATCTCATACGTGATAAGATGTCAGAAGTGTGGAGTTATTAATCAAAGCATTTCAGGTAAAATCGGACTTTATCAATGCAGTTGTATTGTATAGTTGTATATGTTTCACGCTCGGCCTTGTATTCTGTAAGCGTCACGTGGTCACGTGACCAGTTTTGTTTCAGCCCTTTAGACTCGTTGCTTTATAAAACATATATCATATGTCATATATACATGATATCAGCGGTTTATTTGCTATGCCTGCTGTCTTTACTCAGACACAATAAACTGACTGAGCTGTCGTAACGTCAGTAATTATGATAAATCATAATATTGTATGTGCCCACAGCCTGATATAATTATTAGAGCAAGTGATATATGTAGTTTGATGTGATCATGAACTAATCATACATACATTTGCATGTTATCTGTGTATTTGTATGTGCCTCTGCACCAAGTGACCTATAAGCAGACTCCACTCCAGCACCATGCATTGTCAGCTTCCTACACAGTCTCCCCATTCCTAACTTTTTCCACTTTTCCCATCATCATTATTCCCAGGTTTGAACCTGCCCCCTCTTCCAAACTTGACCCAGCAGCCCTGCAACATGCTGGGCTGTCTGCTGCGCAGGAGTATGTCTCACAGACTGAGTGTCTTGCTGGTTCTCTTCGGCCTGGTCTGGTGTCTGCTGCTGCTCCTTTACACAGTCACACAACCACGTCGCCAGAGCAGCGCCGAGCTCCGGCAACAGATCCTAGAGCTCAGTCATCGCTATGTCAAAGTCCTCAGTGAGGAGAACCAGAACCTGTCCGGGGCCCAAGACACGTCCATGACAGGATACGGTGAGACCTTTATTGCAAAAAAACACTGATTTGTTTGTTGATAGGGTCACTTAAAGCTGCAATTTATTAAAAATGAACAAAAATCAGTTATTGAGCAAGTATATGGCAGATCAGTGTTCAACACAGTCTCCTTACCTTACCTTGATTCACAACAATAAACTTATAGTAAACATTTATAATTTGAGCTGTTGGGACCTGGCATTGTGGTTACTTGTAATTGTCACATCTAACAGAATGAGAAGACCACATCATGTGTGGGTACTGTTTGTTTAAAATCATATATTCACATGACATGCAGAATCAGTCATTTCAGTAGCTAAAAAACTGTTTTGTATGACATGGTGCAGGTCACCTTTACCTGATCATGTTAGCTGGGTTTTGAATTTCTTTCATGCCTGTTAAAATAAACTTTCTTTCACGAAAGTGTTTGCTTATGAAACCTGTGTTAGTTTACTGTGATAGGCTGGGTGTGGCACAGTGTGGTTTAGAGTTTACATTATATCTCTATACATAATGCTAATGCTTCTACACAATCTCTGTTTTGCTGAAGCTGATCTGAAGAGGACAATTGCTGTGCTGTTGGATGATATTCTAAACCGTTTGGTGAAGTTGGAGGGAAAAGTGGAAGCTGCTGTAAATGCGTCTGCGCACAATACCTCCCATCCTGCTGGGGGTGCTCTCCTTTCTGCTGGAGCTACTGATTCCAGGACCACTAAGCAAATTGTGCCTTCACACCAGAGAGACAGGTGTACAACCCTCTGCAATTCCCACCACAATCACCTGAAAGGACGCAGAAGACACACTCTTTAAAATAGCAAACTGTGCCATGGACATCTGTGTAGCTGTACAAAGATATATTTTTAGACTAAAGCAGCTTTTAGATTCTTTTTGATTTGTTGATATGAGCTTCAGCTTGTTTTGTCTTTTAGTCATGAATCACAAAATATTTTATTACTGTGCAATACAGATTATAAGGACTGAGGGTAATTGGGCTACGTGGCAGTTTTTTGATGTAAGCCTGTTTTTAATATAAGGATGATTGTTTGATAATATATGTGCAAAAAGCTACACAAGTTGAGCTTAATCTCCACAGCTATCTAACAGTGTTAGATGCACTTAGATGGACTCCTGAGACTGAGACCATTTATGACATGTTTTCATTGTTAAGATTACCCACATTGCTTAACTGCTGAAGTGTGAAGAAAAAATGAGCAAATCCAAAGAATATTGATATTCTCAGTGGATAGTTAATGATTTGTTTATCACAGAGTGATTGTTATTTTGAAGCTTTGCAGAAGGTTGTGTAGCACAGAAAACATGACTGCGTCATACAATAAAATATTTAATTATTAATTATTTAAGTTTAAATCTCTCTCTCTCTCGCTCGCTCACTCGAGGCGGATGTGACGTCTTTACGTCGCTGCCCAGAGTGCAGCGCGCGCTTCTGCTGGTCAGCCATCTTGTGCAGTTTCTTCAGGATCGAGACTTTGACGAGCGTTTCATTTGCGTTTCATTCGCGTTTTTATTTGCGTTTCATTTGCGTTTTTATTTGCGTTTTCACGCGTTTTCGACTCGTTAACTTTTAATCATGAGTGATGCTGAGGACCCGCGTTTAGAGGACAGGGTAAGCGCTGCTTCACATCACAGCAGCTCCTCATCTGTCCGCAGTTCAGTACGAGCGGCATGTGTTGTTTCTTACATAACTGATGATCGATCAGCTGATATATATATAATATAAATAGATATATATATATATATAAATAATTTGCTAATATTTAGTAAATAAGATGTGGGAATATGACCGGTGTGTGTTTCATCATCACTGAACTGAGGCTGTTTAACATGCTAAACAGACACAGTTATATTTAGGTTAAATATACTCAGAAATTTCACCTACGCAGCAATATTTTAGTTTTAATTCAACTCACAGATCAGCACCAAATGAGTGTGTGTTTTATCTTTATAAAGGAACACTGTCCACTGTGTTTTATTAGCCCCAGGTCCATAAACATACTTTAGCATTGTGTGAAGCAGATATTGATATATTAAATAAAATTTTACTAAGATTCAGCTGCTGCCTGTACAGTCACACAGTCAACAGCTTGAGCACTTTTGGTTTCTCTTTCCTGCAGTTCAAGCATTTCTGGTCTTTTTTACCCTGTTATCAGTCTCTTGTGTTATAACCAAACTTCTGTGTCAAAAGGACTAGACATCTGAATAGCTCACTCTATATTTTCCCAAAGTTCCCTTGATCTTAATTGCTCTGAATGTTCTTTTTTCATTAAGGTTATTGGTCCTGAAGGATTTGAAGAGTTAAGGCCAAGAATGGGGACGAATGTTCAAGATAACAGAAGGCATTTGAAAATGTTTACAGAGCAGACGGTTAAGTGGGAGAGAGGGGAAAAGAACGGAAGATGGGTCAGATAGCAGCACGCTCGCGTTATGTGTCTAAGCAGAAAAAAGAAAAGTTTTCAGGTTGGGGTGAAGAAATGAAAAGGAGAGAAAAATGAAAACTGAACAAATGAAGACCGAAGAATAAAAAGCCTGAGAGAAAGGAATAGCGTATACTGAAAACAGAAGAAAGAATGAGTGCGTAGGTTAAGTAAATGCAAAATTTCCAAGTGTCTTTCAGATCTCTCTTGATGATGATTTGCATGTCTGTATTTGTTGTAATTCGGGTAAAAGGCCAAACAAGATGGACCTGTGATGTCACTGTAACCTCAGTAAATGTATTTGTAGCGTTATTAACTGATCTTTGACCTTAGAGGTAATTTCAGTAATTCTAACACTTTCCTCCACAGCTGTTATTGTGTGTTATTGTGTGTTATTGTGTGTTATTGTGTGTTATTGTGTGTTATTGTGTGTTATTGTGTGTTATTGTGTGTTATTGTGTGTGTAATGGTGCTTTGTAAACATTTGTCTTGTAAATGTTATAACTTGTTCCTGTGACATTAGGAATCCCGTTCCCCTTCTAAATCGGAGCGAGGCAGTCCAGCCCGAGCCAAGTCAGTGAGCAGGTCCGCCTCTCCCAGCCCATCCAGAGCTTCCAAACATTCAGATTCAAGGTCGCGTTCACGTTCCAAGTCCAGGTTAGTTCATAAGTCAGTGGTTCTCCATTAATTTTGTATCTGACTTTCTGACTATGTTTTTCTGATCCCAAGGGTGGGATCTTATGCTTTCAAAGCTAGCCTGTAATTTCTATAATATTACCTTTTTTTTTTTTTTTTTACCAGGTCTCGCTCTCGTCGGCATTCGAACCGTCGTTACAGTCGTTCTCGGTCACGCTCCCATCGGAAGAAGTCTCGTTCTCGCTCTTACAGCCCTGAATATCGCAGCCGCAGGAGATCTCAGAGCACGTCGCCCATGTCCAACCGCCGCAGGCACACCGGCAGCAGGGTGAGTGTCGTGGGTTAGAGGTCAGAATGTTCACGGCGGGCGTTAAATTGCTGTAATGCACAGTTACTTGTTCCCATTTTTGTCAGTTCACAGATTTTATAACATTAGGGCTGCACAATATATCGAAATATTGCAGATGTGCATATCCGGAAATTCAAATAGCAGTGGTTTTCAGTAACGACGTTTTTAATACTTCATAAAGTTTTGTATAGTCAAAGTTTTAGGCTGAGGCATCAGGATCATGTTTTGTCTATTAACGTTGACGTGTTTTAACTGTTAGTGTTTTCTCTTTGCACATGTATGTAACCCCCAGCCTCATGGGCACAAGCATGACTGTCTTTAATAACCCCTTTCATTCCCTCTGATTACATCAACAGAGCTCATACAGCCATGACTCCAAAAAAGACTCGCACAGTCATGGTGACGCCAGGGTATGTGGACCTTTCTTAACATTTTAACAGTCCCTGTGTTGCCCTGAGGTGTTAAGAGGTTCATGCGGCTTTCTGAAATCAATATAAAGGCCTGTTTCAGATAGCTCATGCAATGACAGTATTATTATTGTGATGTCTTGAAATGTGTCATTCATGTTGTGTTGGGTGGAAAGCATCAGGCTGTTTATTCTTTAGAAATATCTCTAACAGGTGTTATTAAATACTGTTACACAGTTACCCAAAGAGATTTCAGCCATGTTTAACTAGAGAGAGTGGTGGAGTATTTTCTCTGAACTCATGTTGAACTGTTAACAATGGGGAACCTACACTGATTATCACATACAAACTGAATGTTGAACTGCTTTCCATCAGGTCCAGTAATTATTAATGTCATTGCATGTGAGTATTTTCTGTAACCTGAAAGATCTCACTGAGAAGCACATGAAGGATTGATTTAGTGTCCATGCTAGAAAAGTTTGGTTTGAACTTTTTTAAAATAAATAAATTTATAAATATTCAATAGTAATCTATTGATATAAATGAATGAAAGGTCATATCTGCAGTGTTACATTGTTTCAGATCAGTCTGTATTGAGCAGGATTCTGACAGTATGATGATTCTGTTCAGTGACGTAATGCCGCTCCATTTGTCAGTCTTTGTGTCTGTGCGTTCACACCTCCGTCCTCTTTACAGGGTAATCCAGATCCTAACACCTGTCTGGGTGTGTTTGGTCTGAGTCTGTACACCACAGAGCGGGACCTGAGGGAGGTCTTCTCACGGTATGGGCCTCTGGCTGGAGTCAACGTCGTGTACGACCAGCGGACAGGACGCTCTCGCGGGTTTGCCTTTGTTTACTATGAGCGCATCGATGATGCAAAAGAGGTACACATTTTCATACGTTTGTTATTTTTTTTAATCTGCAATCCATTTTGGTTAAAAAAAGTACATAACAGATCAGTGTTCAAATCAGTGTGTCAAATTAATAATGATGATTTATAATTTAAGCTGTCATGTCGAATTTCCATGGAAATGTCGGGTTGACCTTATTTGATATATACAACATGCAAGCTGCTGACCCACAAAACCATTAAAACTTCATGTTACATGCTTCGTACGAGTGTATATGCAGTGCAGAATGATCATCTGACCCTCACTGCAGGCTATGGAGCGAGCTAATGGCATGGAGCTGGATGGGAGACGCATCCGAGTGGACTATTCCATCACTAAACGTCCACACACACCCACACCTGGCATCTACATGGGCCGGCCGACACAGTGAGTATTCTGCAGGCCTATAAACCAAAACGCCTCCTTCACAAACATCTCTTAATGTGTAAATATGGCTGTTGAGTATTAGGTAGATAAATGCAGTTTTATAACACTTTAAATGTGACCGTTTTAGTAACGGTGGGGGAAGCAGCGGACGAAGACGAGATTCGTATTACGATCGTGGATATGATCGTTATGATCGTTATGATGAATACGACTACAGATACAGGTGACCTGCATGTTTACTGCTCTGTGTAGGACAGTAAGAATGTTTCGTGTGGATTCTGAACTGTTCCTCTGTCTTCCAGCAGGAGGCGCTCTCCGTCACCTTATTACAGCCGATACAGGTCTCGCTCAAGATCTCGCTCCTACAGCCCACGTGAGTTTGAATTTTAATGCCTTCAGCAGCCTAAATCATCCACATATGCCGCAATGCATGTCTGCTTGATAAAGCCACAGTTTCTCGAGAATGTTCCTCATAAACTTGTGAAAGAAGTTTCATTCAACTGTTAGCTCACGAGTCACATGTAGCATGTGATGATTGACTCACGCTGAAGAATTTCAACCTCTTTTATCTTTTGCAGGACGATACTGAGATGATTCTCACAATCTTCTTTTGCCTGTTTGCATCAAGTTTTACACTTAAAAAGACAAAATACATGCAAAACTCAGTATACTGGAGAAAAAGAAGCACCGGTGTGCTGCTCAGATGAGGAACATCGTTCATTTGACAGGATCAGTTTGTATGTTAGATGTCTTGGTGTGTAGTCTTTTAAGTCTGTAAGTTTAAGGTATGTTGAGATACTGTTGTCATGAAGTTTTGTTAAAAGCACAGAACGTTGTTGGCGGGGGGGTAGTGTGATTGTGGTCTTCTATGACATGTATCTGTTTGCTTTATATACTGAGAAAAGTGTGTATGTTGTGCTGAGGGTGTGTGTGAGTAGCTTTCCATCCATGTGATACGTTTTCAAGAATAATTTATTTCTTTTTCAAGAAATAAAGACCTCAAAATAAAAGTGTTTCTTTCTGTTTTCATGCTGTGATGTACTATTTAGTTTTAAATGTTCTATAAATCTGTGAATGCCAGCATGTTTTTAAGCAGTTATATAACATACAGAAAAACTCGCTGTTGTCTGTTTGCCCTAACCTGAGCACTGAATTTGATTATTAAAGAAAAAATGTGGAGTCGTGATCTAAACCAAACCAAGATCCAAGTCTGTTAGATGTGCGTGTTTTTAATAGCAGCTTCTGAAGGAATTAAAATGCTGAATTGATTTTTTTAATAAAACAACCTAATCAAGTTGAACAATAACCGTTTTAAAATACGACTCTGAACAAAGTAAAACTGCAGCAAAAGTTTGAATTTTATTAAAATACTTTTGACAATTTTAACTGTAAAAGTGTGCGATCATAAAAATTAAAATGTTTATTTTAAATATCTTTTATGTTTGCACTTTTAAAAAGACACTTGGAAATTGTGTATGATATGAACTAATATCAACTTTTTAACAAAGTAAACATTTTGTACCTTGCTGATACAAATGTAAAATTTACAAAGTCAGCACACATTGGTTAGTTTTTGATTAGTTTGGATTGATTACAGGATGAATAGGTTTGTCTTGTCAAAGGTTTAATACAAAATACTGAAAACCAAAGCAGTTAAAAATTACATCTGGTGTGAAATTTCAGCCATTATTATGTTACAGCAAACCTGTCAGAAAAAAAACCTTACAGCACTGCTTATAAATAACTTTAAAAATGTAACTTCACATAATACTTCATTAGTTAATAGCAGTATCATAAAACTGATTCATGTACTCAAACATGGTTGAATAAACTACTGATCAGTATAATGTAATTGGTTGTAAATTTGTTACCAATTTGGTTATTAAATGATGTGTTGAATGCCTAGATCTGACAAGAATTTGAGCTGTTGTTGGGAATCAGCCGGTGTGTTTGAACAGCTTCATGTTAGTACATGAACAAGCAAGAGCTGAACGATGGACTGCTGGACTCTGCTGGATTGTCCGCCATGTTGTTTTCACTTACCGGGCGTTTCAGACCAGAGTGAGGAAGTGCTGAGACAGATTCCAGACCCTGGTGGGGCCAATACTCGACTGTTGGACTTTATAAAATACAAATAGTTCTTAACAAGAGTGCCAAAAGCTTGAAACTTCGTATGTGTTTGAAAGGAATTCTTAGATCCTAAAATTGTTTTTTTATATAACCAAAACCTGTGCAAAAAGTGCAAAATTTGTACAATGATTTCTGTTTCAGAACTAAACCCTTAATCTAGTCACAGTAAGCACAACAGAGATTATTAACTGGTGGATTTAGTTTATCTTTAGAGTAATTTAGTTTATTTGTCTCTTCTATAGAGCTACTTCTCATAGGAAGAACAGAATTAGATATTTTGTTGGTTTAAATTTGTACAAATCAACAGAGTGAATGACAGCTGTCAGTACATTGTCATGAGGAGGAATCTAACAAACCCTCAGTCACAATATAATTTTCATCATCACAAAACATCATAATTTCCTCCTAGTAGACACTTATTAGATTGTGTATGAGTCTTTGTTTTTTCTTTGTGACTTGGCGCTAAAGTTTAAAAAATCAAGAATGTGGCTTGTAATATTACTGTAATGTTATTCACAATTTCTGTAGTTTGAATAATTTAAAAATTCACATTAACTTTCCACTCCTATTAAAAAGCATTTTCATTTCATTTTCATTTACTAAAAGCAATTCATGAAAATTAAGGTAAAAGCGGACCAGTTGTTAAAATTGCAATAAAAATAATAATCTGCAAAAATTACAGTAAATTGACATCTTATCTCAAAACTGATGAACTCAGTTAATGAATAATTTTCAGACGTAGCTAAAAATGGCCACACAGCTCCACATCTGTGTTCAATGTCTCAATACATTTTATTGCTATATTGTGTCCTGACAAATTACAAACATACATCTGGCTCAGGTGAACTTAACACTCATATCAAGAAATAGACGAAATGTGTCAGAAAATAAACTGCATATAATACTGGGCAGCTGAGATAAAATAACAGAAATGTTTGTATTAATAAATAACACTCCAGTATATCAACCCCGCCCATCAACACACACAACAGATAAAAACAGTATCTGCTTGTGAATAAATCTGTAAACCTGTCATAAACTTTTCTTACATTCAGAAAATCATTGTTTTCTCTACAAAAACTAGAACCAGCAGTGGAAGACATTAGTCTAGATTTAAAAGCCTTCTCACTAATAGTGGACAAGCAAGAAAACATATTTGATTTAGATGAGGGCGTGACAACAAAGACCAGATACTGTATCTCACATGAAGTATGAATGAAGGTTTATCTGAAAACCTGCTGATACTGATATTTTCAATCATCTTACATGTTTACATGTTGCTTTCAAAAACCAAAAATAGTGTTAAATGTAAAGTACAAACATGGATAACGTGAATGAATAACTGCATAAATACAGATTCATTAAAATATGACGAGAACAATTATAGCGACTGCAGATCTCGCTGAATCAGCGTATGATCATTTGTTTTACATGAACACAGTTTAGAAAACATGGAAGATGGGAATATGAGCCGCCATTTTCTGTAGTAATGTACAGTGATTCATACAGACAAGAAACAGCAATATATCCTTCAAACACATCACGAGGGCAAAGCAATTCCGCTGTTTATTTATTTTAATAAGTATATGTTAGTATATGCACATGAAACGATGTTTCTTACTAGATCCTCCACAAAACTTCTACAAAACTTGATGAAAACAGTTTATTCGTCTAAACATGGCGAGAACTGTGCAGTGTGTGCCATACATTCGCCCAGACAGGAAGATTAGCAGAAAGCGTTCAAAAAACCCTCAAACTTTAAAACACACGATATAAAATCCTGCAACTTACATGCAGCTTAAATCCGCCGCTCTTCAACAAAAGCGGAGGCAGAAATTCGTGTCTGTCCTCATATAATGTGTAAGTTACGGCTGTGACGGGGTTGTTTGATGTCGTTTGTGTTACTCTTATTCCACTTCAAATACTGTTTGTTCGGTTTTTGTTTGTTAAGAAAAGCTCGTAGACATTCGTGTAAGATCGCTATAAAACACACATATTACATAAACGATGTGGTCCTATAGAAAACTTCTCCCTGGTGCAACGGATCGCGTTTCTTTTCAATAACTTTCCTGGGCAAGTTTTACTTTAACATACAGAATGTATGTAAAACGTGTGTTGAGGCTGTGAGGGGCTGGTCTGCTTTTATATCCCACATTAAAGTTTACTATAGCAAATGGACGGTGCAGAAGGGGGGCGATGAGCCCCCACATGCGCCCAAGACAAAGAGACAAAGTGTCTGCAGAGTCTCTGAAGCCATTCCCTCAAACAAACACAATAACGCCATATTTATAACCATAAACAAACACTACACGTCCAGTTTCGTGGACAACAAATTCTATATGCATTACATTCATGCGAACTGCCCAGAAATACCTCGTGAAAACGAAGTCCGCTCCCATATTTTCTTTCTGTGCATTTCTTTAACCTTTCTTAATGGAAACGAAAACAAAGTGTATGGTGGAAAAGAGGTCGTTTTTACACTAGATTACTAGATTACTGAAGTTTCGCGCTGGCGTTTGTACCGCAGCGCAGCGGATGAAACGATGAATGAAAGTCAATGCAGAGCCGAGCCGGAGTAGTGAAGAAGAAGCTGCGCTCTGATTGGTCTGCTGTCAGCCAATAGGAGCGCGTCGTGTGCGCGTCCGCTCTACTGTACTCTACTGTACTGACATCCATGATGGTCCCATAATAAAGTCAGCTGTGGTGACTTCTTATACTGGGATGTGCTAGTTTGCCTTTATTGGTCCAGAATAAAAGCAGAACACTTGATCGGGACCTTTCACATGTATTAGATTATTGTCAAGCAACATCTGTAAGAAATGTGGATTGTTAAAGAATGTGATCATGTCTGTGCACTTCAGGCCTTGTTTTGTGAAGATGTTAAATGTGATACCGGGAAGGGAAATAAATCAGTCAGTCCTATCCGAGATGTCGGTGTAATTCACTTACAACATGAACACAGACTTTATTCTGAAACTGAACGCATCCGTATTTGTACAGAAAACACCGGTGAAAGACATCCAACACGCCCTGTGTGTGTGTGACAGGGTGAGGGCCCGGAGTTATGGACTCCTGACAACTTGGAGGGTCAAACGACTTACATCAGATGAAAACACTTACAACGTCCCATCTTTACCAGCAAACAATTAAAGAAATGTGTTGAGGGATCATGCAGGTCTGGAATATATTCTTCACAGCGGACGGGCCTTCATCTCCGCCCTGCTGTGCAGAAGCGGGCCCGCCTCAACCGCCCGCCATCACGGCTCTTCTGTGCTCCGCATGCCCCTCCCCTGGCTTTAGGCACCGGAAGTGTACCGTTCGCTTTGTTCGGTCTGCTCCGGTCACGTTACACTGGGGAAGTCACAGATGTAAATTGCTGTAGGCTGTATCTGCACTACATGGTTAGGAAGAAGCTGTGTTAGCGTCCACAGATGTACCGCACACGCAGTTTTTTGTTAATAACTGTACACAATAATCACACAATCTGTCTTCTTCACGCACTCTTCAGTCATGGGTTAAATTCCCTGTATTGCAACCACCATAAGAGCAGATCCGTGCGTGCAACGCCTCTCTACACCCTGACCAGCAACCAATAAGCGAGCAGAACGGCATTAGTATAGAAAAGTCCCCCGACATATCACTGAACGTATAACGGGGCAGAGCTGGTTTTATATAGGATCCCTCACATGCACGTACTGAGGTTTAACCTCTCTCTCTCTCTCTCTCTCTCTCTCTCTCTCTCTCTCTCTCTCTCTCTCTCTCTCTCTCCTCTCCACCCCAGTCACCCGTGGGCCATTTACCCTCAATCCGACACCCGACTGATCCACCGGGTCACCTCACTAGCAGGACGGATTTGCAGTCATTCGAGAAGGCAGATGAAGTTCGGTGACTGTGTGTGACTGTGTTTTTGGTGACTGTGTTTTTGGTGACTGTGTTTTTGGTGACTGTGTTTTTGGCGTCTTGCACTCTCTCCATGTTATTAAAAGGCGGCGCCTGCACACGCGCGTGTGACAATTCGGTCGCATTGCCAGAAGAAGAGAAGTTTGTGAGGAACAGCGCGTCAAACATCGCGTAGAGGAGACGACCTCGTCCATCAACTCTCTCCAGAGCCCGGACGGGTTGGGGGAACACTCCCGGACCTCCGCCGAGCGACAGATCGGAGCGACTGGCCGGTCGCAGCACAATGAATAAGCTTTACATCGGGAACGTGAGCGAGCAGGCGAGCGCGCTGGAGCTGGAGAGTATCTTCGAGCAGCGGCAGATTCCGGTCAGCGCGCCGTTTCTCGTCAAAAGCGGCTACGCGTTCGTGGATTGCCCGGACGAGAAGGTGGCGCTGAAGGCCATAGACGCGCTGTCAGGTGAGGAGACCGTGCGTGGGGTTATCATCAGTTATAACGCGTCCGCACACGCGTAACGTTCACCGGAGATGTGCGCGTTTATTGAGCACGTCCAAGCGGCGGCGTGTCCCGCTGAGCACAAGTCCGGTTCCAGTCCGGTTTTACTGCCAAAACCAGCGGCGGCCGCCTGTTTGTACTGTACACAAATAATGTCGAACCGCTCAGAGATGTTGATGGGCGAGTGCGCGCACATTGAAATAAAGTTGTTTTATTTCAGTTGTTTTGTGAAGTTTACGCACTTTCTGTACGTGTTCGTGCTGAACTTAAAGCTACACACAACTGGACGTTTTGTGTCACTTTGTGGCTGCTGTTGGGCTGGCAACACCAGGTTGTTGGGTCGCACCGGTGGCTTGTAGGCCTTTCGGCTAGTGCCCCCCGTCTGCAAAACTAGTTGATCTGGGGTCAGTGTAAACCGTACAAACAGCAACATTTACCTGGAAGACCTGACACAAATCTGTAGACAATGTTCGAGCTTCTCTCCAGTTAAACAGAGCTGTGAGGATTTGTGAGGACTTCTCTACTGAACACACATTTCGCTTTTGCACGTTTTCGTGAGTTTGTGTAGTTATTGTATACGTCGTAAAAATAGACAGTTTTGTTCTTTTGCGCACTTCCGCTCATTGTAAACGATGTGACAAATAATTGGCTTGAGAAAAGTCATTTTATTAAAATATATTTACTGTTTTTCAGGGAAAGTGGAGCTCCACGGAAAAGTCCTACAAGTGGAGCACTCGGTCCCCAAACGACAAAGGTAAGCTTCATTGTAAACGACGCAGTTTAATGACAATGTCCACGTTTAACTTTTAAATGAACCCTAAATATTCTGACCTCGCAGTTCTGGGTTTAAAATGGCCCTTTTTTTTTTTTACTTTTTTCTTGAATTATTGTCTGTAAAGTGTTAAAATTGTGAATGTAAATGTGCGTGAACCTGCATGTAATGAAATGTGTATCAGTAGCTCTCAGTCTGGTCCTCATCCCGGCTCGGGTTTGTCGGGTTTGGTCGTAGCTGAGCTTGTTGCTTTGCAGAGTTCACGTCCTGTTGGGCCTCTGAGGCCTTCATAAGACAGGAAACAGCAGACACCGTGTCCAGTCAGTGCATGTGTGGGGACATTGGCGTCCATTAATGGTGAAACCTCGGTGTGTGTGTTTGTCCTCATCTCTCCAGCGCGCGTGGACCGGCCCGGTCAGGTCAGGTTCAGGTTCAGGGTTCACGGGAACGCATGAGTCCAGACGTGGTTTAACGCACTAAGCTTTGTTTATCTTCGGTACCGTAAACCCGTAACGGTGACGTTTAGGTACCGACTTCAGTTCGGATGCATTTTCATATGGTTTTCGAAATGATTCCGGACGTACGCCCATATTCCCGTGTTTATTTTATCATCATATAGCGGGCGTTAGTTTACTGTATTTTACTGTAAAATTATTGCACTAGATTGAACACGATACAGTTTCTTATCTCGTAAAAATGTTTAATTCTCGAACAAATCGACCGCAGTTTGGTGTTTTGTGTTAATAACTTTATTTTTGTAACGCTTCATGTTAGAGATTGCTGCGGTTCGGTGAGTCTTTGTAATCGTCAGGTTATTGTTTGATAGTTGACGATTTGTGTGATTAAACTGACGTGTCAACAGTTTATTTGTCTTTTTTTTTTATAAAAACAAAAAAAAATAAAATGTATAAAAATCTGGTGCATCACAAAACCAACAATGGATTAATGTGCTTTAAACATTTTGCAGTGACATTTAGCAAGAGTAAAGCTGTACAACACAGAAAATGGACGTAACGTGCTATTCATGTAGATAGGAAGAGGTCAGAGGTTGTATATGTAAAGTTGGTTTAAACTGAGCCAATGAGAGCTAAGGACAGTGCAATGCATGCTGGGAAAGATTCTGTATTCTACCATAGGCCCTGCCCACACACACACACACACACACACACACACACACACAAACACACAGTTGTGTAAAATGTGTCTTTAGCTCTCACTACGTTGAGTGTATGTTATGTGAATGTTTCAAGAGGCAGTGTACATGTGTAGAGCTGTTTGCTTCAGGGTGTGTATTTACAGACTTAGTTATGTATAAAATTGATGGTTTCTTTTTCTCAACATTCATCTTAGCCTGCATTAACTTAGTCTTTTACTGTATAATTGTAATTTCTGTAACATAGGTTCTTTCATGCATGAAAATATGATGGCCGTTCTTTAACCAGAGTCGTGTGTGTACACAGAGTTTAGTTCCATGAGCCATTTTCTTCCATTTTGCTAGCTTTCCCTCGATTACTAGCGTTGCTGTGTTCGCTCAGAGCTTGTGCTATATGTATGTGTGCATGCACACGTGTTGAAGAGGGGCTCCAGTTGAAAAAAAAACTAGATCAGAACAGATCAGACTAGAACAGATACTGTGTGTAGAGAAAAAATATTTTTATTGTGGTTAGCCTTTGATTTGAGAACTTTCATTTAATGCTTTTTGTAGTGCTACTAACTTTAGTACAATTATAATAGAATTGGTAGAATTATAATTGTATGTTTGTAATGTAGAAATTAGGTTGTAAGGCATGAAAAAAATATTTGATATGCAAGGTGGAGGAAAATAATGTCTAGATATTTTACATTCTCCTTATTTTGATTTAAAAAAAATTCCACCCCAAAAATCTCAGTTGCATATAATCTTGTTTCAGTAATTTAGTGTCGTAGTTATGTGAAGTGATTGGCTTATGTTTTGTTTTATTGCTCTGAAATTCAACTTCCATTTCTCATGAAACCAGAGGAATTTTCTGTGTCCCATGTAACATACATGTGCAACTAGCATTTTTAATTTGTTTGATTGTTCTGGTTTGTGGGTGTAACTTTGGGTTCGGCTGATGTAAATTTTAAGTTGTTCATTAGCTGTGTTTGTAATGTTAACCTTTGTATGAATATTTATGTGGAGTATTGAACAGAATATTGAATTAAAGGGTCATTGTGAATGTTTGTAGATCGTGCTTAAATTTCTGGTGCTTCTAGGAATTTTTGAGGTGAACCATTCTTTTAGGAGAACCCCAGACTGTATTGTTTCTATACATACATTCAACATAACTGACTCTGTGTGCACGCATGTTAGATCATTTTAATATTTTCTGATGGAACTTCTGTTACATCACAACCGAGCCCCCACCCCTTTTTCACTTTCTGGTCTGTAGGCTAGCCTGTTACCATGGTGACCAGACCCCACCTCCTGGGGCAGAGAGAGTTCTATTACCCTGAAATGGGGCACCAAGCACCCCACCCCCCGTCCTAACCACACATACACACACTCCCCTTGTGCTCCTATAGCTTGATCTGCTGTAGGGGAACATTCCATATTGTGTTCCTGCTGGAATGCAGACCAGGGCTGGAGAAGCACACCAATGCTGCCATATTCCTCAAAGGAAATGGGAAGTTTTTAATTAGAACCTCAAATCTGGAACACGATACAGCTCAGCTTTAACAAAAGATGTTCAATGTAAAGATTTGTTTTTATTAATGGCATTAGTTTTGTTGGAAATTTTTTTTAAACCGCTCATATCTTCCACCATGCCACGTTCTTCCATATGTTCGGCCCTCATACTTTTTCCCTCCTCCCACGGTCTCACATATTTCCTTTAACTTTTGTGCCTTGTGTAGTAGAGGTTTTATGTACTAAGTGCATTTAGATAAAAATGTGTGTATTGAGGTTTGGTTATATGTGTAATTCTGTCAGAGCATTTAGTCAGAGATAGTTTTTAGTAAAGATTGGACTGCTTCTGTAGTGCCTCTCAGCCCATAATTTGGAAAAGTACAATTACTTGTTTGTTTTCAAATAAACAGTTTAAGTGTTTCTCTGCAGGAACTGCTCTCTGTCTGAAGTTAACATAAGCACTGAACTACCTGTCCTGTTTTGACCGACTAGTTATAGTTTACAGAACCAGATGAGAATTTTTCACAGCACAGACCGACACTTTCATGTGGCACAGCATGCTGAAGGAAAACGTGCAGTGAAAGAACATCACCTGAAATCACACCCAGATGTTGAATGTTAGATCTTCATATAGTCTGACTCTGAGATGAACCGCTGCTCTTCACGAGTTTCCCTTAAAGCACACCCATATTTTCATCTCCCGGTCTTACTGTATAATATTATGCTAGGTAAAGGAATGTCATTTTTACTTATTTAATTATATTTATTTTTAAACATCCTTTTTTGAAAAAAATAGTGACTTACAAAAAATGTATTAACTTTATGCTTATGCAAAACCACAGATTTGGCTGTTTTTTTAAAGGGATAGTTTACCTAAAAATGAAAATTTCCATTGTTTCCAAACCTGTATTACTTTATTCGAACACAAGATATTTTGAGGAATGTCTTGATGGTTTCGTGACCATACAATAGGAAGTCAGTGGGTGCCACTGTTGATGGAGGAATTTTTGAGTGAACTATCCTTTTAAGAGAAATTAACGGGTCAGAATTTGGTACAACCTTTAACAGTGGCAGTATAAATGCAACCGGGACATTTTTTATTCTTCTTAAATATTAATGCATAACACATGCATGTTTCATAGTTTGCTGTGCCAACACAGTGCAACCTTTTTGTTATACTTGGACTCTGTTAGTTTTATTTGATTTACTTTTATTTACTACAGGAAGTAGTTTGTGCTTAATCAGGAGAGTTTGGTTCTGTACTGTAGATGGTAATGGAAGGTGCTTGGTCAACATTTTTTTGCTTTACCATCATCAAAACAAGCTTTTAATCAAGACATTGTTTTTTTTCCTCCAAAATGTTTAGTAAGTGAGTTTACACTGTACTCAGTTGTGCTTATTTAATATTTTTAAAAATGTTTAGCAAATTTACAGTAAAATTGTTTACAGTAAAATTTTCCTCATGTCAAATTACAATTTGCACAAGTTTCTCTTTAGGTTTTTGTGTTTGGAGAGGTGTGTGTTGGCATGCAGATAGCCTGTAAGTGCGGTACACTTAATCCAGATCTGTCAGAGATGCTGTAAAGCTCAGATGCACACTGTTGATGCGCACTGATTGTTTAGAGCGAGTATACATACACACTCATCCTCCACAATCAATGGCAGGAGGCTTCCTTTGAACCGGTCATTCATGAGTACCTCATTCTCAGGCCCTGATCTGTGTGTGTGTGTCATAGATGTGGGAGAGTGTGTGTGTGTTCAGGTACAGACATGTTTGTGTTCATGTCGTCTGTACATTTTGTTCTTGTCAGTGTCGGTGTGTAAATATGTGAGCGTACAAAGTGTGAACTTTGGGGTCCTGCAGGCAGCTATAGATTTTACATAATTACCACACCAAACATATACATTCATGCGGTCCTGACCAATGTTAAAGTGAGTGTACTGCTCTGTAATGCAGTGTCACCATAAAAAAGACTTTAAATTAAATGACTTTAAATTAAAAATGGCTAATATAAATCTGTTTGAAAGTGATAAAACTGTGTTTGTGAATTTAATCTGTAGCAAAACTGCAAGGTGCTTTTTTAAAAACACTTACGCTGCACTGTGGTCTTAATTTCATAATCTGAAGTCCACCAGAATGATCGGTGGTTGACTGTTGTAGGTAATTTCTTAGTTCTTGAGCCACAATGTCCGTGTTTTTATTGACAGATATAGTTGATAAATAAAAAGAGATTAGGTTTGTTTAGTGTCTGGCTGTTGGTTTTTAAAAATGTGAAGCTAAATGTAGAATTCAGATTTTCTAATAATAAAATGACGCTGTGTGTCTAAACCCGCACCCTTCTGTATATAAAAACAAATCTGAATTTACATGTTTATCATTTAAATTTACATGTCAGGATTTAAGAAATCAAGGCAGCTGGCAAAATGCCAGACATCATGTGTTATGTCATGTCTAGTCGTGTTTAATAAATCTGCAGAATCACACACATCTACAGCTGAAGGGGAATCTCAGCTGAGTTGGGGTCAGTCATGTACATGAGTTAAACTGAAGTACTGCAGCCCTGTTATCTTGACTTGGGGTTTAGTTTCTGCATTAGTCTGTGACAAGCTCATATAACAGACAGAAAACACTGGTGAGATTTTGTGGCTTTATTGTTTGTTTGGGGATTACAGACGTATCTTTCAGTTTAAGCAAATCAATCTCATGGAAACTGATTTAATAACAGTGTGTTTATCTGTGTGCACTGTCCACAATGACCACCTACACATGGAGTTTAATAAGTGTGTGATGGATTTTTATTTTGAATCTGTGATTAATAACTTGATTTCTAAACGACGAGTTGGAACTGAGTGTCTAAAATGATCTTGTCAGACACTTGGGTGACATTAGAGGACTGGTTTGGGTTATTTACCTTGTCTGAGAGCACAACAGATCTCATGTTTGTGTTTTCCCAGCATGTTCTTTGCTAGTTTAATTGCTAACTTGCTTTATTTTGTTGCTCCTGTGTGATAGTTACTGATAGCTGATGTTGCCCATAATGGTTCCCCGGTCAGTTATGGTCAGATAACTTGGCCAGGAGGTATGAATACAAGTCAGTCCAGTTTTTTACCATTTCTCCCTCAAATATCAGGACTGTTTTAATTCAGAGATAACCAGCCTGTGTGACAAACTGTTGTGATTTGTGTGTTTTGTTTTTAGGAGCTGTAGGCTGCAGATCAGAAATATTCCACCTCACATGCAGTGGGAGGTAAGTGCTTCTTCTCTTCACTGAGGTGAAGGGTCTACAGAAGATGAAGATTTGAACCACCAGTGTCCCCAGTAATGAAGTACAACTTAACATTTTGGACTACACGAGTTCTTACACACTCACAGGCCAACAAACCTTTTTTTTGGGTGTTTCAAGCAATCACCCATTGATTCGATTAGTGATGTTCCTGGTAGTTATTTGGGAAGCAGCCATCGTACAGGTTTTGTGTGCGCGCGTGTTCTGTTTAGAAGTGTGTGTGACCTGAGGTTTGTGAAGCCTCATGAAGTGATTTTAAATTAACAAAATTCACAATATATGGTTTGAACTGGACACTGGTCCTGAATTCCTGCTTTTCACTGTTTACTGTTCTGTTACCTTTTAAAGTAGAAATCTGTATCTTTTGTCTCCGCCATCTCTGTTTGAAACAAAATTACAGGCTACTTTACATACTTTTCTTTATAAAGCCGAACTGACATTTACTGGGAAATTGGACCTGACAGCTCAAATTATAAATTTTACATTATAAATTATAAACTTACAGTTGTGAATAGGAGACTGTTGTGAACACTGATATGTCGTACTTGCTCACTAAGAGATTTTGGCCATTTTTAACCCAAAAAATATAAAGCTAGTATTGTTAAAGCTAGTATAACATTTTTAATCAGTATTTTATATTCACGTTTTAGTTTTTTTGATGCGTTACGTAGGTTAGCTGAAAACGTTCAAACTCTTAAATTAAATGGTAAAGACTAAACTGATTTATAAAACTGAGTTGTTAAGAGTTTTAAACTGAATTAATCACAGAAAATTGTGGGATAGAGAGAATAAAGGAATATTGAAAGAGCTGCTTTGCGAGTGCTGTAAATGTTTTCTTTAATAATAAATTTCAGTAGTTTGTAGAAGAAATGAAATGTGTGTGTGTTGTTATATATTGACAGAAATGGACTCAAATGTCTCACTCACTGCTGTGTGTGTTTCCCGTATGAATCATCTCTGCTCGGCCTTCTGTGCAGGCCACAGAAAAAGACATTAATAATATGTGATTTTGTGATGTGGTATATTAGTTTAACTATTTGGAAGATATAAACCTGACGTGAGCTGCATGTAATAAAGGACAATGCGTGATGAATGTCTGCTCTTCATGGAGTTATAAATAAAAGTGGGTTTTTCTTGTCATTTATAGAATCTTTTTCTCTTATTACACCTCAATATGATTTCACAGTCACTGATGTCATGCTCGTATGTTTAGTTGGAATGCAGTTTAGTTTCTGTTGCTGTCTTTCATGTGTGGTTAAAATAGAGTGTGTGTGATCTGTGATGGTGTAGCTGCGAGGGGTGTGCTGTTTGGTCAGGGCTGGATTTCACCCGACCTCCTGTCTGACGCACAGAATATGTAGATCAGCTCCACTCCCACTTTCCCTCGCTGCATGGTGTCTAAAGCTGACCACACCCCACTTCTTTCACCCGATTGAAGAAAACCTCATCTTATTGGCCTGTAGTCAAAGACTGACTGGTTATGTAGCCAATGGCAGCAGATGCCCAATGGCTGCTGGGAATTCCATAGTAATGCAGGTGCCAACCAATAGGAAGGCTTGAGAAAAAAAAAAGTGATGATGGGTGGGGGGGTTGCGAGCATTAGTATGTGTGACGTAGAGAGAGAGAGAGAGAGAGAAAGAGAGCAAGAGAGCGAGAACATGAGTAAAAGCCTGTGGTGGAAACACAGCTGTAGAACAATACAGTGAGATGTTAAACAGTGTCCTCCATTGTTGATATTTTTTGGACTGTGTGTAAAGTATTTAAAGTACATAAACATGCTTTCCTAAAATTACGTTGGTTTGGCATTGTAGAAAAAGTTCACTTGTAACCCATGCTCAAGATCCAGATCAGCTGACAAACTGCTAGTTTATTTTATACTAGCTTGTTATTCATTATCATCAGTCTCAGCCAGCTGTTCACTGTGCTTCACACTAGCCTTAACCAGCAGATCATAGTTTTATACCTTTAATTTGACCATTTCAAAGTTCTGCCAATTCAATAATTCTGTCATAATTCAGCCATTGTTCTTCTGCACAGTCCTGAAGTTACTTCAGCGTGTTTTCACCAACAGGTTCTGGACGGGTTGTTAGCACAGTATGGCACAGTGGAAAGCTGTGAACAAGGTAGGATGTGTACTTCACCAGGTTTGTGTGTTGAAATATTAAGCTAATTCTCTTTTCTTTGTTTTGTAATACTTGTTGTTTTCTCATCATACCATCATCAGTCAACACGGACACAGAGACGGCTGTCGTCAACATGCGATACGCCACCAAAGAGCAAGCCAGAGAGTGAGTACCACCTGCCTCCGAGCCGGACCGCTCCTCACACCCCCAGAGTTCCTGTCTCATGTCTCCAACTGTTAGTTCCACATGCAATGCTACTGGAGTTTATTCAGCAATTATAATAACTCATTCAGTGCCACCTACTGTTTGATTAGAAGAACTGCAGGACACTCACGCGCTGGTCAATGAATGAAAGACTTTGACAGAAGAACCTCCAGCGATTGTTTACACACAATAGAAGTTCCTGTTAACATCAGCTAGTGGATGTTGGTGAAAGACTCGACGGGCGTGAAGAGGGTCTGATGTTCTGTCACATCTGAGTGTCACACTCCTGAACCCACTTCAGTTTCAGTTCACTTTAACATGTACATTGTTTATGAGGGTCGTGCAGTGCTGAATTCATGTGCCCTGCATGAAACATTATCAATGCGTGAATTTTTTTGAGACCTGTGCTTTATCATTTTTTAAGCATCTTAATGTTTCAAATCAATGCTAAGAGTTCAGCGTAGACAATTTTGTTAATTGTTGCCCACATATTCGTGTACAAAAATAGCTCTTGATCCACTGTAATCGAGTCTTTGTGTGTTTTGTTAGTTTTCACCCTAAGCTTAGAGAATTATTCTTTTACTCTATCATGGTTTTTGTCCTTATCTTTAACTAAAAATGAAACTTTAAAATAATTCTTATTTGTCAACTACAAAGGTTTCTAATAGTTCCTTGTTTTCCGTCCCTCTTTTCAGAGCATTGGATAAATTAAATGGCTTTCTGATGGAGAGTTATGCTCTGAAGGTTTCTTATATCCCAGATGAGACCGCTGCAGCTGATCCCCCCGCCATGAGCAGCAGAAGAGGTTTAAACCAGCACGACCCGCCTCGCCAGGGTTCCCCCAGTCTGGGTGCGAGACCCAAGCTGCAGTCAGACATGCCTCTGCGCATGCTGGTCCCCACACAGTTTGTGGGAGCTATAATTGGCAAGGAGGGTGCCACCATCCGCAACATCACCAAGCAAACTCACTCAAAGTAAGAATACTCTGTTGATGATGGAAGAGAACTATCCCTTTAATTTTTTGAAATCTTTTAACCATATAGGTTTTAGTAAAATAAAGAATTAAAAGCAAACTACTTTGCTCATTTGTTTATACAGGTGTGGGGATGAAATTTTTGAGGCTTGTAGATTCTAAACAGGAAACAGTATTTAAAGCTGTGTTCTGCATGGGTGGAAAAATGCAGACGTTTCAGATATGTTAACAGATTATCACAAATACTATGAATCTGGTATCATTTAAAAAAGCTTTACAAACCTTATAGATATAGTATAGATATAGTTTATGATTGTTGTCTTTAATGAAGGAAACTGGGTTGGTCAGACTCGTGTAACTGGTTACATCTTCATGTGTGTTTCTGCAGGATTGACATCCACCGTAAGGAGAACGCCGGAGCAGCAGAAAAACCTATCACGGTTCACTCCACCCCAGAGGGCTGCAGCTCTGCCTGCCGCAACATCATGGAGATCATGCAGAAAGAGGCCATTGACACTAAGATGTGCCAGGACACACAGATACTGTACTGTTCCCGATCAGTCTCCGTCCATCATACTGCGCTGTTATGTGAACAGTTTTATGCTGTATATCATGTTCATACTCTAGGATCTTCTCTCTCACAGCACTGAAGAAATTCCACTGAAGATTCTGGCTCATAATAATTTTGTGGGTCGTTTGATTGGGAAGGACGGGCGCAACTTGAAGAAAATTGAACAGGACACTGACACGAAGATCACGATCTCACCGTAAGTAGATTTTTAAATGTGTTCCAAAAGTCAACAACTCCACCTTAACTGCTCTGTGTGCACTGAAGTTGTGTCTCTTAATGTGTTTATAAGCACTGCCATCAATTTGTTGTGTGTGAAATGAAGGATCATGAGGGTCTTTATTCTGTGGAGAGGTTTTTCTAAATGTTCCCCATGAGAAGATCCTCACTGTTTAAATCATTTATTTTGACTGTTAAAAGTAAACTAAATACATCACTATTGTGTGCACGAGTGCTTTACAATGTCTACTGAATGTTTGTCTGGCATGTATTCAATGAAATGTAATATTATACATTTATATATAGCAAAATGTAACAGTTACTATATATAAAGCTGCAACCCGCAAACGTTTTCCTCTCTGCCGCCATCTCTGTTTGAAACCAAATTGCAGGTTAATTTACATACTTTTCTTTACTTGTGCTGAAATCAAATAAAGCCAAACTGAGATTTCACAAGAAACTGGATCTGACATTTCAAATTATAATCATTATTATAAACTTACTATTGCAAATCAAAAGTAACTGTAAAGTAACTGATTTTCATTTACTTTTAACCAAAAAAATTTCCAGGTTTGCAGCTTTAAATCAGTTCCCATCAGTTCCTACTTTTATTCCACTTGTATCCATCACTTCCTTCTCAGCCTGCAGGATTTGACTTTGTATAACCCTGAGCGAACGATTACTGTTAAGGGCACATTAGAGGCTTGTGCAAAAGCGGAGGAGGAAATCATGAAGAAGATCCGTGAGTCGTATGAGAACGACGTCACGGCCATGCATGTGAGTTCATTAGTTATTATAAAACATTAGCGGCTCAGAAGTAGTTCAGATAAATCCACAGCATGTGTGTGTGTCATGTCAGTTACTGTAGACAGTTCATTTAGACTTGCTGTTCTTCTGTGTTCCTCTAGCTACAGTCTAACTTGATTCCCGGGCTGAATCTGAATGCATTGGGGATTTTCCCAGGTGCAGCATCTGGAGGGATGTCTTCACCTGTGGTTTCAGGACCTCCAGCTGGTGCTCAGGCTCCATATCAGTCATTAGAGGTAAAAAAAGTGACACTGTGTGTGTGTGACTGTGTACGATGTGTGTTCTTGTGAGAGTACTTAAAGACATTATGAAGTCTCTGGGAACGGAGTTACAAATGTTGATGACTCCTGTTCCTTTCATTTTGTCCAGTAAAATACTTCCTTGTAAAAACAAACATCCCCCAAAATACCATCAACTTCTGACTGACAATATCAAATAGGTAATCATGTTCATGACTCTGATAAAAACACAGCCTTTAGTGTTGTTCTACCTCAGTTTCCTGTTTTAACAGGAAGTACATCAACACAAGAAAACTTTGCTCATGGGGACTGTGTGTATAACATTAACTAGGTGTGAACAAGGAGTCAGCAGTTTTTAGGTTTGTGTGTGATAATGTGTGTGTTTCTCCCGTAGTGCAGCGTGTTTAGCGGTGAGGTGCCACTTTGGGCCTCTGCGCTGTCTTCCAGCAGCAGCCCAGCCCTGTCTGTAAGTTGTTTTTTTACCCACCATGCACTGCATGGCTTGGCTGCTCGCTACTGGATTGGCTAAAGAGACAGCGCAACTCCGCCCCTCCCACGACTAACAGAGTTACTGAAATGCTGCGTTTAACGTGTAATGTGTGACTGTACTTGTAGTGCTGTGAGCGCTGGTGAAGGGTGGGGGGATGCATTTTGTCAGTGCAGTGTGCAGGGAAACGCATAACATGAAGTCAGACTAACAACATGAACTAGGATCATACAGGTGTGTGTGTGTTGTGTATTTGCTTACCTGATTTTTTCACTTCTTGCCTCTAAACAGGCAGTGTTTTACTGAACTGTGAACACTAAATAGTCATCACTGATGTATAAATGTGTTTAGACATGTTAATATTATGTTTCTGATATGTGCTAAAAACTCCAAACTTCCTCCTTACACAGTGACCTGTCTAAAACATCAAGACCTTTCCTGATCACAAGTGAATAGCTTGAAATGGAAGCTGCAGGCTTGAAGTCAAACTGACATCTAGTTAATTGAATGTGTTTAAAAGATTTCTTCCCAACAGGATGTGTCTTGTAGGGCATTCTCTCTGGGGGTCTCTCTGGAGGTGTTTCCAGATCATTTAGTGTTGACTGTGTGTGTGTCAGCAGACGCAGGTGGAGTCAGAAACGGTGCATCTCTTTGTTCCCGCACTGGCAGTTGGTGCAATTATCGGCAAACAGGGCCAGCACATCAAACAGCTCAGCCGCTTCGCTGGCGCCTCCATTAAAGTAAGTGTTGGGCAGTTTCAGTTTGACCTTTCACCTTCCTTCGATTATGTCTGTTAAATAGTTAAGTGTAGGATTTACTTACATTTGTTCATGATGCTTTATCATTACAATACAATTAAATCAAGTAAAAATGTGGTGATAAAATTAATCTCAAGTGAGATTGTAAGCTATCTTTGTCTCCTGAAAGGTCGCCCCAGCTGACGGAATTGATGACAAGCAAAGAATGGTGATTATTACTGGACCACCAGAGGCTCAGTTCAAGGTAAAACTTTCTCTGCATTTGGATTTGAAGACGTGTTTGAAGATACGCAGGTGTTTAAATGTACATGGTGATTCCCATGTCATCTTAAGGTTCAGGGACGTATCTTTGGGAAGTTAAAGGAAGAGAACTTCTTTGGACCGAAGGAAGAGGTTAAATTAGAGGCTCACATAAAAGTGCCGGCGTTCGCTGCTGGCCGAGTCATTGGCAAAGGTGGCAAAACGGTAAACATGCACTGGAGATAATGCGCAGGTGCTTTACAGAGCGGTTTATCTTCTGCATGTCGTGTTAAAGTTCTGTGTTTCTGGTAGGTTAATGAACTACAGAACTTGACCAGCGCAGATGTGGTTGTCCCGCGTGACCAGACACCTGATGAAAACGACCAAGTAGTCGTGAAAATCACA
The DNA here is from genome assembly GCA_036877525.1 of Chromobotia macracanthus. Taxonomy (NCBI): domain Eukaryota; kingdom Metazoa; phylum Chordata; class Actinopteri; order Cypriniformes; family Botiidae; genus Chromobotia; species Chromobotia macracanthus. Next base: position 1,158,551 of record JAZGTH010000069.1, read on the forward strand.
GGCCATTTCTATGCAAGCCAGGTGAGCTGCATTATACGCTGTTTCTATAGAGGAAAACTTTTCTATAGTCCTTTTGTCTCTTGTGGGACGTAACCGAGTGACTTACTGTAGCATGCAAAAGATTTTTAAAGACCCCCTATGGTAAAAATCAAGTTTGTAATGTTTTTGTTTGTCTTCATTTCAAATGTCATAGTGATGGAAATGAAGTGATTTATATTGATTTTTGTGTTTGTCAGCTGGCCCAGAGGAAGATCCAGGAAATAATCTCTCAGGTGAGACGGCAGCAGCAGCCCAAGGCCCCAGCTGCAGGACCACCAGTCGCCCGGAGGAAGTAGAGCCACTATGGTGTTTTGAGACTAACTGAATATGGGACACGCCCATCTCAGGGGTCAGGGAATGCCCTCACACCCCACCCATTTTTACACCCCTTCCTCCTTACACCTGCACACCCTTTTCTTTCCAAGTCAAAACATGAGGAATTTATTGGAAAATTAGCTTCCCAGTCAGTGACATTACATGGTAGCTCTGCGTTTCCTAACTGACAGATATTGAATAACTAGCTTTTTGTTCATTCATTTGTTTTGGGTGTAAAAGATGTCCCATGCGGTGGGAAGGGTTTTGACTTGAGATGGGAAAAAAATGTTTGAAGTATGTGATCCTGAAACCCATAGTGGCTTTTAATAAATTCTGATGCATTTTATAGACTAATAGAGAGATGAAATGATGAATGAAGGTGGAGCAGCACTGCCGTTCATAACTGAGGGAAGTGTTGATTGGTGCCGGCCAGGAACTAAAGTTAATATGCATTTTTATTGATCTACCTCAGGCTTGATTACCTCAGAAAAAAGAAAATGATATATGAAAAATGTTTTTTTATTTTGCTTTGTGGTATTTTGTATACTTTATAAAGCTTATATTTCTTGAACATTTTTATTTTTTTAAGAAAATGTAAAATTTAGTCTGTTGTTAACAAACAACTTCTGAACTCCGCCTTTCATTTTCTGAATAACTAAATGGTTGTTCCTTGATGTGCATGTGTTGGGGAATGGCGGAGTTTGGGTTGCTTTGCTAGCTACAGAAAGGAGAACGAAAAGAAAAGCTTCTCAGTGATGCTGAAGAGCCACCAACCGCTGAAAACCATCAAATAACGAGAAACACAATGCTGCCGTACATACTACAGCAATGCTGCTTAGACAAACAGATACGCTAATAACTGTTTGGCCTGCAGCATAAACTTCACTTGTGTTTTATTATACTTCAGTTTGAGTTGGATGAAAGAAATAAAGGCAGGAATAATCAAGGTCCCGCTGTAACATTTTTAACACCCATCATCCTTAGCATGACTCGTTAATTATAGTAAAAAAAATTGAGGTTCGTTTTTCTTTCTTCATGGGCGTCTTCATTTCCTTTTTCAAATAATGTGTTCAGTTTGGTCTTGGGACGGACTCTCTTGCTGGATTGCATAAAACTAAGCTTTACATGCTAAAGATTTTCAGCGTTTAACATCAGCCGATGCATGTCAGGGGGCGGGGCGATGCTTTTGTGTTAAATAGCTTTAGGTTACCGTAGTCAAGGGTGTGTTTCTAGACTAACAAGCAGTAACATAGTTGTACATGCAAACAGTTTCATTAATACCATTTCGTTTAACGTTCAAAGTGTAAAAATACAAAAAAAATATTATGAACATTAGAGAGAATAAAGAAACTGTAAAACATTTCTGTTTTCACGCAGAATGTAAATATGATTTGATTGTGGTAAATCTGAGTGCATCCAGGCTTCCACATTTAAGACCGTTGTCTACCTCAGCTGAGGAGAAGGTGGGTGGAGGAAATCTGTCTCTCCCTAAACCTCTAGTCCCTCATCAGCGCTTCCACACTGGGTGTAAGTGTTGTGCCCGGTGCTGACCGGAGGGACGCAGGTGATCGTTTATTTTTACTCCCACACTTCTCTTACACCGGTTTTGATCTACCTCTTATTAGAAAGTATTTAAATTAAAGGCATACTGCTATGGGTTAGAATCTGTAGGGTCATGTTTCACCTGCTCCTTTCATCACAGAAAAGTATCTTTAAAAAAATCATGTATGGATAGACTTTGAAGATGAGTGAGAATTATTTCATTTTTGCCTGCAGTTTATTCTCTGCTGACAAATTTGAATCTTCACCTTATTGCTTTTTTCTGCTTTTTGGATCAGTGATACGAGTTTCTTGTATTGGACTTTATTTCCTGCATTGGTATTGTAATAAGTCAAATGTTTAATTTCAGACCTGAATAATAAGATTGTTTTTCAAAGGCCTGCTTTATTTCTTGCTTATGAAAAATGAACAGTAATGTCTTTATTTTTTACCCTTTTCGTGTCTTATGGGTGCTGTAATGTTTTTCTGATTTATTTGACTGAGATCTGATCCAGTTTCATTTCACGGCTGTGTTGTGTGGTGAGTCATGTTTAGTGGGAATGTGATTTGGAAATCCAGGATCAGTTCTGGAAAAGTGGTTTGATTACAGCATAAGCATCATCCCCTCTGACCGTACTTGTGCGCCCTCACACATCCTCAGCTGGTCAAATGCCTCTGATACAAGGAAAATAAAAGTCAACTCGGCTCCTAGCAACTGTTGTCTGTGGTTTTATTTTTACCCGTTTATAACCTGGTTTAGTAGTTTAGACTTGAATATGTATGTCCTGCACTAACAGTGCATTTTTAAAACAATCTAGAATAGCTTAGCTATGTGTTTAAGAAAATCAAGTGATATTAAAAAGGTTACAAAAAAGCTTGATTTAAAATTAAATTCAAAACACCAAGTACCAGAATTTTCTTAATTTGTATTCATCATCAGTGTTGTAATATCATCTGCTGTCATTTAGTGTGAAATCCCACAAAGTACCTCAAACATGAGCAAACTTTTGATGGCTTAAAATAACACACTGCTTTTCTTTTTCTATGTTGTTTTTAGTCTGTTAACTTCTGTACACACATTTTCTGTGTTGGGTTGGTTAGTAGTGAGTGACATTTGATTTCTTTTGAATATTAAATATCTCAATCCAGTAAGACAAAACACAATTAAGTATTAATACAATTAAGTCTGCATTTTAAATGCTGAAACTGTTATTCTGGCTAAACTTCTGAGGTTTCTTCTTTCAGCTGCAGAAACATCTCTGTTGCTAAACTCAGCTTGGCTGGTAACAGAGCAGATCTTGGTCTGAAGAGACTCTATAGCTCTCAGTATCTGGACGACACACATCACCTGTTAATAAAAAACAACACAAACAAAAAGAAAATGGGTACAAATGTAAAAGATGTTTTAGTTCTCAATGCAAACTTTTGTTAAAATAACTGCATTAAATGGTAAGTGACACAAAGAATCACTTCAGCAGCATGAGAAGATTTAAAAGAGTCAGAAACCAAACGAATGGCTGATTTTAATTGTGTCTGTGTGTATATAATGTGTAGACGTATCATTTATGTATCACGTTATTTCTAAGTTGTTAGTGGAACGTTTTTAAAACGTTTTGAATAACGTTTATATAACCACGCAATAATGTTAATACTGTGAACACGTTTAGAAACCGGAAGTTTTAATTGTTCTTGAATTAAAAATGTTTGTGATGTTTTTGTTACTAATCGACAGATTTCGTCATTAAATATGAACTGGTGACAATATTAACATGCATATATTATATGTTCGTATTTTGAAAGTTAATTAAACCAGATATTTAATCGAGTAATTTATCTGCCTTATTACTTCCGACAAAAAATAACAAAGATGTCTCGTATAGTCGTCTAGCAATGCCTATATAACGAAATAACAAAATGACTTAAAATCCCGAACGAAGTATTGTGTCAGGAAGGTTTTACATGTGAAACAGTCCAGTTTTATCCCACATTCAGTCCAGTTTTATCACACATTCAGTCCAGTTTTATCACACATTCAGTCCAGTTTTATCCCACATTCAGTCCAGTTTTATCACACATTCAGTTCAGTTTTATCACACATTCAGTTCAGTTTTATCACACATTCAGTTCAGTTTTATCACACATTCAGTTCAGTTTTATCACACATTCAGTCCAGTTTTATCACACATTCAGTCCAGTTTTATCCCACATTCAGTCCAGTTTTATCACACATTCAGTCCAGTTTTATCACACATTCAGTCCAGTTTTATCACACATTCGGTTCAGTTTTATCACACATTCGGTTCAGTTTTATCACACATTCGGTTCAGTTTTATCACACATTCAGTCCAGTTTTATCCCACATTCAGTCCAGTTTTATCACACATTCAGTTCAGTTTTATCCCACATTCAGTCCAGTTTTATCACACATTCAGTTCAGTTTTATCACACATTCAGTTCAGTTTTATCACACATTCAGTTCAGTTTTATCCCACATTCAGTTCAGTTTTATCACACATTCAGTTCAGTTTTATCACACATTCAGTCCAGTTTTATCCCACATTCAGTTCAGTTTTATCACACATTCAGTCCAGTTTTATCACACATTCAGTTCAGTTTTATCACACATTCAGTCCAGTTTTATCACACATTCAGTCCAGTTTTATCACACATTCAGTCCAGTTTTATCACACATTCAGTTCAGTTTTATCACACATTCAGTTCAGTTTTATCACACATTCAGTCCAGTTTTATCACACATTCAGTCCAGTTTTATCACACATTCAGTTCAGTTTTATCACACATTCAGTCCAGTTTTATCACACATTCGGTCCAGTTTTATCACACATTCGGTCCAGTTTTATCCCACATTCAGTTCAGTTTTATCCCACATTCAGTCCAGTTTTATCCCACATTCAGTCCAGTTTTATCACACATTCAGTCCAGTTTTATCACACATTCAGTCCAGTTTTATCCCACATTCGGTTCAGTTTTATCACACATTCGGTTCAGTTTTATCACACATTCAGTCCAGTTTTATCCCACATTCAGTCCAGTTTTATCCCACATTCAGTTCAGTTTTATCACACATTCAGTTCAGTTTTATCACACATTCAGTTCAGTTTTATCACACATTCAGTTCAGTTTTATCACACATTCAGTCCAGTTTTATCCCACATTCAGTTCAGTTTTATCCCACATTCAGTTCAGTTTTATCACACATTCAGTTCAGTTTTATCACACATTCAGTTCAGTTTTATCACACATTCAGTCCAGTTTTATCACACATTCAGTCCAGTTTTATCACACATTCAGTTCAGTTTTATCACACATTCAGTTCAGTTTTATCACACATTCAGTTCAGTTTTATCACACATTCAGTCCAGTTTTATCACACATTCAGTTCAGTTTTATCCCACATTCAGTTCAGTTTTATCACACATTCAGTCCAGTTTTATCACACATTCAGCTCAGTTTTATCCCACATTCAGTCCAGTTTTATCCCACATTCAGTCCAGTTTTATCCCACATTCAGTTCAGTTTTATCACACATTCAGTCCAGTTTTATCACACATTCAGTCCAGTTTTATCACACATTCAGTCCAGTTTTATCACACATTCAGTCCAGTTTTATCACACATTCAGTTCAGTTTTATCCCACATTCAGTTCAGTTTTATCCCACATTCAGTTCAGTTTTATCACACATTCAGTTCAGTTTTATCCCACATTCAGTCCAGTTTTATCCCACATTCAGTCCAGTTTTATCCCACATTCAGTTCAGTTTTATCCCACATTCAGTCCAGTTTTATCCCACATTCAGTCCAGTTTTATCCCACATTCAGTTCAGTTTTATCACACATTCAGTTCAGTTTTATCACACATTCAGTCCAGTTTTATCACACATTCAGTCCAGTTTTATCCCACATTCAGTCCAGTTTTATCACACATTCAGTCCAGTTTTATCACACATTCAGTCCAGTTTTATCACACATTCAGTTCAGTGGTTTTATTACACATTCAGTCATCATCCCACATTCTGTCCGTTTTATCCCACATTCAGTTCAGTTTTATCACACATCAGTTCAGCTGATCAAATTCAGTCCATCTTATACAAGGAAAATAAAATCAACTCGGTCCATTTTACCACATTCTGTTGTCGGTTTTATATGTGTTTTATCCCACATTCAGTTACCGTTTTTACCCACGTTTAGTTAGTTTAGACTTGAATATGTAGTTTTGTCCTGCACTTTCAGTGCATTTTAAAACAATCGTAGTTTTATACACTTAGCTAGTTGTTTAAGAAAATCCAGTATATTAAACAGTAGTTTACACACAGCTTCGTTTTACAAATTAAATTTAAAACACCAAGTACCAGTATTTCACTTCTTAATTTGTATCTCATCATCAGTGTTGTAATATCATCTGCTGTCATTTAGTAGTTAAATCCCACAAAGTACCATCAAACATGACCAAACTTTTGATCACGCATTAAATTTTATAACACACTGCTTTTCTTTTTCAGTCTTGTTTTTATCATGTTCAGTTCAGTTTTATCACACATTCAGTTCAGTTTTATCACACATTCAGTTCAGTTTTATCACACATTCAGTTCAGTTTTATCACACATTCAGTTCAGTTTTATCACACATTCAGTCCAGTTTTATCACACATTCAGTCCAGTTTTATCACACATTCAGTTCAGTTTTATCACACATTCAGTCCAGTTTTATCCCACATTCAGTCCAGTTTTATCCCACATTCAGTCCAGTTTTATCACACATTCAGTTCAGTTTTATCACACATTCAGTTCAGTTTTATCACACATTCAGTTCAGTTTTATCCCACATTCAGTTCAGTTTTATCACACATTCAGTTCAGTTTTATCACACATTCAGTCCAGTTTTATCACACATTCAGTTCAGTTTTATCACACATTCAGTTCAGTTTTATCACACATTCAGTCCAGTTTTATCCCACATTCAGTTCAGTTTTATCACACATTCAGTTCAGTTTTATCACACATTCAGTTCAGTTTTATCACACATTCAGTTCAGTTTTATCACACATTCAGTCCAGTTTTATCACACATTCAGTTCAGTTTTATCACACATTCAGTTCAGTTTTATCACACATTCAGTTCAGTTTTATCACACATTCAGTTCAGTTTTATCACACATTCAGTCCAGTTTTATCACACATTCAGTCCAGTTTTTCAAACACCTTTTATTCCCAATGTGAGATGTTGAACTGACATGTGAAGTGAATTTCAAGCATCATTTACATCCTGTTTGTTTGACACAGGTAATCAGAAGTCACATTGTGCACATTAGAGATTGTTTCCCGTTTTAGAGAATTAAAACGTGATCTTGATCATGAAGTCAAAAGTGTGAAGTATTAAAAACATCTACTGAAGAATAATTATAGCCTAATGAAAATAATATTAAAACTGTCTCTTCTCTTCTGCTGGTGGTTACAGGACGAACAGTGTTGTGGCTGATTCAGGATCAGTCCGTGTGGGTCCTGCGCTTCTGGATCTTCACCAGAACCGAGCAGAGAACCTCACATTCAAAACCCAAGACATGGAGAGTAAAGACATTTATAAACGTCTACATCTGTTGGATATTTGCTATTATAACTCAAAACCTTCAACAAAATATCGGCTGAGCGATACAACACGAGTTGTGCAGGTTATTACTGATCATCAGAGCTAAACGAACTGTATTAAAATAATATCTGAGATACACAGAGATGTTCTGCACAGAGATCTGTATAGCTGTGTTGAGTTAGTTGATAGTCACAGTTTACAGCAACAGCTCATGAAGGTTTCATCGAGAATATTTGCACCCTGGAGTTATTCCGTGAAGAATAAAGTTTGTACCAAAGTGATCTAGTTAAAAATAATAAAGAGAACATAATATGTGCGCTTATACATGACTGTGGAGCATTACTGTATGATAAGACATTACTGTATAATGTATTTATTGTCTTATTTTAAGACATAAGAGAGCTGGTTTGAAGTAACACATGCTGCTGCTCGAGTCCTCGCTAGGGGGCGCTCCAGCTCACGACCCGAAAACAGACGAAGAAGAACCATCACAACGGCGATAAAAGTGTCTCATTAGTTTATTAAAACTTTATTTTTACTGTTGATTATAAACACATTTGGGGAAATCACTCATCATTACAGGTACTGAACACATAACGATAACTGTAAACTGTTGATAATGTGCCTTTAATTTGACTTATTTACACGTAACTTTCTCCACTGTGTTACTGAACAATAACTGCTGTTGTTACTTACAATGAGAGAAAACATAATACTGTATATTGTGTTAACTACTGTTTATTGCTGGTTATGAATTCAAGTGGCTAAACACTGCAAATGTATTATTTCCTGTAACAAAATTAACATCATAAATAAGTACATCTATTTGCCTCTTAATAAATGGAGCAGTGAACAAAGTCAAAGTGTTTAAACCTTTTCGTTGATTTGTTAAATCACGTCTCATCTTTAAAGATCCACCTTTAAAACCCAGAACACTGAAAGGCGGCCAGACTCAAACACTTCCCCACAATCTTAGCAGGACAATCATTCTGTCAGCAGATGTGTGTGCTGAGAAAGGCCTGAATAAGCCTGAACATTTTGTAATGGTTAAATAAGCGTTACTGTTTTCACCTTCTCTCAGACTGAAAGTGAAGGATGCCTGCCTCATTTAAAGCTGATGTTGTGATTTCTGCACCAGGGACATCAAGCAAACTATAAAAGTTTTCAAACAGGTTTCTAAAGGTAAACTGAGTCTTTTCGAGTCTTTATGAAACTTGCATCTTCTTATATAGGCAACCTTAATAAACTTTATTTTTTTATTAACACACACAAAAAACTGTACAATGGCAACATCAGAATTCTGAACTCATGTGCATTATAAACCTGGAGTACAGTGATCATTGACTCTCAGATTACAGCACAGTAGAACCCACATTCACCACGAGGCCACAGGAAACTCAAGTTAAAGCAAGTGTCAAAATTACTGATAAATAAGTGCTTTGTGTTCAATACCAATAACTCAGAATGATTGTGTTCAGTGACATCACACAAATCAGAGGCTGTTATAGGGCTGATATACAACTTTATTGAACTGTTTAAATTAACACAGTTATTTTATTTATAGCTCTCAACTGCACTAACAGTAAAGGAAACCAGTATTAACAAAAAATGTTACAAAGTACAGTGAAAACAACAAACGTATGTATGATAATAGAATTTTTTACAAATAAAAGGTGAAAAAGAAGCCACTGTATCCTGGTGCTCATCGCGGAAATCCAAAAATGTGTCCTAAATGTAGAAACCCAAAACAAAACAGTGAACAGACGCCGGCTTTCATAAGTACATAAATGAACGAATGAACGAATGCTTTAAAAAAACAAACTGAACATGAGCATAAAAACATCAAACAAGTTAAATCAGTGAATATAATCAGCAGAGTGAATCCAACTTTAAATCAGCAAACATGTATGTGATCTTAAAAGTGTCTTTAAAGTCTGTTGACCGTCAGAAAGAAAACAGACAATACAAATAAATGGGCAGAAAGAGCAAAAATAAAGCTTGTCCAATGTTTGGATGTGGAAAAATACACCTTCACATCTCACTCAGAGTAACTGTGGTAAAAAAATAATCTTGATGTTGAATCCATGTAGAATCCATACAGATGTTCCTATGAGAGTCTACCCTGAGAGAATGAAGGTAAACGTGACCACTGCTATACTACAGACTGTATCTTCATCATGGGAGCCCAAATACTTACCTTGTGTCCCAGTTCTAATACATCTGTCCTAAATAGTATTCAAAATTAGAATTAGTATGTCCCAAATTGTAGCATGTGGAAATGAGTGTCCTCAAAGTACTGGATCATTTACTATTTCCGGAAAAATTCTAAGTGCAGATCCATACACACTAACGCTGATATTACCCACAACTCACTGCGAGAGGGAGGAGTTTAATCACGCAACACTAAATAAAAATCTTAAAGGATGCTTTACTGAATTCATAAGTTCAGTTATAAAGTATACAAAAAATAATGAAAAAGCTGAAACATTATTGTTAACAATCACAATGTTGCCTAGACAACAATGTCATGTCTGTTATGTTTTGCTATGTCTCAGTACAGGCATACTCCTTCGCTAAGCCCTAAAATGTATATAATTTCCCATAACAAAACCAGTATATATTTTTAGAGCACTGTTTAAGTGAATTGGGACACAGCACTACAGAGAAATACTTACCAGGATAAGAGAGTCTGTGTAGCTAGTTAAAGCTACAGAAGGGTTAACAAAGTTTGGACTCCACAGTCCACAAAGTTCTGAAATACAAAGTCACACATTAACTATTTACAAACAACATTTTCATATTAACTTGACAAACAGTAATTATATGTATTGGGAAACTAAGTGCACACAAATACATTTGTAAACATAATTAAACAGAACTTCATTACAACGGCCATTACACTATATGGTATTACTGTATCAATGCTACAAATACAACAAACTAAATATTAAAACACTTATTTTGCACCATACATAAAACTGTTCTTTTTATAGATGATATGTGGTATTTAACTTGTGGGACAGCATTTGTAAATCACTTTAAATATCATTAAAGGGATAGTTCATCCAAAAATTGTTCCAACACTGCCTGAATTTTCCAATGGACAATTTTGTGTCCATTGTATGGACACAAAACAACTGAAACATTTCTCAAAATATTTTATTTTGTGTTCCACAGAAGAAGAAAAGTCATACAGGTTGGAATGACATGAGGGTGAGTAAATGATGATGAAGTTTATTTTTGGGTGACCTATAATAAATAAGTATATTTTAGGACAACTTCAGTAAAGCACACTTCATACTGTACCCTAGAAAATAATTGATTACAGGATTCTCTATATGTGTATATATTCTGTATATGTGTATATTTTGTTTTAGGGATGGCAGTTTAGAAACAGAACTACAACAATGCAGTTCATCCTCATTTGCTCAAACCCTAAATTACCAACCAGGTGAAATGGGTAAGCCGCTGACCTGACTGACAAGTCTTGCAAGCATTTTGAAGTGTAGCTGTCTGTGTACCTGGTAGGCATATGTGGTCTGTGCATAGTTCATGGGTACTTGTGGGATCATAACTCCTGGATGTGCAATACAACACAGTTACAATGAGAACCAAGAAACTAAAATGAAAACTGTGGAAGCCAAAGAACCACTAGAACATTAAAGTTTCACATATCATTTGTCTACAAATAACAACATATGAAAAAATAACTTCATATTCATATATTGTGGACTATGAGCTAAAATCTAGATTTTAAAAAAGTGAACAAATCAGGCACTGATTCATGATCAGTAATGAGAGAGTGAACAGAAGGGAGGAGATGATGATGATATATGAGAATATATGATTTCACCCCGTAAGCATTACTTTTCTTTATAAATATAGTCAGAACGTATAGAAAAATACTGAGATAGGAGAACTGAAGGAGAAAGTGTCTGTTATAAATGTTTTTCACAGGACGTTGATTTTTGTCAGGTAGTTATTCTGTTCTTTATTTATTAACTCATTTATTAATTTATTGAGATACCTGTATGACTGAAATGTGGACTCAGCATCACTGTCCAGAGACCCTCCTAAAATTACAATTACAGACAGAAAAACATTATGAAACAACAATGTATTATTTTTTAGTTTTAGATTATTGTATATTCTTCTTGAATGTGTTACAAATGAGTGGGTGAAACGTGAGGTCCTATCACAAGTAAAGCACATATAGTTTAAATGTGTCTTGCTATCTCTGTTCTCTGTTCTGTAGAGGGTTGTAACCCGTCCCCCACTCGTCTGACTGCAGAGGGTGCTGTGGTTCAAAATTTGGGTGCTGCATGGCCTGCAAAAAGAAGTACACACGTGATTTCAACACACACCCACAACACAAAGAAGAGCTTCAACAGAGGACCACATGAACATGAGATGAAACATGATATGATGTCTCTGTTATGGAGGTAGAACTTCACTGGCACTCACTGTCAGAATCACCTGGTTCTCCTCATGTACCTGGAGATGCCCATCCACTAACAGTTCATCTGACAACAAACAACACACAGCAACAGATAAATTATTACACAGATTCCATACTGACAGTTATTCACAAAGTTCATGTGACACACGAGTCCTGTATATTAATTTCTAAATATAATGTGACAAAAAATGGAATTCAATTCAATTCAATACAGTTTCAGAAGCATGTTTAGTTTTTACTCTTAAACGTACTTAAACATACTTTACACTTAACCACTTATTATAAATGTTTGACAGAAACTCTCCAGCTAACAATTTTAGGTTGTAATGGAAATGTCATCATCATCATACATCATATTTTCATCACCATTTTTTCTTATTTTAGTTGACAACAGTTTGCAATTACATTAAAGTGTAGTTGCTAATCCAGCAGCAGGAAATGTTTCAATATCTGTGAGATATCTGTGCCAGTGAGAGTGTTTCTAAATTCACAACATCAACATTAAATTTAATAAAGAGTGCATGAAACACAGCTCTATAGATTTCATTAGAGTATGTGGGTGGCTGGTGTTATAAACTAAATGTACCAGCAGCTCAAGAGGGGTATTACAGACCATTAACATCTGCATTAAATGTTTGTGTTTGGCAGATGCTTTTATCCATGACGACCTCCACTGCATTCAAAATGAACATTTTATCATTCATGCATTCCCTGGGAATGTAATTCAACTTAAAATGTGATGTTTCTAACACCAGAATCAGCATCCATGCTGCTGTTAACAGAAGCACATGTACTGACGCACAGTGATTTTAAACATGCAGTCTCGACTCAAACACAGAACTCTCATTTGAGCAGATGATATGAGGGACTATTGTTCCACTGAGAGTGTGAATATATACACTGACACTTCCAACAATGCCTGAACCACAAAAGAGTGCAAGACATTTCTGATGTGACAGCATAAACTTGGAGGTGGAGAAACTGGCAGGCCTGCATTTCCAATCTGTTTTTAAACCCAAATCCATTTTGTTGTTTTTAATCAGGTTTTATTTGGTTATGGACATGCATAACCACTGGCAAATGTCCTTTATCAATTATGCAGATAAACTAATAAACACTGATCTAATATATCAGTACACAACACGCAGCTCATGAGACTCATGCATTTTATATGACTGTGGATTATTAGAAGATCTGTTAAGAAACGCCTGCCTGGAAAATGACTTGATGAGGGTGTGGTGGCACACTAAACAAACAAGCAAACACAATAATATATAATATAATAAGTTAAGAAATCAGCATAGGGTGGGCACTAGTCTAATTAGTAATAAGTGTTTTGAAAATGAATGAATGGTAAGAAATTCTTATAAATGGTTAAATGTGTTTTATTAACAGACATAAATCTTTTTAATTTACTTTAATTATTGCCAGCCAATTAAATTTGTACATTAACACTGGTGTAACGGGGATTCCCAGAATCCTTTGCAGTGAAGTACAGTGAAGGAAATTAACATAATGCCCCAGAGGCAACCAGATGAATCATTTAGCCAAGCTAAACACATGAATAATAATTAAAGTATGCTAAACATAACAATACAAACCTGAGCTGTGTGGCACCTCTCACACAAAGGATCTGAATACAAAGACGTTAACAAAATTAATATCAGGTAAAACAAGTAAATATAGGAACATTAATGGTTTCTAGAATTTGCTGGATTAAGAGGAAATGTAAAACTAGCTTGGGTATATCTCTGGTATAGTGAAAAAGAGTTTCATTTTAGCCTGTTTCTAACTCTGCAGCTGCTGCTTTTATTCTCACAACTGCAGGCTGAAAGCAGCACTGATGCAATCCCTCCCAAAATGAAACATGCATATTTGATTTCCAATATACACACACGCAGCATGCATTAAACATTAACCACTGCATCAAATACTTGGTGCAGACGCTGCTTGTACATAAGAAAACATATACCTGTATGAAAGCACTCATTCCACTCTAAGAGCTTTAAAGTCATTTGTTCTGTTAAGGCACAAACCTCTTAAAAACTCATTATAGCCCAGAAAGACACATTGATTTGTGATGTGTATGCATGTAGGTTGAGCTCATTCTCTTATTCCAAAACTGACCAGCCACTGTCCACTATAAGAGTGTGACCGATTGACCTGCTGAAGATGTTTAATTGAGGTTCCAAGTTTAATTTTGCTCCGTTTGTTTAAAGATTTGATTGTAGCTGAACTGAGCTACAGAAAACCTCTGTGCAGCACAAGAGGAGACCTACAGAAGCATGCCTAAACCTGCTAAAATACACTCACATGACTTCAGCCAATTAGAGAGCAGGACTGCTGCACCAATCACATGAAGCCCTGGAGTTCTTTCAGATTCTCTCTATTACATGTTAAATCAGACACAGTGCATCAGTGCAGTAAACCGCCTGCTCACAATATTACAGCAGAACTAAATGCAGAAATAATTAGAACAAATTTCAATATTAAAACAAGCTGCCTGGTACATCAGCTGAGATCTCTCAATTATTCAAATCTGTTTTCATTATTAAAGGCCGTGAAGTTTCTGTGCTGTGTGGATTTAATACCATCTGAGTTAAACTCTTCAACACCTCAAACACGAATTAAAGTCCATAGAGATGGAGCTGTTGTAGTCTATACACTGTATATAGACCCTCATATGCATCAGTGTGAATATAGAGTGATGGTACAGCGACTCTCTCAACATTATGCACAAACAGCTCATAAAATCGCATTTAAAACTTCACAAAAATAATAAAACGATGTCCTCAAAACCACGGCACAGAGTCACCAATCTGAACTTCACAAAACATCACCAACAACGCGCGTAATACTGGATTAATCATTTCATAATTTAATATAAACATTCAGTAGCGAGAGGTGACGGGCGTATGTGAACGATCACAAAATAACATAAATGTATTACAATGACTTAAATATAGTTTGAAGAATGAAGGTACACGCCCAAAAAAGTGGTGCAGTGACCTTTTTGCTGTTATTTGTACCATTTAGGTACCATTTGCCATCAGTGGAGTCTGTTTTAAGCATTAATGACTTCATATGGATAAACAGAGATGCATTTCTTACTTAATTTGAGATGATAAGGTGGTTGCTAAGGGTAACAGCATTGTCACATGAATTTAATGCCAATAATGGCCGATGATAACAACAGTCATTCGCATAAAATAAATAAAACTACATTCAGGATTTCATTTCCATGTGAGGTTCTATTCCTAAAACTGCCTCTAAATATAATACAGCCTTACTGTAAATCATTAACACATCAGAGAGAGAACTAGTCACTGTAATTCACAGTGCTGTTTCTACTGATCCATGCACAATAATGCAGTAATGTGCTGTTTACTTCAGCAGTCATAATACATCACTGTTCCAGGGTGTCTGCAACAGTCGCTTCTGCTTAGCTGAAGAAACAGAGCAATACTGCCTGCCTGCAGAGATCCACGTGTAACACTGACAATTCTGCAAACGTGAGACAAACCTTAAATAATAGATCGCTAATATACCAACTGATTAATATTAATAGAACATTTTTATGAAGAACAGTCATGGTTATGCTTTCCGTGGCATTTCCAGCGGGTCTCCGTGAAAGAATACTTTATCTTGTGCATAAAGGCAGATCCATAAATGTTTATACCATTCTCAACCCACTCAAGAGTCCATTGCTGTGTTGTGTCTATTTATTATATATTTTTAGGAGTTTATGAATTGGCAGTAGGCGGGGCTATCATCAAGCTCCTCCTTACATGGAAGCTCCTCCTCTTTAATAGTAATAATAAACCGAGTTTGTGTGGATGCGTTCTGCTCCACCACACTGAGGTCCGTCTCTGTTACCGTGTTCTCCTCTGTCCTCTGATGACTTGTGTTTGTATCCGTGCATTCTCTATCGTCCTCTGTCTCCATGTCATCATCTTCCCTTTTCTCATTCGTGCCTCTTTCTCTTCTCCTGTCATTTTCTTTCTCGCTCTGCCAGTTGTGACCCTGGAAAAAGCAGCGGACAGTCTCTTTGGCCACACCCAGCTGGGCAGACAGTGTATGGATAGCCTCATGATCTGGATGTAGTCCCACTTCCTGAATGAAACTCTGCAGAACTGCGTGGGCTTCTGCTGGTAAAGATCTTCCTTCGAGACCCATCCGAGTTGGGTTGAGTTGCTGCTGTGGGAGGGGCTTGTGGTGCTGAGGTAAAATTTGATGCAGTTGTTGGTGCTTTAGAGGCGCTACGTGCTGTGATATGACCTGTAGAAAAATAAATATAGATTCAGAGGGGATTCTCTTTGTACAACAACATGGTTTCAGTGGTGAATTGTATATACAGTAAGAGATAATGGGAAGATATGTAGGGGGTAATGTACAGTCAGTTTATTATTGTTATTATTGCAAAATTTATATCAGTTGACCCCACAGAGGTTTGTTTCTGCAATAATGTTCACCTGACTGTACGTTTGGTACAAAGCTACTTTACTAAATAAATATAAGAGAATATGCAATATTGATGTTGCAGTTTAAATTAAATTAGAGTAGCAGAGTACAGGAGATACAAACATTCACCTGCAGTGGTTCGGTTAGTGCTCGTGTGTGTTTCTCTGGGAAGTGTGTCTGTCCGGTATTGCTCTCTTGGTCGTATATGGCATCTCGCTCTGATTGGCTGAGATTTAGGAACTGCCGTATCAAAGTCAGATTTTCCCACAGTGTTCGATTCTGAGGGGACGGTTCCTCTTTCCAGCGCAGCAGCTCACAGAGCCAGCCCTAACATGAACACACACAAACAGATATTTACTCCACTTTAAAAACATGCAGTAGACTTTGCCACTCATAATAATTGATAACCAATGAGATTCAAAGTTGTTGACGTGGAGCCAGAGTACCAACATGTTTGCTGTACTAATTCATACAGATATGTTTACATTAAACATGACATAGTGTTCACTAAATACACTACAAATATTAATAGTTTTCTTTTACAAGCATATCATTTTACTTCAGAAGACATTTATTAACCCACTGCAGTCATATAAATTACTTTAGCTTCAAAATCTTGTGCACTATTCACTGCCATAAAGCTGGAAAGAGCCAGGATATTATTTAATATAACTTGATTTTTTATACACATATACACACATATGCACCTGACTCTTGGCTGCAGAGACTTTTGCGAACAAGGCCTGTGACACTTTGGCTCGTCTCATTTCCTGCTGTATTTCATCATATATGCCGGAGTGTATGCCAGAATGATCGCATTCCACCTTTACTAATGTCTCCTTGGCAACAGGTGAAACAGGTTTCGCCTGTAGGGAGAAACTCTATTTCTCATCATGACCTTTTAAGCAAAACATGCGTGTATAGATGAGTAAATGAGATGTCTGTGAACCTGAAGAGTCAGAGGAGAAGTGGAACTTGTGCTGTAGCTGCTGCAGATGTTCCGTTCTCGCTCCTCCAGGTAGATGGAGTCTCTCTGGCTCTGTGGAAGCTGCAGGAAGCTCTGCATGGCCCTGAGGTTCACTAACAGAGACTGAGATGCACACCGTGGATCCTCCTCTTTCCGCAGGATCTCTGACAGTAAGCCCTAACAACCAGAAACACATGCAGTGTTAGTTACTCAGAGACAGACGCATCTAGTTATCATCTCAGAAATGACCATGTTGCATTTTTATTCTTTAGTTGTTTAAAAATGTCTTTATTTATGGCTATTTATCACTGACCAAATAATCTGACTAAAGTTCAAAATCATTACTAATACTGCTATAACACCATAAGATCAAGTTGACAGCAGGTTTTTCCTGTGTCATCATATTTCCTATTGAAACTGGAAATTTTGGGGGGAGCGTAATGAAGGACTTGTCCCTTTAAATGTTCAATAGGCTTTAGCTACAGCCATAAAAACATGACATTTGATATTTTCTCGTTTGTTGCATAGAAACATTCTCACTGTCATTCTGTTACATAAAATGTGATGTTTTCTAAACGTACCTGAGTTCTATTAATGGCCACTCGTGCAAACACGGCTTGGGAAACACCTGCCCTCTTCAGCTCCTCGCGCACCCAGTGGTAGATTTCGGGTGACACATCAGTGACAGGAGAGGAACACTGAGTTACTGTGGGCGGAGACACATTGGATTTGGGTGGAGTTCTCAGTGGTGCGGGATGAGCCCCGTTTGGGTGCGTGTGAGTATGTGTTAGCAGTTGAGACATGGCGTGCTGCTGTGAGAGGAGTTGAGCCATCACTAAACCCGGCATTCCTGCCTGCATCTGTACAACACCACGTGGCTCTGCCCCACTAGTTTCCATTGGCTGCTGGTAGATAGTGGGTTGGCTAGAGGATGAGAGCTGGCTGCAATGCCGGTCCATCTCACCTGAGAGGACGTGAAAATTTTTAGTTGCTTAGTGTTCATATTAAAGCTGCAATCCATAAGTGTTTTTTGGTTAAAAATAAACAAACATCAGTCTCCTTACCTCAGTTCACAACAATAAGTTTATAATTATGTCTTATCATTTAAGCTGTTTAGTCTGATTATCTGGGAAATGTCAGTTTGGCATAATTTGACTTGTGTAACATAAATAGTGTGTAAAGTAACCTGCAATTTTATGTTGCAGACAGAGATGGCGGTAGAGAGGCAACAGTTAGGGATTGCAGATTTAAATATCAATCTGGCCCCAATATTATAGTTTGCAGCCAATACCATGTTAGTGTAGAAGTGTAGGTGCTGTCCATCTGTAACTGGAATTTTTTTAGCACCATGTTACCAAAAAACATAGCTAGGCTCTAATCATACAGAGTTATAATTCATTTTCTATGAACTCTCTTTTTAAAGAGGAAAGCCTACAGTGTGTTCTCTGTCCCAGAGTGTACACTGTCCCTCAGTACTCACTCATCAGAGATTTGCTCCTCTTGTAGTGTTTGTACCACTGGCTGAACTCCTGACATCTCGCAGCAGAGATGCTGGCGTAGTAAGTGCCGTTTACCACTGATGAAATCATGCTCTGTACAAAGACATCACAGGAAATACATCAGGTGTTAATATGGTTACAGGTGGAATGTACAGAATTAGCTTTTGAAGTGTATCTTAAATTAATAAATTGTTTCTGGAGTGTAAGGATATGCTAAATATTTAGAGCAAGTTGTCAGATTAGAGGTGAGTCTTAATGATATAACACACTCTTCACTGTAGAGCTGTAATGATCACTGGGCTCTCTATAAACATTCTGCCTTAGATTGTAGCCAGCTAACAACTTTAGCTTGTTGGAATGTTTCCATAACGTTTCCATTAACTAACAAAACGTTACAAATGTGATTTTGAAAATTTTAGGAACGTTCAGAACATCCAGTTTTTTGTTGTATTATTTAAACATTTTTTACAATTCTGTGAGTTTTTTTAAAATGTTTCACTAGCAACTTGTGAATAATGTTTTTAATATGATATGTGATGTTAGATATAAGTCTACGTTACTGCAAGAACTTTTTTGATAACTCTAAAAGAGATTTTAGAGAACATTAGCCTGAGAATGTCCCCTGTTAGCGGGGAAGTTAGTGTACTGTTATCTGGATGTGGTGTTTGTGAGTGTGTGTTGTGGACCTGTGATAATGGACACTCTTTAGCCAGTGAGCTCTGATTCATCTCTTTCAACAGCTCCTTCAGGGCATTTCTGACAGTAGAGTGAGTCCACTGCTCAGCCGGCAAATCCTCTAATTTAGAGACACTGAGAGAGAGAGAACGAGAGAGTGCGAGTCAGTTACAAACACAGTTTACTGCAATAATGAATAAATTACTCCTAATAAATTTCACTGTGGGACATTAATTACATTATTATTTTAAAGATAATTATATTGTTACCACAAGTATTTTAGCTCAAACCTTTAATAACTATAATAACTATAATGACTTTAATCGTTTTGAAATTATTATTAATACTAAATCATCAGTAAAAAAATGAATCATAATTAGAACAAAAACAAAAATCATTTGCATGTTTAATTCTCAGACTCTGAGAATTATCTGATCACACAGGTTGGATTCTTGTGTCTCACTCTTTTCTCACTGTCTCGTATCAAGAGTACAGCGTTTAAAGACACTAAGTCACAGTGTCTTTAAACGCTGCATTCTGTGTTATTTTAGTGCACTATGCATAGTTTTTGTGTGCTTCTGAATGCAAGAATGCTTTGTGTTCAAACAGACATGTATACGCATGTTTCTCAAATGTTAAACCTCACACATGTGTGCATGCATGTGTACCTGTTCAGCTTTATTCTTAAGGTGATGACATGATGCAGGTCTTCAAGCATGTCTCCTACTGTTGCATCACAAGTGTCTGTCACACTGGAGAGGGCCACAGGGTTCCAGTGACCAACCTGAATCTGACCTAATGCAGACATTCAGATATATAACAAGATGTGCTGTGTGCCGGCTGGATATATCAAGTTTATGTTTCTGTCACGGGTCATCAGCATATGTATGTTTTTCAAATGCCTAATCGCAGCTGCAGTGTGTGTGTGTGTGTACCTGTAGCCAGTGCAGCTGCAGTGTGTGTGTGTGTACCTGTAGCCAGCGCAGCTGCAGTGTGTGTGTGTACCTGTAGCCAGTGCAGCTGCAGTGTGTGTGTGTGTACCTGTAGCCAGCACAGCTGCAGTGTGTGTGTACCTGTAGCCAGCGCAGCTGCAGTGTGTGTGTGTACCTGTAGCCAGCGCAGCTGCAGTGTGTGTGTGTGTACCTGTAGCCAGCGCAGCTGCAGTGTGTGTGTGTGTGTACCTGTAGCCAGCGCAGCTGCAGTGTGTGTGTGTGTACCTGTAGCCAGCGCAGCTGCAGTGTGTGTGTGTGTGTGTGTGTACCTGTAGCCACGCAGCTGCAGTGTGTGTGTGTACCTGTAGCCAGTGCAGCTGCAGTGTGTGTGTGTGTACCTGTAGCCAGCACAGCTGCAGTGTGTGTGTACCTGTAGCCAGCGCAGCTGCAGTGTGTGTGTGTACCTGTAGCCAGCGCAGCTGCAGTGTGTGTGTGTGTACCTGTAGCCAGCGCAGCTGCAGTGTGTGTGTGTGTGTGTACCTGTAGCCAGCGCAGCTGCAGGTGTGTGTGTGTGTACCTGTAGCCAGCCAGCTGCAGTGTGTGTGTGTGTGTACCTGTAGCCAGCGCAGCTGTGTGTGTGTGTGTGTGTGTGTACCTGTAGCCAGTGCAGCTGCAGTGTGTGTGTACCTGTAGCCAGCGCAGCTGCAGGTGTGTGTGTGTGTGTACCTGTAGCCGCGCAGCTGCAGGTGTGTGTGTGTGTACCTGTAGCCAGCGCAGCTCGTGTGTGTGTGTACCTGTAGCCACGCAGCTGCAGTGTGTGTGTGTGTGTGTGTACCTGTAGCCAGCGCAGCTGCAGTGTGTGTGTGTGTGTGTACCTGTAGCCGCGCAGCTGCAGTGTGTGTGTGTGTACCTGTAGCCAGCGCAGCTGCAGTGTGTGTGTGTGTGTGTGTACCTGTAGCCAGCGCAGCTGCAGTGTGTGTGTGTGTACCTGTAGCCAGCGCAGCTGCAGTGTGTGTGTGTGTACCTGTAGCCAGCGCAGCTGCAGTGTGTGTGTGTGTGTGTACCTGTAGCCAGCGCAGCTGCAGGTGTGTGTGTGTGTACCTGTAGCCACGCAGCTGCAGTGTGTGTGTGTACCTGTAGCCAGCGCGCTGCAGTGTGTGTGTGTACCTGTAGCCAGCGCAGCTGCAGTGTGTGTGTGTGTACCTGTAGCCAGCGCAGCTGCAGTGTGTGTGTGTGTGTGTACCTGTAGCCAGCGCAGCTGCAGTGTGTGTGTGTGTGTACCTGTAGCCAGCGCAGCTGCAGTGTGTGTGTGTGTACCTGTAGCCAGCGCAGCTGCAGTGTGTGTGTGTGTGTACCTGTAGCCAGCGCAGCTGCAGTGTGTGTGTGTGTGTACCTGTAGCCAGCGCAGCTGCAGTGTGTGTGTGTGTGTACCTGTAGCCAGCGCAGCTGCAGTGTGTGTGTGTGTGTACCTGTAGCCAGCGCAGCTGCAGTGTGTGTGTGTGTACCTGTAGCCAGCGCAGCTGCAGTGTGTGTGTGTGTGTACCTGTAGCCAGCGCAGCTGCAGTGTGTGTGTGTACCTGTAGCCACGCAGCTGCAGTGTGTGTGTGTGTACCTGTAGCCAGCAGCTGCGCAGTGTGTGTGTGTGTGTACCTGTAGCCAGCGCAGCTGCAGGTGTGTGTGTGTGTCCTGTAGCCAGCGCAGCTGCAGTGTGTGTGTGTGTGTACCTGTAGCCGCGCAGCTGCAGTGTGTGTTGTACCTGTAGCCACGCAGCTGCAGTGTGTGTGTGTACCTGTAGCCGCGCAGCTGCATTGTGTGTGTGTGTGTGTACCTGTAGCCAGCGCAGCTGCAGTGTGTGTGTGTACCTGTAGCCAGCGCAGCTGCTGTGTGTGTGTACCTGTAGCCGCGCAGCTGCAGGTGTGTGTACCTGTAGCCAGCGCAGCCGCAGTGTGTGTGTGTGTTGTACCTGCAGTGTGTGTGTGTACCTGTAGCCAGCGCAGCCGCAGTGTGTGTGTGTACCTGTAGCCAGCGCAGCTGCAGTTTGTGGTGTACCTGTAGCCAGCGCAGCTGCAGTGTGTGTGTGTGTGTGTGTACCTGTAGCCAGCGCAGCTGCAGTGTGTGTGTGTGTGTGTACCTGTAGCCAGCGCAGCTGCAGTGTGTGTGTGTGTACCTGTAGCCAGCGCAGCTGCAGTGTGTGTGTGTACCTGTAGCCAGCGCAGCTGCAGTGTGTGTGTGTGTACCTGTAGCCAGCGCAGCTGCAGTGTGTGTGTGTGTACCTGTAGCCAGCGCAGCTGCAGTGTGTGTGTGTGTACCTGTAGCCAGCGCAGCTGCAGTGTGTGTGTGTGTGTACCTGTAGCCAGCGCAGCCGCAGTGTGTGTGTGTGTGTACCTGTAGCCAGCGCAGCTGCAGTGTGTGTGTGTGTACCTGTAGCCAGCGCAGCTGCAGTGTGTGTGTGTACCTGTAGCCACGCAGCTGCAGTGTGTGTGTGTGTACCTGTAGCCAGCGCAGCTGCAGTGTGTGTGTGTGTGTACCTGTAGCCAGCGCAGCTGCAGTGTGTGTGTGTACCTGTAGCCAGCGCAGCTGCATGTGTGTGTGTGTACCTGTAGCCAGCGCAGCCGCAGTGTGTGTGTGTGTGTACCTGTAGCCAGCGCAGCTGCAGTGTGTGTGTGTGTACCTGTAGCCAGCGCAGCTGCAGTGTGTGTGTGTACCTGTAGCCAGCGCAGCTGCAGTGTGTGTGTGTACCTGTAGCCAGCGCAGCTGCAGTGTGTGTGTAGCCCAACTCTTGCAGTGCGGCTTCTGTAATCTGGCTGAACAGTAAATCTCTCCTCAACAACACAAATTCAGCATGTTCTGACTTCTTCCTCTCAGAGGGAGGGACGTCTCCGTGCTCCACCAGACAGAACACGGGGAGCAGACTGCCTGTTTGAAATGATGGTTTCATCACACCAACATCTTAAAACAAACCACTGACTGTAAACGTGTGTGTTTCTGTAGATACCTTTCCTTCTGCCGGAGTGTGATAACGTTTGTTTGGAGGACAGGCTCACAGGTGTGACACCAGCTGCAGGAAAATCTTTAGCGTTCTCTATACGAGACATTTTACAGGGAGGATAGGACGGCTCACAGAGAATTGCTGCTGGATTGCTACTGGTGCTTGCTAAACAGTCCATCATCAGTCTTATGTTCAGCTATTACAAGCTACAGCAAAACAGAGAGAGAGACACAAGACATGGAAAGACCTGTATGCAATAACACAGGAAACTGTTTTTGCTACTCAGTACAAAAGTTGCTGTTTAAAAGCAGTTTATTAGCTCAGCAAATGAAGATCTTTTCATATATATATATATATATGAATATATTTTTAATTTAGCCCACAGATATGAAACATATATAAACGCAGTGACTTTTGATATGCTCGGATTCATTCTCTGGTGTAAACATGTTGAGTAGAAGTTCACATCTGCCTGTTTTTGGATTTATTTTTGAAATGTTTTAACTAGGGTCAAATTGTCCCCAAACGGAAGCTATATTATAATATTATATTGATATTACTATTGACGAGTGCATGAATATTAAAGAAACATTTTTACACATTAAGCTCTTCTGGCCCCAAACACAAATACAGTAGGCAGATTAAACGGGCGGGTTACCGATATTTCTGATGTTCCGGTTTCTATCCGGTTTCTATTACAGGTGCTGCAGACATGCCCAGCCTGTACCCGGTTTACATCGTCAAAACAATGTCGCCGTTCTTCACCGCGATCGGTCGCTCACTGCGGCGCGTCTGATGCGTTCATTCCTCCAGAGCATGCCCGCAGACAAACGTTTAATATCCGGCGTGCATGTCCGTCTTTGTGGCGCTCTGACGGAAGATGGAGAAGATGGAGAAGATTCATATAATGCGCTGCGAGAACAGATGCGTAATTAAACCTCTGGGCAGCCCCACAAGCGTCGGCGTGACGTCACCGCGGCGTGAACCAATCAGCATTCAGCGGAAGCGCCTCCCGTCGAGCCGTATGTACAGCTGCATTATTATCGCATCTAACGACTTCACAACGTCATTAAACACAAAGTGCTGCTCCTAATCTAACAGCCAGATCTGCCGATGATGAACCTCACTGTTATAGATCATACGACGGAAAATTGAATTTCAAAGCATTACGTTGCCAGGAATATTATACATGTATGTAATATATGAAACGCACGATGTCCCGACACATAACTGTGGTATGATGAAAACGCCGCATTTTCAGACGTGAGACATGCTACATGTACGCAACAGAATTATTTCACGTACAAAATGCAATGTTTTTAATTGTTAACTATATTTTTACAGCATACGTGCACTTATCTGAAGTGAAACGATTGAACCGCGTTATTCTTATATTTAAATGTTTACTATATGACAATTTATCACTATATGACATAACAGTTTATCAAAACAATTAAGGATTATTTCACCAGCATTAAGCTGGTTTTTAAGATACCATCGGAAAATGTAAAAAGGCTAAAACTAAACATGTACGTATCTCTTTTCCCATTTTTTAACAACAGGCATAAGAAAATATCAATGATTTTAACATTTTACACACTTAATAATACGGAGTTCCAGCGCCCTCTGTTGTTACGTTTTAGAACAACGTGTTAGTAAAGAAACGATTGTTTTTACCAAGTCTAGATTAGCAAATTAAACTTTGGAGATTTATTTTAACCACAAACATGTACAGCACATTGACTACACATTACTGCAAATACAACAGTACAGTAACTTCAACGGTGAACAGTACCACACATGATTGAAACCGTACAGAAGAAATTACAGGTCACATACGAGAGCGCTCCTATCCGGAGGAAGTACGTCACTGCGGGGCGGAAATGCGGTCTGACGTGGCATGAGGGGCGGAAGTGCTTGTTTGTGTTTTGGTTCTAAAGGGGAAGTTGCGAGACGAAAAAAGGAGGAGACTTGATCGGGGTTGGTAAAATTCCCATTAACCGACCCCAATAACAAGCAGAGCCTCGCTTAAATTTAAGCAACCCTTCGTCGGAAATCACTTTTCGCGACATATCGGCTGTCATTCAGGTAACAGACACCGAACACACGCGTCACACGCGTCGTCTTCTGCGCTGGCGTTTTGTCGAGCTGGTTAGCACGTTAGCTCAGAAATGTCACAGGCCCTTGTCTTGATTCTGCTGACAGCAGTCACTAAATCTGGTTTCTTTTCCTCATATATTCCTCTTACAGATGTGACTGCCTCTGTCGTGATATGTCGGACTGCAGTTGAGTTAAAAGAGCGGCGAGGTTAGACTGAGAGTGAAATCACAAGCAGGGATCTGACCTGCACTTCATCAGGTTTATAATGTTATAGTTCATGTTAGAGGAGGCTGTGGGTAGCGGATCTGCTGTGGTCGTCTTTGCGACAGCACCAGCTTATTGCTTAGCTTGAAGCTCAAGGGTGTGTGAAAAGAAAGTGTGTGAACTGGGTGACAGTACGTGTAAGTGTGATGTGAGGCTCTGCTCTTGATAATACAGGATTATTTTGGGTTGATGATTCATGGGAGGGTGATTGTGTGTCAACTTTCAACTCCAAAACCCACAGATTTGTTTTGTGTGTTATATTAAGGCCTGCCATAAAAATGGACAGCATTCTGACCAGCAGCTGTTATCAGAAACATCTCACAAGCAGCTTTTGCTCTGTCATGTTAACACATCATACACATGTAATATATATATATATATATATGATATGTCAAAGACGCTCTTGTTGTTTTGCTGTCAGGTCATAACAGATAACTTCTGGATATTACATCTCACATCTGGGAAGGTGAAGACTAAACGTGATTGCTTTTATACAAACCATGGCTTGTATTTTAAACTGGACGTGCTTTCTCATCTGCAGATCTTGTTGATTGTGTGGATCTGAGTGTCAGAGCCATTTTTAGTTTCTCTTCACAGAAAACGTTCTTTTGATGATGCAACAGCACACGATCATGTTCTGTCAACAGCCAACAAGTGTTAGAGGCTGGTTTTGTGTTCTGCTGTTTCACAACAGCAGTAACGGTGCGCTTCTGTCAGGGAAAGTGTCTGTTTATAGCCCCGAGGCCAATGCAGCAATAAGCAATATCATCCATTAATGTTATGGTTGTGACTTACGTTGGTTATATGTCCAGTTTTGTATTCCAGGTTTGTTCGGAATGCTGAATTGTTGTGGACTAAATGGGCATGTTTGTTTTTGACTGCTTGCGCAGGACATTCAGTGCTGAAATGAGTTAGTTACCATGACTACTGACATCATTTGATTTGGCAGGGATTACAGCAATGTTAGGTTATGTTAAATAACTTAGTTTGCAGTCAGTTTCATGTTTTAATACATTACAGTCAGTAACAACATTCAGAGTTCCTGCTGTCACAGAAAACACTGGGACAACACAATACTGATTTATATTGTGCTCAAATGAGTCATGAATTGTTCAATTCATAAAAGGATTTGTTCAAGCCCTTATACATAATCTAGTCATCAAATTACTGCAGAGCTGATGGAAAGTAATGGAAACTCATTGGACAAAGTGTGGAAGCAGTGACTAATACAGTGAATACAAAGTATTGTGTGAACCACAGCCATTCACATGCTGAGAGCAGTTAACAAGCAACCTGCCCAGCACAGCTCTGTGATTCGCTGTCATAATGTGACGAGATTAGCTGACCTTTCTTATCATGTTAGAGTAAAACATGTCAAAACCAAAACCAGCGTTTCAGATACTGTTTGTTTCCTCTAAAGCCAAGAAGAGCGGTTCCTGATTACAGAGCTCTAAACAGAGAAGAAAGAAGAGACCCTGTGTCTCTGTAATAAATGCTCATTCTCATTTCTCTTTTTTTTGGTCGTGTTATGTATTGTGCTGTGCAGCCAGTACTGGAACAGCTCTCGGTGTGCGTGTGACCACCTAAAGGAGACGGGGTGATTGACAGCTGTCATGGCCAATAGGGGAGGAGCAACACGACCTAACGGGTCCAACGCAGGCAATAAGATCTGCCAGTTTAAACTGGTCTTGCTAGGAGAGTCAGCCGTGGGGAAGTCCAGCCTCGTACTGCGCTTTGTCAAAGGGCAGTTTCACGAGTTTCAGGAGAGCACAATAGGAGGTAAGAGGTTTGGTCTTTAAATCTGTACTTACCTACACTAGTAAGGACGTTCTCACACTGATTTTGACTCTTGCTTCCAGCGGCTTTCCTAACACAGACAGTGTGTTTGGACGACACAACGGTAAAGTTTGAGATCTGGGATACAGCCGGACAGGAGCGCTACCACAGTTTGGCCCCCATGTACTACAGAGGTGCTCAGGCTGCCATTGTAGTTTATGACATCACCAATGAGGTAAGAACACTCATAAACTGCAACGTGGCTATTATGTATTGTGTGTTGTGCAGGTTTGGTATTTTGTTGTTTTCTGTTTTATTTTCATTATATGTAAAACTGCTTTGAAGCAATGCAACACTGTATAAAGCGCTAATTAATTAAACTAATTGAATTGAATGAGGTAGTATACAGGGTGACTGATCATCTTCTCGTCATGTATCATCATTTCTCTCTGAATGAAATAGATGTGTTTAAATAGTTTATAAACAGACTTTAAAGCTGCAATCCATAACTTTTGGTTAACAATGAACAACAATCAGTTATTGAGTAAGTACCTTTACCTTGCAGGAGTCTTTCGCGAGAGCAAAGAACTGGGTGAAGGAGCTTCAGAGGCAGGCCAGCCCAAATATTGTTATTGCGCTGTCTGGAAACAAGGCTGATCTTGCCAACAAGAGAGCTGTGGATTTCCAGGTATAAGTGACAGTACAGAGACACGAGCAGAGTGAGTTTATAGTCCTGACCTTGGCTATTTCCCTCACCTGTGTTCTTTCTGCAGGACGCTCAGTCATATGCAGATGACAACAGCTTGCTGTTCATGGAGACATCAGCCAAGACTTCCATGAATGTGAATGAGATCTTTATGGCTATCGGTAAGGTTTTGCACAAAATCCAAAAATGAAAACGTTTGCTTCCTACTGACCCTCATGTCATTCCAAACCTGTTTGACTTTTCATCTTGTCAAACACAAAAGAAGATACAATAATGTTTTAAAGAAGAACATAAGATGTTTTGAAGAGTCTCAGAGCTTAATATTCAATGTTCATTTATTGTTCTGTTTCTTTCTCAGCGAAAAAATTGCCTAAGAGTGAGCCTCAAGCTGCCGGAGCCAACAGTGGGCGGAGTCGGGGCGTGGACCTCACAGAGACAGCCCAACCCACCAAGGCCCCCTGCTGCAGCAACTAATGCAAAATGCTTCCCCCCCCCACCAAACTCTTGTTACTGCAGCAACTAACGCAAGGTCCCACCCTTCAGTTCGGGTTTGATTAACTAATGAAATGCCTCTGCTTTCCCCATTGTCCATCACTCTTTCATGCTGTAACAAAAGCCCATGTATCTGCGTGTTTGTTTAGTTACTGTAAAGACCCCGGCCTCTAACTGTATTCATGCTTAAGAAAGTCTCCAGACTGTAACATATGCTGTCACAGGTAACCATCAGAAAAAAGTCTCCAAATGCCATTTTCCTGACCTGGACAAAGGGGGTGGGGCCTCAGCAAGGGTTCTTCACCTGTCCTGTCACAATTCAGAACTCTGCAGTCTCGTTTTCAGACAGTCTTTGTCCTTTCTTTTTTTTCATCTTTTTATGATGTGCTTTACAGGATAACGGATGCATGTATTCACTACAAAGCCTAAAGAAGGTAACTCAAAGTTTTAACCTTGTCCAATGGCCCGCTTGGTGAGAGAGGACGTAACATTAGCACTGTCCCTTGCTCCACCCCCAACTCATTTTTCTTTGGCCGCTCTGATTCTGGATGTCCCAGAGGCTCTGTTCAGTGGCAGACTGCCCACTTCCTGAGGCTGTGCAACAACAACAAGCCCACCTTCTTAAAGGGATAGTGCACCCCAAAAAAATAAACACGTCATTCCAAACCTACAGGACCGTTTTCTCTGCGGAACACAAAATAAGATATTTTGAGAAATGCCTCAGTAGTTTTGTGGTCATACAATAGATCAATCAATGGGTGCCACTGTTGTGTGGTTACCAGCGTACTTCAAAATATCTTTCGTGTTCCTCAGAAGCAAGAAAGTCATACAGGTTTGAAATGACATGTAAATAATGGAGGAAATGTCATTTTTGGGTAAACTATCCTTTTGACCACACATACATAGATCCAAGATCCTGCCTGTTGATATTCTTTCACCAGTTTTTTTAAGCATTATCGGCCCGGCCTTACACATGAGTGTGTGTGGGTACACGAGGACGACATTTATTTATTCAAAGACAAACACACACAATTGTACATGCACTGTTAATTATGTTCTCCTGCACAACATGCACCAGACCGGACGCATTTACAGTTTTCTTCTTCTGTTTGTCTCTTCATGCCTTTGCACTAATTTTTGGTCTTGATATTATCTCTTGCAAGTGCAGCCAGAGTGATATAAATATATATATATAAATAATTTACTGTAAATAGGGTGTTGCAATGTATTCGTCTTTGCCATTTACTGCTGCAGGACTAATGCTTGATAGGGAGTTAGATAATCATTACAATTGTACAGTAACCAGAAATTGCTTTGACAGGTTTGGAGTTGTTTCTTTTTCATCAAATGGTTAAATTATAATCAATGGTGGTCTTATAAAAATGTATGTAGTGTTATTAACAACAACAAAAAAATCTTGCTTTTCTTTAGTGGTCTGTATTGTAATTTCCATAAAGGAAAAACATTCACAAAGTTTCGGTAGGTCTAACAGTCTGCATTAGAAAGGTTCTTCCTCTGCTTTTCCAGTATCAGTCGACACTTTTAACATTCTCTCGGTCGTCCGTCAGGATACTGTTACCACATAAATTCGCTGCTACATTCAAAAATTATCTTTTTTTTAAGCATTCCCATCTGAAACGTGCAGTTATCTAAATATTACTGTTAATGTATCAAATAAATTTCTTATAAATTGTATTGATGTATTCTGTGTTCAGAGGGCCAAATTAAGTTCATCTCACTGAGTGCAGTTCTCCTCACAGTACAGATTTTAAATTCACGTGTAATAGCCTTTGTTTAATTATACACAAGTAAACTGTACTTATGTTGTTTATTTACATTTATTTGTTTTCTCATAAAGGAGTGTTGCTGGTTTTTAGTGGTTAATTGCAAGAAAGCTTGATTTTTACTTTTTAGTCTTTTAAAGCTGCAATCTAGAACATTCTCCTCTCTACCTCCATCTCTGTTTGAAACATAAAACTGCAGGTTACTTTACACACTTTTTTACATGTTGAAGTGAAATGACGCCAAACTGACATTTCCTGTGAAATCAGACCTGACAGCTGAAATTATTCATCATTATTTTAAATGTATGGTTGTGAATCAGGGTAATATAAGATTGTGACACTGATCTGTCACGTTCCTGCTCAATAACAGATTTTTGTTCATTTTTAACCAGAAAAGTTACAAATGGCAGCTTTTAAGATTGTCTTTCCTATTTCAGTTGTTTTTAATACATCTTCAGTTAAATAATATGTACTAGTAAGAAAACAACTGAAAAGAAAATGTAAGGCCAGTTGTCCACATTTTTGAGGGATGGTCTGCAGGCTGTATATTATTTATCTGTTCACTGAAGAGGACACGTTTAGAAACACCTGTGTATCACATTCATGTGTCTATCTTAACACATGGTTATCTAGCTGTACTATATTTATAAACAGCTTTTAATCCACCAAAAGAAGGTTCCAGCTGCCTGTTTAAGAACATCTACATAGCCAAAATGTCTCACACAGTTTCACATTTTTTAAACCGTCTGACCTTTAAAAGCTCACCCAGAATTGTGGTGTATTTATTCTAAATCATAACGGGATATTTGGTATGTGAAATAGAAAAGCTGGGGTGAAGCCAAGTCTGATCCTCCTGTTGAAGGCTAGAGTATGAAGGAGCTTGAGGATCTGAATGTGAGAACTTGTCATATTAATATTTGTATTTGTGAATTAAAATTTACACTCAGTCCTGATGTGAGACAGACAATAATCAAAACACAAGTGTTTCGAAATAGTTACAAATGTGTAAAATGACACACAAATGTGTAGGACATTTACTTTTGCATTTCACTTTCGCTGTACAACCTCAGATCTGGCAAATCTGAGCAACTTCAGACTCACTGCTTGAGATCCAGATATTATCAATAAGTCAACAAGTGAATCCATAGCTGTCTGTGATGTGCTGGAAATATTTTTCTGTAATAGATACAATAAATCTAATTATAATAAATTAGATAATAAAGCGAATTATTTTACTACTTATTTTAATTATGAACACACAGTCAACATAATGACATTAAACATGTTTTAAATAAAGATATTTACCCAAACAAACTGTCTTTGTACAGGAACTGGTAAACAGGCGATCGACGAGCGCTCCGGGACAAGAAATGACGGCGTGATAAAAGTCTTTTAAAGTCCCCATCATGAGTCAAATCTTTATTTATCATGACCAGAAAATAATTATTTTACATCAAGTATCTGTTCTGGACTTATTTCATTTGACCACACAAAAACCTGCACCGGTACAAAAACAACATCTGTACAATTATTAATAATTTAAAAACAATAATGAAATGAATGAGATAATATAATATATGGATCTTTATGGTTTTATTGGTGCGTCTGCAGTCTAAATTAGCATTATCTTGTTGCAGGAAAGGGTCCTGATGTACTTAAATGCAATAATAATAATAATGGTAATTGTATAATTATTATTGTTATTGTGCTCAGCTGAATTCATGCTGGAATACAGTGATACAGTATTCAGCAACACTGTTGGTGATGCTGCATTACCGTCACCGAGGGGTTCATATGAAGTGAATATACAGACAGACAAACAGACAGACAACAGAGATAAACAGACTTTAAACAAGACCTTCTGTGAAAAGTTAAAGTCTCACGGGATGTCTGTCTTCACGTTTAACTTTGTGATGCGCGTTTTCAGAGTTGGTTGAACTTCAGTGTTTGTTCGCAGCTCCTCCACACATGGAGCTGAAGGTCTCCTCGGATCTCTGAAGGTCTTCTCGGATCTCTGAAGGTCTCCTCAGATCTCTGAAGGTCTTCTCGGATCTCTGAAGGTCTTCTCGGATCTCTGAAGGTCTCCTTGGATCTCTGAAGGTCTTCTCGGATCTCTGAAGGTCTCCTCAGATCTCTGAAGGTCTTCTCGGATCTCTGAAGGTCTCCTCGGATCTCTGAGGGTCTTCTCGGATCTCTGAAGGTCTCCTCGGATCTCTGAAGGTCTCCTCAAATCAATGGCACAGACGCCGGTGTGGGAGCAGATCGGCTGGGCTTCGTGCATCATTATTACCGGCAGTTTGATACTGACCATGTGAGGCTCGCAGATCTGTACGTTAGTGCAAGGAAAGCGCTGTCACCCAACCGCGTTTATTTCTCATTATTGTGCCTTTACATGTGAAATCCTCTTGCCTGTGTGATACTTTTATCTCTCTAGACCGATGCGTCCTGTTTAACTTGGGAAGGGGAAGGATTTCAAGGGAAGAGCACAATAATGAACAAACTAAACGTAAGTCACTTTAGGTCACTTTTGTTATATTCGGCCATACGGTTTTAGTATGGCCGAATAAGTCTTCAGTTAGTCTAACAGCACAAGTCTGTTTGCAGAGCCTTCCCTTTCAGTCCATCCAACAAAGCATCACTGCCCAAGACCATCACCCGACTCCAGACAGCTGTGTCATGAGTATGGTCGTGGGCCAGCTTAAAGTCAGTTTCATCATAAATTCATCCTGTATTGTTCATAAACCGTATAAATATACAGAGCATGAAAAACAAGAACATTTACATTTGTTTTCTCTTTCACAAGCAGATCAGGAGCAAGTTATGGGTTTTCAACAGCTCTTTCTGCTGAAGAATGTAGATGATAAATGGGTTTGTACGAATGACATGTTCAGATTAGCTCTTCATAACTTTGGTGCATAGTGTGAACTCTAGATTAAGTGTTAACAGTCCATGCAGCCTTTTTAAAGGATTCCATGTTCATGATCATCTCCAGATAAGAAAAACAACCGATTATAATAATCATGAAATGTATATTGTGGAATGCACTGTGAAAATGACTGAAAAAACAATAAAGCTGAGAGTGTCATGAATCTCTTCAGTCTCTGAAAGGCTCTTGAGTCAAAGGTTTCGGGTGTAAAAAAAACGCTATAGTTGTAGAAGATAACGTAGAAGATAAAGCTGAGATGTGTGCATATTATCCGACAAACCCAATCTCATTTTTTAATCTTATATCTTATATAAAATCTTCCTCCCTGTTTCTTTGCATCCATTTGCTTACCACCATTAGCTCCGTAATTTTCTCAGATGAGCATTAACTATAGCACAGCACTTTTTTCATTTTATTTCAGCTAACACAAAGTCTAAAAAGCAACTGCATAAAACAAATTGTGATTAGTGCACGTACACATGAACTCTTGAACATAATATGCTGTTTGTAATATAAGAGTATACTATTTGTAATATTAAACTACACTTTAATAGTTGAGGTATTATTTCTTATGGCATTGACTAAAATTCATTGTTGAATACTCATTTTATGTTAATTGTTAGGTTGAATGTCTGGATTCCTAAACTGTAATCTTCTGCACATAATGATGGCTTTATTAAACAAATATTTTTGTATAATGACCAAATTTGTAAAACCGTCAGCCATTTATTATTATACAAGATTTTAGAAAATGGCATCTTTAAAAATACATTAGGTGTTAGAATCCCCATACAGTTCGTGTTTGTCATTTCATAATGAAGGAGTCTCTTCAAACTAAAGAACTACACTAGCATGACAGTTTGTCTGTATCAGAGTTCTTCAGTGAGGTCCACAGATCTGCAGACTTCATCTCCAACACCTAAAGCAGCTCATCAAGATCTTTGTGATGGACAGAAACATGCAGGCAGGTGTGTTGGAGGAGATCAGAGCTAAACTCTGCAGATGGACCTCCAGAAACATGAATTGGAGACCCCTGATTCACATACATCTCTAAACCACAGTGCTGTTTATAGAAGCTTATCACTGCCCTTTAAAAATAAAAATTATCAATGCTGTCAGTGTCCGATATTTTTTTTAGAATATAATTGTTCATTTCAGGGGATGAACTATGACCAGTTCAGATAAACAAGTTTAGTGGTAGTTTATTAATACTACAGGATTTTTGTGTTTGTCTTGTAAGTAAATAATGCTAAAATAAACTTGCTCTGTTTCCAGACTAGTCAATGCTAGCTTGCAGCTAGAACAGTATGGCAGGCCTTCTCTGATGATGTCACTCCCCTCTAAAACACTTTTATAAACTATTTTATTAGTTTGTTTAATCAATATAATCATTTTCGACGACTTAACATTTGTTCAACTTTTGCGTTAAAAAGGCGTATCGTGGAAAAAAGATTGTCGTGATAGATTTGGCTCTTGTTCAGCACTTTTGGACCCGCTAACCCTTGTAACATTGCAACTAAGATCTTTAATGAAAACATCCTATGCATTGATTTTGGGAAACGTGGCATGTTGTATGCCACGAAAGTATGCCACATTACGATTTTTCATAAAAGGATGCTTGTAAAAAGTATTACTGACGCGAAAGAACATTGACTGGAATGGCACATATGTGTGCTGTGGAAGTTAGCTACATGTCTACTTTTGTATATCATTTGAGGACCAGCTCATCTGGTCAAACTAAATATTATTGTATGGCGAGTAACACTAGCCTGTGACCAAAGCTTTCACCCAAGACACGCAATCTTACGTGTTTTATCTTTGTGTGTCATGAATTCTCATTAGGTAGCTATGTGGACGTTTTTCGCATGCCTAAATTCCTCAACGCCCATTGGCTTAAGAGCAGTGGTGTGATGTGACGTCAGCAATTAGAGCCCTCCCATCTGGTGCTGTTGCTTAGCAACCAGCTCAGCGCTGAGTGCCCTCTAGTGTCCGTGTCTGTGTATTACAGAGAGTTGCGCCCTCTTCTGAGCAGACCTTCTCTTCATAAACTGACATCATGTCGCTTTGAAAGGCTGCAGCTAATCGTAATGTGGGCAGTTCACAAATGAAAAGTTGCTTTTGCTCCTCCATGCGAACCGCGAAGACTCAACGCGGGCGCTACGTAATAAAGTTGTCGAGCTCCAGCGCACTTTCATCTGATTGGACAGGCACGGCGGTATGATAATTCTGCCCTGACATCACTTCCCAGTGGTTCAATGCGCCATTTTCTCGACTCTAAACGACAAGCACAATAAATGAGTCTTAGTCACAAAGACTGACGGTTGTTTTCATTCCCCTGCCTCAGAGAAAAGGTTCATTGTTTGCATGTCATATTGCGCGTCCGTATCTTCTGTCGTCGGGTCGCGTCGGGTCGGGTCGGGCTCGGTCCCTCCCGGTGTCGGTGTGGTGCTGATAAAGGTAAAGTGCTCACAATACAGCCGCTGCCGCAGGAAGGGCGGCGAGGATTACCGCATGACATCACCGCGTTATGAAGCGACGCGACGCGCCGCGCAGGAGACGCGCGTCTTACACGCAGAAGATGAACCGCGTCTGAGAGTCCGCAGAAGACTTGCAGCTCCTCCCGCATCTTTAAACGCGTTGTTTTGGGTTTGGTTAGATGATGCTGATGCTGATAAATCAATATTGCAAAGTGACGCGCTTTGGGCACTTATTGTGATGTATTGTTTTCTATGCAGATGCAGGGACGTGATTTAGCCTAAAAGCAAAGGGAAATAAATACGTGTCACTTAAAGAAAAAGATTCACTCTTAGAGTTACTCTGAAGATGCTGTTGTTGCTGCTTTGTGAGGTTATTTATATGACAATTAAGCAACTTTCTTTATTCGTGTTATTGTTTCTTTTCTTTCTTGGTCTGCAGTAATGAGAAGTTAAATGCCTTATAACAATGGAAATGCCAAATGCCTCATTTAAGATGTTGCCAAACATAAAAGAAAAACATATTTAATTACTAACATTTTTATACAGTATGTATGCATGAAAATAATAGTTTTACACAAATCTATTCTTTCTTTGGTCTTTTTAATTTTGGGGTAAAATGTGACATTTTATGACATTTGGTCTGATATTCAACAGTTTCTTAATTATGTATGTCACAGTGGAAGCAGTAATATTAATCTAAGCTTTACTTTTTGTTACCGAGAAGATAGAAAATGTGTCACAGAATTTGAGGCATTTCTAAGTGTATCACATTCTTGACTGTACTGCACTATTCGACTACATAAATAGGGACATTGATCGTTGGGCTGGATTTCTGGTATTTGGGACAACAGATGGAATAAAACTGGATCAATTGTGCAGACAATGCAGTCAATATCTGGTATATCTAAATCAGTTGCCATAGTGATGACATGAGCATCAGCATGAACAGAGCAGACAGATAACACAACATTCTGCAAACTGGAGCTTATGAGGCGTATTGCACACTAAGTGTTAGACATTTGTACAGGTTGTGTCTAAATGTACTCATTCACACTGTTCGAACTATCAGTGTGCATTGTGCATGATGTTATATGTCAGCAAATATTTTTTATGTATAAAAAGCATTTCGAACATCACATTTTATTTCTGCTTAAGATCGTTTTTGTAAATATTTGATGTCGTGTTTTTTTTTACGATTCAGACAACAAAATCTAAATGGATTTGAGTCAGCTATGCCAAACGAGTATGATTTTGCTGCCTGTCTAAACAAAAAAGGTTTAAAAAGGGTGTTTTAAATTGTGCTTAAAGTCAGTACATAATAAAATTACACAATGATGTCATTTCCAAACAGAAACCAACATGATTGTTTTTCAGGTGTGTGACCATGTACCAGTTTCCAGTCAGAGGGTTGGAAAAGATCCGTAAAACAAGAAGAAAAGTAAAAAACATCCTTGGAGAATTTGGACTTGAGGAATGTCTTAATTTGAGCCAGGTACTATCCTGTTTCTCAACTGGAAAAACATTGGATTGCAACACAAAGGTCATGGGTTTGATTTCTAGGGAACACACGTACTGATAAACTGTATACCTCAAATGCACTGTAAGGTGCTTTGGATTAAAGTGTCTGCTAAATGCATAAATGTAAAAGAGAAAGTAACTGAAGTGTTATCTTTTCATA
Source organism: Chromobotia macracanthus (assembly GCA_036877525.1). Classification (NCBI taxonomy): domain Eukaryota; kingdom Metazoa; phylum Chordata; class Actinopteri; order Cypriniformes; family Botiidae; genus Chromobotia; species Chromobotia macracanthus. The sequence goes on from JAZGTH010000069.1 coordinate 1,196,232, forward strand.
TGCACCAAAACCTTTTGCTTACAATAAATTAAAATGTAAAATAAGTGTCTGCCGTTTTCTTTTAATAGGAGCTCCAGGAATTTTACCCAGGGGACAATTTTTTTGATGCCACAGACTGGTGCAGTTTATCAGAGGGATGTGATGGCCGTTGGAAAAAAAAGGTGATCTTTAAATGTCACTTTAAGCAAAGCGTCATTGAGCGAAACCTATTTAAACAGTGAAAAATTAAATGAATGAAAATGAGCTGCTCTGAATATTGTGTGACAACAACTACCTGAAATTCTAACCAAGTCTTCTTTTCATCTCCACCATCAGTGGGATTACCGGACACGAGGACTGTGCTGCAGCTTGTGTCGTTTCTCCACTAGGTCTTGGAATACTTACAAATCCCATGTTCAGCGTTGCCATGAAGAAGAACAGCATCTGTGCCAGCTTGCGTCCTGTAATTCCTGCCCGTTTATAGGGCACCCCGGAGTTGTGTCCAAGCACTGCAAGTTGTTCCACATTGAAGACTCAAAGACAGAATCTGCTGGAGTTCCCCAGTTGCCTCCGAAAGCTGTGAATGGCACTACGTTTCAGTGTCGAAAATGCCACGTGCAGGATACTCTCTTGTACAGTGTGAAGAAACATGTTCTCCTCTATCATTACACGTCCACGCTGAGCAAATTTGCTGGGCAGAGATCGGAGCAGGACCTGGTAGCCCTAGGAGACATGTCTCAGAAATTCTACTGCAAGACGTGTTATGTATCAGCCCAGACATCTGAGCATTTACTGTATCATCTGTTGACTTCAGAAAAGCACAAGGAACTGGACATGCACATCAGGACTCTGATCTTTGAAACGGAAAGTAAGAAACAGTACCCTGCTCTCGCACCCAAAACCCTAGGAACATCTGCTGTCATAATGATGAAAGATCAGCCACTGGTGACTTCTGCACTGGCTTCTGGTGAAATGCAAGCAGATGAAAATGGTGGCTCTTCTGTCCTCGCCACTTCCGGATTGAACCAATCATTTCTCCCCACACAAACTACCTCCATAGTTCAGTTCAAAAGCACTGAGGCACAGGGCTTACTGAGGCCTGGAGTACCAGTGGCTTTTCAAAACTCCCAAATGGCAAGACCTATATCTGCCGTGCCACTCGCACCTAATGTGGTTCCTTCCCAGCAGGTGCCTGTCAGAGTAAGCCTCCCCGGTCAGCCACAGTTTCAGTCCGTACCCCGTCAAATTGTCCTTCCGCCAGGCATTCGCCTCAATGTACCCACGGTTACGCCACCAGCCCCTCAGTCCCTAATTGTTGCTCCAAGATTACCCCCAAATCAGCCCACCCCTGGAGACACCATGCTAACCTCCCAGTCCCTTATGAGTCATTTGATGCCTACAAGTAACAAAGTCGATGGCTTGGCCCCCTACACCCTCACACCCTTGCAGGTCTTGCCAGTCCAGGGAAATAACTCCCAAGGAGTCAACAAAGCCCCATTGTCTCAGAACAAGCCAGTTACTCCACAAAACAAGCAAAACAAAAGTCTTTGACAGTCCCCAAGCAAACCAAGAAATGGATCACGTGTCCTATTTGTAATGAACTCTTCCCGTCTGATATCTATGAGTCCCATCCAGAGGTTCACAAAGACTATTCTAAAATGCCCAAGTTTGGCCTGGCAGCCCGTGCTTCCTTTTTGAAAAAGATGCCAGATAAGACCGTGCAGTGCCTGACATGTAAGATCTTGATATCTGAGAGGGGTGTGTTTGAACATCTGTTGCATGGCATGAACTGTTTATTTTGTATGGGGCTCTTCTACTCCATCAAGGAGCTTGTGGACCATATGAAGTTTGATCACGATGTGACCCAGAAAAGCAACTGTGAATTCATGAGGCGAGAATACCGACTGTACACTGATGATTCAGGGAATCTGCTTTTTCCTTACTTTGATATCAGGACCACAGCTCCTAAACTTATAATGGGTGAAAAAGAGCTCAATCTTGCCTTGGTCACAAGTTCCCTCGATCTGATCTTTGTGAAGATGTTGCCCAATAACCCTCAGGTTCTTTGCAAGATGCCCACACCCAATCCTGAAAACACAGAGTGCGCCTTCTGCATGGAGAAACTACTGAATAAAGAATTGTACCATATGCACCTCAAAGAAAAGCACTTCATTGTGCCAACTCTGCATGCTGTACTTAAAACTCCATCCTACAGATGCCTTTACTGTGGAGGTGTCTACACTGGAAAGACAACTACCAAAGCCATTATCGTCCACTTAGCTAAATGTCGCAGTGCACCTAAGAGTCTCAAAGATGCTGAAAGAATGACTTCTGGATTAGCGGTTACTCCTAGACCAAACAAAGCAATAATGTCATACCCAGCCCATCCGAAACAGATCAGTGGTCCAACCCCAGCTTCAGTCCAACCTTCAGTTCCTGCTGTACAGCCCCCAGAAACCGAAGCAGAGATTCAGAGCAAGTTACGACTGGAAATAGCCTTCAAAGAAGCTATGGAGGCAAACAGAAGAGAGCGAGAAGAACGGTTGGCAAGGAAAAAACAACAAGAGAAAGAGAGATTGGCTGCTCTCGCTGTCCCCTCACCAGAAATGACTGTTGACCTGTCTGTGAAGTTTGCATTGGATCCAACCAGAATGGAGATGTGCTCGTTTGAAGCACGACGTGGGTTTGTCAGTAAATACTTCAATATGCAGCCTTACCCACTCCGGAAGGAGATGAACGCCCTGAGTAGCCATTTACGGCTTGACAAATCAGATGTTGCTTGCCAGTTCAGCAAGCAACGCACCAGATGTATGAAGAACCTACAGAAAACCAAAGCTGTGATTCTTTTAGGGTTCAATATGGCAGAGCTGATGAAAGTGAATCATAATCTATTTATCCCAGATGTAGAGCCGGAGAAAACGATCACCATGACAGAAGAAGCAGAAACAGACGAGATGGAGCAAGAGTAGCTTCTCAGTTCTGAAAAAGACAAAGGCAGATTTCATCTAGGGCCCTGAACTGTTATTTTGCCCTTTAAACAATGCAACATGTATGTTCTGTTCATACTGAATCCAGTGTTACAGAGCTGTTCTGTTCATACTGAATCCAGTGTTACAGAGCTGTTCTGTTCATACTGAATCCAGTGTTACAGAGCTGTTCTGTTCATACCTACAGAGCTGTTCTTTCATACTGAAAACAGTTTTAAAAAAATTTTTTTTTTTTTTAAAAACCAATTTTTAAAGTTTTTTTTTTTTTTTTTTTGAATCCAGTGTTACAGAGCTGTTCTGTTCATACTGAATCCAGTGTTACAGAGCTGTTCTGTTCATACTGAATCCAGTGTTACAGATATGTTCTGTTCATACTGAATCCAGTGTTACAGATATGTTCTGTTCATACTGAATCCAGTGTTACAGAGCTGTTCTGTTCATACTGAATCCAGTGTTACAGAGCTGTTCTGTTCATACTGAATCCAGTGTTACAGATATGTTCTGTTCATACTGAATCCAGTGTTACAGATATGTTCTGTTCATACTGAATCCAGTGTTACAGAGCTGTTCTGTTCATACTGAATCAGTGTTAAGAGCTGTTCTGTTCATACTGAATCCAGTGTTACAGAGCTGTTCTGTTCATACTGAATCCATTTAGAGTTCGTTCATACTGAATCAGTGTTTAAAAGATTTTTTTTTTTTTTTTTTTATTTTTTTTTTTTTTTTTTTTTTTTTTTTTTTTTTTTCATACTGAATCCAGTGTTACAGAGCTGTTCTGCTGTTACAGATTTGTTTTTATTAATGTGAATTTTTGTGTTTGTTTGTTTTAGCTCTTCATGTTGGAACATTTAAAATGATACATCCATTACTTTCAGTGAGGCACTTTTTGTGTAATGTTAATTAACTTACAAAAGATAATTTGATTTTGTAGCCCAGTTACAGTTCTAGAGTTGAAAACAATGTGCAGTTATACATTTTCTTGTTTGCCAAACCACTTAAAACTTTTCTTTTTAAATTTTATGTATTTGTTTTAACTTTTGAAGCATTTATGAAGTCATCATTTCATTTAAAGTTAGGCAATGTATCTCTTATCATTTCATTTGCTGTAATGTCAAATAATTTCTGTCTTGCCTTATTCTTTTATAAATATAGTATTTAAATAATTGTTTTAAGATTTTGCCATGTCATTTCTCTCTGGTAATTTTCCATCCAGAATGAATGAATCACATTTTCTCAGGAGAGTTTGGGAATAAGATTTGCAGTATATTTATATTTTAAAAAATGACATTCATTTTATTTCCCCATTTGAAAATAGCAAGTGACAACACTGAAGCGTACAAAATTAAATAAATCAGATTCAATATATACATGAAAGAGCACGTGTATATGTGCTACAAATCTGTTAGCAGCTGCTTCAGATTTAAAAGTTTTTCATATGAAAAATATTTCAGTCAGCTGACCAAAACTATAAATGTGGCAACATGTTGATTAAAAAAGATGAACAATGAGATGAACAGTGAAAAACAAAAATATCAGATGAGAACTTCAATACTGTTTAAAAAGTGTCCCAAGATGAAACATACAAAAGGCCAATAAAACACTACTGCAAATTCTAGGCAAAGGGCAGCTGTTTTCACAATGATAAATTATAGTGCTATATATTATTAGTTTTGATTTTTTTTCATAATTCTCATAGTTACATTTGTTTTGTTTCAGACACACAGTGCTGTAACCATAAACGCTGATTATCCGTTTAATGGGAGTCGGTCAATTTTTATTTTTCAGTTTATAACTGGAAGTTTCCTAATCATTTAGATTTGGTCCTGATCAATTCTGAACAATTGCTTACACAGTAATACCTAAACAGGTCTTGCGCTAATAATACTAGAAACGTTTATATACAGATAACTTCACATATATGCGATATATATTTAATAAATGTCTGTTTTCATTTGTCATAATTACATTTCTGTATAACTATGATGGGTGTAAATGCTCTGCTGTCCGGGAGGGGGCGGTGTTGACATGTTTTCTCTGCACTCGCCGCACTCACTGAAATACTGAACTCGCTATAAAATATCTATAAAATGTATTTAAATATCAGTCCTCACACTTACACCAAACAACTTAATCGATGTTAAATTGTAAGAATTAAAAAGTTACATTTCTGTATTTTGTTGCTGTTTGCATTAGTGAAGATAACCTATAACCAGATTCAACACACGACGTACTAGTTACGAGTTTTGTTTTATGTTTTCAAGTAAGTTGTAATAACTCAAATGTGAGATGTCAGATCTATGGATACATCTGACAAAGAAAGAGCGTCCATTATGATTTTTAATAGTGAACTTAAAGAAGAACGCAGTTTATTTGGGAGCTTCAGCAAAATGAATGCAAGTTCATTTATTGCTTTAATTTTACATTAAACATATTTGGATATGGTAACATTTGATCCCACCGTCTTCACCTACTACAGTGACTACAGTAATGCAGTGCAGATAATATAAGCGCAATAATTATGGGCTCAATGTTTGTCATTTTATGACAAAACATTTTTCTTATAGCTTCGTAACTGCCCCCTTTTGGATTACTAGAATAAGACAAGCTTCATGTTAAATGCATTTTTAAAATATTACAAAAATCATCATTGTAGAAGCGATGAAATGACTTGATTGTCTGTTTATTAAATAAGAAACATATGACTGTTAAATGTATTAAATTGCATTAACCGGTTTGCTGTATTTAAGGTGATTTTGTGATTCAGTGTAATGTGTGTTTAGGGCACATTACTGATGTCTTCTAATGACGTAAACGACTTGCACCTGGTTATCAGACGTGATATCAGACGTGATATCAGACCTGACGTCCGTGCGGCGCGGGGACGCGCGTGAACATGAGAGTGACGCGCATATCCGCGGCGTTAATGATAAGCTGGGAGTTTGTATTATTCACAATAGCCCATCTTCACAAAGAAGAAAGTCTTAAACAGATGACAAATGAGACATCAGACTCATCAGACTCATCAGACTCCTCTCTGAAAGCACGCCAGTGTCGGGCGCACCGCGGCCGGGGTGAGCTGAAGGATGACTGCGTTCAGATCCTGGATGGATCTGAAAGAAAGAGCTGGCGACCCCTGAAAAGTAAGAGTCGAGGTGTTGTCTTTTAAGAAGGCTTCAGTGTGACTGAGTCTGTGTTTGTAAATGTTCATGAAGAGAGAGAGCTGGAGGCGCTGTCTGCTGTCTATCAGCCGCTGGTTCATTGTGGTAATGACATCCTTTCTGTCAAGTTTGTGAGGACTCGACACTCGGACCCACGCCTGATGATCAGTAAGTCACTCTGAATATATAACAGGTGCTGGACCTAATACCTTTATACTGAACTTTATTGCAATTGTAAGGTTATAATTCGCTTATGTTGTTATTAAATGCATTAAGTACTTGCTCACACACAACATGATGGATATAAAGTGACCGAGAAAAACTGATTTTTGAAAGCACTTGTTTTTAAAGGGACTCATAAGTAAAAGAGTAAAAGAGTCAATTTTGCAGTATGCAGCTTTGTCTGTGCTACACAGAGCTGAAGGGGTGGATACAAAATGGTTTTGTATTATATTTTTATTTCCAGAAACAAAACGGGCTGGTTTGCACACACACGAGCAGTGCAGATGCATCCAAAGCAGTCATGGGTCATCAATGTTTCTGAGGATTCATTTTAAAGAGTGTTATGCTCACCGCTGGGTAAGATTCTGGTACTGTAGCTTACTTTGGTCTTTTGACAGTAAATATAAAAGAGAAATATTTACAGTAGAGGTCCAGGATCAGGAATGCCTAACTGAGGACGTGAAGGTTTTGTTAAAGCAGCTAATTATGTTTCAGATTGTTTGGCGCTCTATCCATCATTGTGACATGAGTTGACGGGTTGATCAATTAAACTGCTGAGGTTAATTTTAAGTCTTGCATGTACAATAAGTTCTATGGCTCTACTTTTGAAACTTTTGTTTCAAGGCAATGCTCCTCAGATTAGGCTAAATATTTTATCTGTTACTAAACTGTTACACTGGCAAAGTGGATGTGATTAGATCAACAAAATTACTTGTACTTTTACATCATATTTGTAATTAGGTGTTTTAATTCTCTGTCGTTTTTAGTTTAAGCACAAACCAACTTTCATTACAACTGTTGATTCCACAGACTAAAGGGAACAGGAAGTTCTACTCGACAAGAGTGCTTTACTTTGATCGTCTTCTAATGAGGAATGTGTCTGGCACTGTCACATGTCATACTGCTGTCCTGCCTCACAGTAAACCTCCTGCTGGACCTGCACCTGAAGTTCTCTGTGGAAACTCTTACATGATTGTGACGTTACCCGCAAACATTATAAAAAATGCTACAATTTTTGGTAAGTGCTTGCAACTGAATAAATATTGGATTGTTTTGCAAACTTGATTGGTTAAATGATTTAAGCCATTTATTGAAATTATACCTTGAAAAAAGTGTCCACTATTTATAGAATTTGGTCACAATTGTCAACGGTAAATAAAGTTTTGTAAGTGTGTAACCAGCAATCAAAAATATGAAATTGTCATTTTACAAGGTATGTCTAGGCATGGATCTTATCCAGTCTTTTTGAATAATCAACATAGTGTCTTTGTCAAAATGAACTACTCAGCGATTGAGGTACTGTATGAATCTATTTCAGTGTATAGTTGACACCAAATTTGTTTGTCAAATTGTAAGCTGTAAACCGTACAAGTTGTAAACTTTTTTTTTTTTTTTTTTTTTTTGTCATTTCTCTAAAGGGCTGTATTCTCCAGCTGGATTATCTTGATAAGACTGGAAAAGAACAATCGATCACAGTGTCCTGTGCTCAACACAAGAACCAGGTTAAAAGAGCTCTCAGAAGACGAAGACAAGATCCAATAGATTCAGGTCCTTATCAGACAACAGTTTCCCCATCAGTGATGAGCATCCCCAAAGTTTTCTCTACTTCACCAAGGCCAAGTGTTGTCACAACACATGAAGTTTCACCTGCTGTAACAATGAGTGAAGAACTAGACTTTGGGCCTGATTTAAACTTGGATAATTTTGATTTGTGGGGTTTTAATGTCATCCCTACAGTTCCATTGAGTCCACCTGTTGAAACTCTTACAGCCATGACCACAGAAACATCACCAAATGTAATAACCAAAATTTTAACTACTACTGGCAATGATGTTTTTGTTGACACATCTTCAGTTCAAGATGTGACACCTGCTGACGCAGCAACTATGGCCAAAACCATGTCTGTCTTCACACCTGTTGAAACTACTTTTGCTGTAAAAACTGGCACAACTACTGCTACTACACTTGAGAAAGTAACATCAGCAAACAGTCCTTTAGTTAGCAAAATCGCATCTACAACTGGTGGAGCAACAGGCTCAGCTAAAACCTTGCCTATCTTAACAACTCAATTTGTAAATACTTTTACTGTGGAAACCAGCACTGCTGCATCTACTACAACAGAAGAAATAACATCTGCAAGTGCAACAACCTCAGCTGAAACTACATCTGTTCCAACAACTAAGGAAACCAGCACTGCTGCATCTACTACAACTGAAGAAATGACATCTGCAAGTGCAACAACCTCAGCTGAAACTATATCTGTGCCAACAACTAAGGAAACTAGCACTGCTGCATCTACTACAACTGAAGAAATGACATCTGCAAGAGCAACAACCTCAGCTGAAACTACACCTGTGCCAACAACTAAGGAAACTAGCACTGCTGCATCTACTACAACTGAAGAAATAACATCTGCAAGTGCAACAACCTCAGCTGAAACGACATCTGTGCCAACAACTAAGGAAACCAGCATTGCTGCATCTACTACAACCGAAGAAATAACATCTGCAAATGCAACAACCTCAGCTGAAACGATATCTGTGCCAACAACTAAGGAAACTAGCACAGCTGCATCTACTACAACCGAAGAAATGACATCTGCAAGTGCAACAACCTCAGCTGTGAAAACCAGCACTGCTGCATCTACTACAACTGAAGAAATGACATCTGCAAGTGCAACAACCTCAGCTGAAACTACATCTGTACCAAGAACTAAGGAAACTAGCACTGCTGCATCTACTACAACTGAAATGACATCTGCAAGAGCAACAACCTCAGCTGAAACAATATCTGTACCAAGAACTAAGGAAACTAGCACTGCTGCATCTACTACAACTGAAGAAATAACATCTGCAAGTGCAACAACCTCAGCTGAAACTACATCTGTCTCTTCAACTAAGGAAACCAGCACTGCTGCATCTACTACAACTGAAGAAATAACATCTGCAAGTGCAACAACCTCAGCTGAAACGATATCTGTGCCAACAACTAAGGAAACCAGCACTGCTGCATCTACTACAACTGAAGAAATGACATCTGCAAGAGTAACAACCTCAGCTGAAACTACATCTGTGCCAACAACTAAGGAAAGCAGCACTGCTGCATCTACTACAACTGAAGAAATAACATCTGCAAGTGCAACAACCTCAGCTGAAACGATATCTGTGCCAACAACTAAGGAAACTAGCACTGCTGCATCTACTACAACCGAAGAAATAACATCTGCAAGTGCAACAACCTCAGCTGAAACGATATCTGTGCCAACAACTAAGGAAACCAGCACTGCTGCATCTACTACAACTGAAGAAATGACATCTGCAAGTGCAACAACCTCAGCTGAAACGATATCTGTGCCAACAACTAAGGAAACCAGCACTGCTGCATCTACTACAACTGAAGAAATAACATCTGCAAGTGCAACAACCTCAGCTGAAACGACATCTGTGCCAACAACTAAGGAAACCAGCACTGCTGCAGCTACTACAACTGAAGAAATAACATCTGCAAGAGCAACAACCTCAGCTGAAACGATATCTGTGCCAACAACTAAGGAAACTAGCACTGCTGCATCTACTACAACTGAAGAAATGACATCTGCAAGTGCAACAACCTCAGCTGAAACGATATCTGTGCCAACAACTAAGGAAACCAGCACTGCTGCATCTACTACAACCGAAGAAATAACATCTGCAAGAGCAACAACCTCAGCTGAAACGATATCTGTGCCAACAACTAAGGAAACCAGCACTGCTGCATCTACTACAACTGAAGAAATAACATCTGCAAGAGCAACAACCTCAGCTGAAACTACATCTGTGCCAACAACTAAGGAAACTAGCACTGCTGCAGCTACTACAACTGAAGAAATGACATCTGCAAGTGCAACAACCTCAGCTGAAACGATATCTGTGCCAACAACTAAGGAAACCAGCACTGCTGCAGCTACTACAAGAGAAGAAATAACATCTGCAAGAGCAACAACCTCAGCTGAAACTACATCTGTGCCAACAACTAAGGAAACTAGCACTGCTGCAGCTACTACAACTGAAGAAATGACATCTGCAAGTGCAACAACCTCAGCTGAAACGATATCTGTGCCAACAACTAGAAACCAGCACTGCTGCAGCTACTACAACTGAAGAAATAACATCTGCAAGTGCAACAACCTCAGCTGAAACGATATCTGTGCCAACAACTAAGGAAACTAGCACTGCTGCATCTACTACAACTGAAGAAATGACATCTGCAAGAGCAACAACCTCAGCTGAAACAATATCTGTACCAAGAACTAAGGAAACTAGCACTGCTGCATCTACTACAACTGAAGAAATAACATCTGCAAGTGCAACAACCTCAGCTGAAACTACATCTGTCTCCTCAACTAAGGAAACCAGCACTGCTGCAGCTACTACAACTGAAGAAATGACATCTGCAAGAGCAACAACCTCAGCTGAAACGACATCTGTGCCAACAACTAAGGAAACCAGCACTGCTGCATCTACTACAACTGAAGAAATGACATCTGCAAGAGCAACAACCTCAGCTGAAACTACATCTGTGCCAACAACTAAGGAAACCAGCACTGCTGCATCTACTACAACTGAAGAAATAACATCTGCAAGAGCAACAACCTCAGCTGAAACGATATCTGTGCCAACAACTAAGGAAACCAGCACTGCTGCATCTACTACAACTGAAGAAATGACATCTGCAAGAGCAACAACCTCAGCTGAAACTACATCTGTGCCAACAACTAAGGAAAGCAGCACTGCTGCATCTACTACAACTGAAGAAATAACATCTGCAAGTGCAACAACCTCAGCTGAAACGATATCTGTGCCAACAACTAAGGAAACTAGCACTGCTGCATCTACTACAACTGAAGAAATAACATCTGCAAGTGCAACAACCTCAGCTGAAACGATATCTGTGCCAACAACTAAGGAAACCAGCACTGCTGCATCTACTACAACTGAAGAAATGACATCTGCAAGTGCAACAACCTCAGCTGAAACGATATCTGTGCCAACAACTAAGGAAACCAGCACTGCTGCATCTACTACAACCGAAGAAATAACATCTGCAAGTGCAACAACCTCAGCTGAAACGATATCTGTGCCAACAACTGCAGAAACCAGCACTGCTGCATCTACTACAACTGAAGAAATGACATCTGCAAGTGCAACAACCTCAGCTGAAACGATATCTGTGCCAACAACTAAGGAAACCAGCACTGCTGCATCTACTACAACTGAAGAAATAACATCCGCAAGTGCAACAACCTCAGCTGAAACGATATCTGTGCCAACAACTAAGGAAACCAGCACTGCTGCAGCTACTACAACTGAAGAAATAACATCCGCAAGTGCAACAACCTCAGCTGAAACGATATCTGTGCCAACAACTAAGGAAACCAGCACTGCTGCATCTACTACAACTGAAGAAATGACATCTGCAAGTGCAACAACCTCAGCTGAAACGATATCTGTGCCAACAACTAAGGAAACTAGCACTGCTGCATCTACTACAACTGAAGAAATAACATCTGCAAGTGCAACAACCTCAGCTGAAACGATATCTGTGCCAACAACTAAGGAAACCAGCACTGCTGCATCTACTACAACCGAAGAAATAACATCTGCAAGTGCAACAACCTCAGCTGAAACGATATCTGTGCCAACAACTAAGGAAACCAGCACTGCTGCAGCTACTACAAGAGAAGAAATAACATCTGCAAGAGCAACAACCTCAGCTGAAACTACATCTGTGCCAACAACTAAGGAAACTAGCACTGCTGCAGCTACTACAACTGAAGAAATGACATCTGCAAGTGCAACAACCTCAGCTGAAACGATATCTGTGCCAACAACTGCAGAAACCAGCACTGCTGCAGCTACTACAACTGAAGAAATAACATCTGCAAGTGCAACAACCTCAGCTGAAACGATATCTGTGCCAACAACTAAGGAAACTAGCACTGCTGCAGCTACTACAACTGAAGAAATAACATCTGCAAGTGCAACAACCTCAGCTGATATGATATCTGTGCCAACAACTAAGGAAAGCAGCAATGCTGCATCTACTACAACTGAAGAAATAACATCTGCAAGTGCAACAACCTCAGCTGAAACGATATCTGTGCCAACAACTAAGGAAACCAGCACTGCTGCAGCTACTACAACTGAAGAAATAACATCTGCAAGTGCAACAACCTCAGCTGAAACGATATCTGTGCCAACAACTAAGGAAACTAGCACTGCTGCATCTACTACAACTGAAGAAATAACATCTGCAAGTGCAACAACCTCAGCTGAAACTACATCTGTGCCAACAACTAAGGAAACCAGCACAGCTGCATCTACTACAACTGAAGAAATAACATCTGCAAGTGCAACAACCTCAGCTGAAACTACATCTGTGCCAACAACTAAGGAAACCAGCACAGCTGCATCTACTACAACTGAAGAAATAACATCTGCAAGTGCAACAACCTCAGCTGAAACTACATCTGTGCCAACAACTAAGGAAACCAGCACTGCTGCATCTACTACAACTGAAGAAATAACATCTGCAAGTGCAACAACCTCAGCTGAAACTACATCTGTGCCAACAACTAAGGAAACCAGCACTGCTGCATCTACTACAACTGAAGAAATTACATCTGCAAGAGTAACAACCTCAGCTGAAACTACATCTGTGCCAACAACTAAGGAAACCAGCACTGCTGCATCTACTACAACCGAAGAAATAACATCTGCAAGAGCAACAACCTCAGCTGAAACTACATCTGTGCCAACAACTAAGGAAACCAGCACAGCTGCATCTACTACAACTGAAGAAATGACATCTGCAAGTGCAACAACCTCAGCTGAAACTACATCTGTGCCAACAACTAAGGAAAGCAGCACTGCTGCATCTACTACAACTGAAGAAATGACATCTGCAAGTGCAACAACCTCAGCTGAAACTACGTCTGTCTCCTCAACTAAGGAAACCAGCACTGCTGCATCTACTACAACTGAAGAAATGACATCTGCAAGTGCAACAACCTCAGCTGAAACTACGTCTGTCTCCTCAACTAAGGAAACTAGCACTGCTGCAGCTACTACAACTGAAGAAATGACATCTGCAAGAGCAACAACCTCAGCTGAAACAATATCTGTACCAAGAACTAAGGAAACTAGCACTGCTGCATCTACTACAACTGAAGAAATAACATCTGCAAGTGCAACAACCTCAGCTGAAACTACATCTATCTCTTCAACTAAGGAAACCAGCACTGCTGCATCTACTACAACTGAAGAAATAACATCTGCAAGTGCAACAACCTCAGCTGAAACGATATCTGTGCCAACAACTAAGGAAACCAGCACTGCTGCATCTACGACAACTGAAGAAATGACATCTGCAAGAGTAACAACCTCAGCTGAAACTACATCTGTGCCAACAACTAAGGAAAGCAGCACTGCTGCATCTACTACAACTGAAGAAATAACATCTGCAAGTGCAACAACCTCAGCTGAAACAATATCTGTGCCAACAACTAAGGAAACTAGCACTGCTGCATCTACTACAACTGAAGAAATAACATCTGCAAGTGCAACAACCTCAGCTGAAACGATATCTGTGCCAACAACTAAGGAAACCAGCACTGCTGCATCTACTACAACCGAAGAAATAACATCTGCAAGTGCAACAACCTCAGCTGAAACGATATCTGTGCCAACAACTAAGGAAACCAGCACTGCTGCATCTACTACAACTGAAGAAATGACATCCGCAAGTGCAACAACCTCAGCTGAAACGATATCTGTGCCAACAACTAAGGAAACTAGCACTGCTGCAGCTACTACAACTGAAGAAATAACATCTGCAAGTGCAACAACCTCAGCTGAAACGATATCTGTGCCAACAACTGCAGAAACCAGCACTGCTGCATCTACTACAACTGAAGAAATAACATCTGCAAGTGCAACAACCTCAGCTGAAACGATATCTGTGCCAACAACTGCAGAAACCAGCACAGCTGCATCTACTACAACTGAAGAAATGACATCTGCAAGAGTAACAACCTCAGCTGAAACTACATCTGTGCCAACAACTAAGGAAACCAGCACTGCTGCATCTACTACAACTGAAGAAATAACATCTGCAAGTGCAACAACCTCAGCTGAAACTACATCTGTGCCAACAACTAAGGAAACCAGCACTGCTGCATCTACTACAACTGAAGAAATTACATCTGCAAGAGTAACAACCTCAGCTGAAACTACATCTGTGCCAACAACTAAGGAAAGCAGCACTGCTGCATCTACTACAACTGAAATGACATCTGCAAGTGCAACAACCTCAGCTGAAACGATATCTGTGCCAACAACTAAGGAAACTAGCACTGCTGCAGCTACTTCAACTGAAGAAATAACATCTGCAAGTGCAACAACCTCAGCTGAAACTACATCTGTGCCAACAACTAAGGAAACTAGCACTGCTGCAGCTACTACAACTGAAGAAATAACATCTGCAAGTGCAACAACCTCAGCTGTGAAAACCAGCACTGCTGCATCTACTACAACTGAAGAAATGACATCTGCAAGAGCAACAACCTCAGCTGAAACTACACCTGTGCCAACAACTAAGGAAACCAGCACTGCTGCATCTACTACAACTGAAGAAATAACATCTGCAAGTGCAACAACCTCAGCTGAAACTACATCTGTTCCAACAACTAAGGAAACCAGCACTGCTGCATCTACTACATCTGAAGAAATGACATCTGCAAGTGCAACAAACTCAGCTGAAACTACGTCTGTCTCCTCAACTAAGGAAACCAGCACTGCTGCATCTACTACAACTGAAGAAATGACATCTGCAAGTGCAACAACCTCAGCTGAAACTACGTCTGTCTCCTCAACTAAGGAAACTAGCACTGCTGCAGCTACTACAACTGAAGAAATAACATCTGCAAGTGCAACAACCTCAGCTGAAACAATATCTGTACCAACAACTAAGGAAACTAGCACTGCTGCAGCTACTACAACTGAAGAAATGACATCTGCAAGTGCAACAACCTCAGCTGAAACTACATCAGTCTCCACAACTAAGGAAACTAGCACTGCTGCATCTACTGCAACTGAAGAAATAACATCTGCAAGAGCAACAACCTCAGCTGTGAAAACCAGTACTGCTGCATCTACTACAACCGAAGAAATGACATCTGCAAGAGCAACAACCTCAGCTGAAACGATATCTGTGCCAACAACTAAGGAAACCAGCACTGCTGCATCTACTACAACTGAAGAAATAACATCTGCAAGTGCAACAACCTCAGCTGAAACGATATCTGTGCCAACAACTAAGGAAACTAGCACTGCTGCATCTACTACAACTGAAATGACATCTGCAAGTGCAACAACCTCAGCTGAAACGATATCTGTGCCAACAACTAAGGAAACTAGCACTGCTGCAGCTACTTCAACTGAAGAAATAACATCTGCAAGTGCAACAACCTCAGCTGAAACTACATCTGTGCCAACAACTAAGGAAACTAGCACTGCTGCAGCTACTACAACTGAAGAAATAACATCTGCAAGTGCAACAACCTCAGCTGTGAAAACCAGCACTGCTGCATCTACTACAACTGAAGAAATGACATCTGCAAGAGCAACAACCTCAGCTGAAACTACACCTGTGCCAACAACTAAGGAAACCAGCACTGCTGCATCTACTACAACTGAAGAAATAACATCTGCAAGTGCAACAACCTCAGCTGAAACTACATCTGTTCCAACAACTAAGGAAACCAGCACTGCTGCATCTACTACATCTGAAGAAATGACATCTGCAAGTGCAACAAACTCAGCTGAAACTACGTCTGTCTCCTCAACTAAGGAAACCAGCACTGCTGCATCTACTACAACTGAAGAAATGACATCTGCAAGTGCAACAACCTCAGCTGAAACTACGTCTGTCTCCTCAACTAAGGAAACTAGCACTGCTGCAGCTACTACAACTGAAGAAATAACATCTGCAAGTGCAACAACCTCAGCTGAAACAATATCTGTACCAACAACTAAGGAAACTAGCACTGCTGCAGCTACTACAACTGAAGAAATGACATCTGCAAGTGCAACAACCTCAGCTGAAACTACATCAGTCTCCACAACTAAGGAAACTAGCACTGCTGCATCTACTGCAACTGAAGAAATAACATCTGCAAGAGCAACAACCTCAGCTGTGAAAACCAGTACTGCTGCATCTACTACAACCGAAGAAATGACATCTGCAAGAGCAACAACCTCAGCTGAAACGATATCTGTGCCAACAACTAAGGAAACCAGCACTGCTGCATCTACTACAACTGAAGAAATAACATCTGCAAGTGCAACAACCTCAGCTGAAACGATATCTGTGCCAACAACTAAGGAAACTAGCACTGCTGCATCTACTACAACTGAAGAAATGACATCTGCAAGTGCAACAACCTCAGCTGAAACTACATCTGTTCCAACAACCAAGGAAACCAGCACTGCTGCATCTACTACATCTGAAGAAATGACATCTGCAAGTGCAACAACCTCAGCTGAAACTACGTCTGTCTCCTCAACTAAGGAAACTAGCACTGCTGCAGCTACTACAACTGAAGAAATAACATCTGCAAGTGCAACAACCTCAGCTGAAACAATATCTGTACCAACAACTAAGGAAACCAGCACTGCTGCATCTACTACAACCGAAGAAATAACATCTGCAAGAGTAACAACCTCAGCTGAAACTACATCTGTGCCAACAACTAAGGAAACCAGCACTGCTGCATCTACTACAACTGAAGAAATGACATCTGCAAGTGCAACAACCTCAGCTGTGAAAACCAGTACTGCTGCATCTACTACAACCGAAGAAATGACATCTGCAAGAGCAACAACCTCAGCTGAAACGATATCTGTGCCAACAACTAAGGAAACCAGCACTGCTGCATCTACTACAACTGAAGAAATAACATCTGCAAGTGCAACAACCTCAGCTGAAACTACATCTGTGCCAACAACTAAGGAAACTAGCACTGCTGCATCTACTACAACTGAAGAAATGACATCTGCAAGTGCAACAACCTCAGCTGAAACTACATCTGTTCCAACAACTAAGGAAACCAGCACTGCTGCATCTACTACAACTGAAGAAATGACATCTGCAAGTGCAACAACCTCAGCTGAAACTACATCTGTTCCAACAACTAAGGAAACTAGCACTGCTGCAGCTACTACAACTGAAGAAATGACATCTGCAAGTGCAACAACCTCAGCTGAAACTACATCTGTGCCAACAACTAAGGAAACTAGCACTGCTGCATCTACTACAACTGAAGAAATGACATCTGCAAGTGCAACAACCTCAGCTGTGAAAACCAGCACTGCTGCATCTACTACAACTGAAGAAGTGACATCTGCAAGAGCAACAACCTCAGCTGAAACGATATCTGTGCCAACAACGGTAGAAACCAGCACTGCTGCATCTACTACAAGAGAAGTAACATCTGCAAGAGCAACAACCTCAGCTGAATCTACATCTGTGCCAACAACTAAGGAAACTAGCACTGCTGCATCTACTACAAGAGAAGAAATAACATCTGCAAGTGCAACAACCTTAGCTGAAACTACATCTGTGCCAACAACTAAGGAAACCAGCACTGCTGCATCTACTACAACTGAAGAAGTGACATCTGCAAGAGCAACAACCTCAGCTGAAACGATATCTGTGCCAACAACTAAGGAAACCAGCACTGCTGCATCTACTACAACTGAAGAAGTGACATCTGCAAGAGCAACAACCTCAGCTGAAACGATATCTGTGCCAACAACTAAGGAAACCAGCACTGCTGCATCTACTACAACTGAAGAAATAACATCTGCAAGAGCAACAACCTCAGCTGAAACTACACCTGTGCCAACAACTACACCTGTGCCAACAACAAAGGAAACCAGCACAGCTGCATCTACTACAAGAGAGGAAATAACATCTGCAAGTGCAACAACCTCAGCTGAAACTACACCTGTGCCAACAACTAAGGAAACTAGCACTGCTGCAGCTACTACAAGAGAGGAAATAACATCTGCAAGTGCAACAACCTCAGCTGAAACTACACCTGTGCCAACAACTAAGGAAACCAGCACAGCTGCAGCTACTACAAGAGAAGAAATAACATCTGCAAGAGCAACAACATCAGTTGAAACGATATCTGTGCCAACAACTAAGGAAACTAGCACTGCTGCATCTACTACAACTGAAGAAATAACATCTGCAAGAGCAACAACCTCAGCTGAAACGATATCTGTGCCAACAACTAAGGAAACCAGCACTGCTGCATCTACTACAACCGAAGAAATAACATCTGCAAGAGTAACAACCTCAGCTGAAACTACATCTGTGCCAACAACTAAGGAAACCAGCACTGCTGCATCTACTACAACTGAAGAAATAACATCTGCAAGTGCAACAACCTCAGCTGAAACTACACCTGTGCCAACAACTAAGGAAACTAGCACTGCTGCAGCTACTACAAGAGAAGAAATAACATCTGCAAGTGCAACAACCTCAGCTGAAACTACATCTGTGCCAACAACTAAGGAAACCAGCACTGCTGCATCTACTACAAGAGAAGAAATAACATCTGCAAGAGCAACAACATCAGTTGAAATTGAATCTATTTTTGCTGTGGATTATAGTACTGCTGCAGCTACTGCATCTAAAGAAATAACATGTGCAACCACAATTTCAGTTAGCACTACAATTTCACCGGAACACTCAACATCTGCAAAGGCAGATAATATTGTCACCCCCACTGTTCCATCTAGTCTGCTATACGAAACTCTTGATATAACGAAACCAGCAGTACTATTGCCATGTGCAGCTACACAGCCAAACATAATGACCCAAATGATAACTAGTACAGGGGATGGAGATCGAGATGATGGGTCAAGTTTTACTCTATGGAACCTTATTCCCACAGTTCCATTTGGGGAACTTCAAGAAACTCTTGATACAACCCAGCAAATCCTTACAGTGTCAGACAGAGTTACCAAGTCAGACATTACAAGCACAACCAAGAGCATGGCAGATACTACTAGTGGCAGAATTGCTCGTGATGAATTAGATTTTGGATGGGATTTCTCAGACATCCCACTGGTTCCTTACAGACCAGTTACTGTGCCTTCAATTAAGGAAGTGACAGCACCTGAATCGGATACCAATGATGTAAAACCATGTGAAACATTTTCAACTAGCTTAATTTCCAGTGTATTAGAAACATCCACAGCTAAAACGGATACTAAAACCACCAGTGCTATGGAAACAATCACAGCAGATGTTTTTTTGCATACATCCACACCTGCAGTAACTGCTACCGAATTGCCAACTGTTGCTGAGAATGTATCGCCATCTGAAACATTGGTTGAAACTAAAGCAGCTGAAATTATGCTTGTGTCTGCTATACCTCCTCAGACTGCAATGACTGCAGCTGTAGTACCAACCATGGCAGAGATGGTACCTTGCTCCTTAGCTTCAAAAACATTGGAAACTTCCAGACCTTTAGTGACACCTGATGAAGCATGAACCTCTGAAATCATACTTGTTCCAAAGCCTCTTTTGAAACCACTATTGATTTAGAAATGAGTTTTGCTGCAACCATTACAGAAAGTAACGAGAAAACAACCGCTCCTTTTTTCCAGTTGGAAATACCATGTCTTACATGTGCCCCCATCTTCACAATGGCTGGCAGGTGAACTAGGCTGTTTTATCTGAGGTGCATTTTGGCTGACTAAAAGGAGCCTGTATATATCAGATTGGATGAGATTTTGTACAGTGTTGCTGAGAGGATGTATTTGGTATAGGATCAGTTAGCGAAGCCGTATAACTTTGCATTTGATGAGAGAGCTTTTGTTGAAAGCAGAGCATGTAGATTTGTCTCCCTCAGGTTCTGGATTAACAGGTTAAATCTGACTTTCCTTTAGTCTGATGTTTATGAAAACTGTAACCGCAAATGAGGCTAGTTTTAATGTATTTTCTTTACATGTTTGTGATTTTGCACGTGTATCTCAGGAACAAGGACATCATAACTGATCTTTGAACTGGTCACAAGAAAAACTAGATCATGGCAAAGGACAGGGTCTCGTACTGATTTCTGCTGCTGCTCTTTTTTTTTCTAATCGACCTTTTCTAGTCTTGGTTGGGAAAATTCTGAGGATTTGGATTTCTGAGTTCATCTGGACTGTTTGTTTCATTTCATTGAAATTGGAAATTCAATGTGTTTTACAGTGTTTACATGTTGCAATTATGGTCATTTGTCTTTTTTAAACTTTGTCCTAAAAATGTCACTTTATAAATGAATAAATATATTCTGCTGTTTGTATTTTCTAGTTAGTTTTGTCTTGCCAATGCGAGCAAGTTGTTTTGCTATATAAAATTGGAAAATAAAGAATTATAGTTGCATTTAAGTGAAAGCGACACATTTGTCAGGTATGGTGGCCTGCATTTAAAACATACCGGTGAGTGATCACTGGCAGTGTTGGTCAGGGGTTTGCTCAGATTTTCTGCATGCATTGCATTACTGCCCCTATTTTCAATGTGTCAGAAGTTTATCTTCATAATGTCATCAGTGAAACTGCAGGGTATGTGGAGTTATTTAAGGTGGATGACATTTTAACAATGAATAAGTCAAGTTAAAATTAAACACCTATATACAGATTTATAAATATAATGATTTTTAAACCATTCATATTTCTGCTATAGTTGAATGTCATGTTTTCATTAGGAAAATGTGCTTTATGGGCCATTTTCTTCCGTTCTCTGCCATATTCACGTCGTGGATGACTCGCACCTGGATGCCGGTCTTGATTACCGGAACTTATTCACTCCCGTGTCGTGAACATGAGAGTGAAGCTCTTATTTCCAGCGTTTTTGATAAGCTGGGAATGTGTTTTCACAGCAGCCCATCTTAAAGAAGACAGTCGTGAACGAACCAGCAAAACCTCCCCGTCTCTAAGTGATCCAGCCCTGAGCGAGAGTCGGGCGCACCGCGGCCGGCATGAGCTGAAGGGTGAGTGGGACAAAAGCGGACCGAAGAGTCCCAAACAGCGGGAGTCTGAGCACATCCTGGATGGATCTGAAAGAAAGAGCTGGCGACCCCTGAAAAGTAAGAGTCGAGGTGTTGTCTTTTAAGAAGGCTTCAGTGTGACTGAGTCTGTGTTTGTAAATGTTCATGAAGAGAGAGAGCTGGAGGCGCTGTCTGCTGTCTATCAGCCGCTGGTTCATTGTGGTAATGACATCCTTTCTGTCAAGTTTGCGAGGACTCGACACTCGGACCCACGCCTGATGATCAGTAAGTCATCATTACACAATTATTTGCATTTTGTTATTCTTATCATCATCATTATTATTATAACCTTTATTTTAAATGCCTTATCTAGGTTCTTTGTTTTTAAAATTTACAAAACAAAGTCCATGTAGTGTTTTATCTGATATGGGGGCAATAACTTCACAGGTAATTTTTTTAGAAAGATTGGGAAAACATGTAGGAATATTATAGCTGGAATATTGTAAGGTTATGGAATATTAACGCTGCCCTGCTGCTGCCGTTTGCTTTTACAGACTAGAAGTGTTTAATCAAGACTGTAAGAGATGTTAAATATCTGTTTATTGTGAACACACACTAACCAAATAATACTGGGCACAACTCACTGTTTATTTATTATAATAAACTTAAAACTTTATTTCCAGAAACAAAACGGGCTGGTTTGCACACACACGAGCAGTGCAGATGCATCCAAAGCAGTCATGGGTCATCAATGTTTCTGAGGATTCATTTTAAAGAGTGTTATGCTTACCGCTGGGTAAGATTACTTTAATCCTGTTACGAAAGTAAATTAACAAGTACATTTTACAGTAATGCATTTACAGTAGAGGTGCAGGGTAAACAGAGGTCCTGTTTAAATGTGGAAATGTGAGGCTCATATTTAAGGTCACATTTAAAATGTTATTTGAGCTGTGTAAATCAGTATATTGTTATTAATGTAATTCATGCTTTAAACAGTACTTAAAGGACAGATAAATCTGGTATCTTTAAATTTGATATTTATACAACCAAGTTAGTGATCAGTTTTATTATTCCGATAATATGCAGCAGTCGGTCACGTTCAGCAGAGCAGCTTAAATATTCTAGTTGCTGCTAAAATTGATAATTAGTGAAAGTGGATGTCGCAAAATCAGAAAATTGAAATCTAAAAAGCGTATGCTTTTACATCATATTTGTAATTAGGTGTTTTAATTCTCTGTCGTTTTTAGTTTAAGCACAAACCAACTTTCATTACAACTGTTGAATCCACAGACTAAAGGGAACAGGAAGTTCTACTCGACAAGAGTGCTTTACTTTGATCGTCTTCTAATGAGGAATGTGTCTGGCACTGTCACATGTCATACTGCTGTCCTGCCTCACAGTAAACCTCCTGCTGGACCTGCACCTGAAGTTCTCTGTGGAAAATCTTACATGATTGTGACGTTACCCGCAAACATTATAAAAAATGCAAAGGTGTATGGTGAGTGCTTGTTACTGATGAGAGAAAAATGTCAAACTGAATTCGTGTAAAGATATCACGTTTGTCAACTGTTTTAGTCATTGAGTCACGTCTCATTATTGTCTACTGTAAATATTTTGCTTTAATCAATGTTTATAGACTACAGTCAAAAAAAGCAATCAAAATATATTTTCTTAAGGTATCCCCATACATGGACTGCATTCAGTATTTTGGAAAAATCAACATAGTGTGTTAGTTGAAATGAAACACACATCAACTGAGGTATGACACCATTGTAATGTACAGTAAGACTAAAATTTTCTTACATTTACATCTAACCTTTTGCATTATTTCCCAAAGGGCTGTATTCTACAGCTGGATTATCTGGATATGGCTGGAAAAGAACAATCGATCACAGTGTCCTGTGCTCAACAGAAGAAACGGGTTAAAAGAGCTCTCAGAAGACGAAGACAAGACCCTTTAGATTCAGGTCCCTTTAATCCAGATCAGACAACAGTTTCTGCCCCATTATTGACCAGCATCCCCAGAAGATTCTCTGCATCTCTAGGACCTAGTGCTCCAAGTGTCACAGCTAGATCATTTGAAGTTTCACTTGCTGTAACAATGGGTGAAGAACTACATTATGGTCCAGATTTAAATTTAGATAATTTTGATTTGTGGGATTTTGACGTTATCCCTACAGTTCCATTCAGTCCACCACATGAAAGTCTTGATACAACCACGGTCGCGTTAACATCGGCAAACATAATTGCCAAAATTGCGACTCCTACTGGAAATGTAGAGTTAGATGTTGAGTCAAATTTTGGTGAATTTGATCCATGGGACTTTATTCAAGAAACACTAGATACAACCCAACAAACATTTACAACATCGAGCAGACCTGCAAAGTCGGACAGTACAAGCACAACCAACAGCATGGCAGATGAGTTTGGTTTTGGATGGGGTTTCTCAGACATCCCATTGGTTCCTTACAGACCAGTTACTGTGACTTCAGTTCCAGATGAGACACCTGCTGCAACAGCAACTACATCAGAAATAATTTCTCCATCAGCCACTGATATAAAACCCGTTAAAACAATGCCTTCAACCCCCTTAACACCTGTTTCAATAAAAACATCCATAGCTCAAATTACATCTGTCCCGATAACTATGTCTGTGCGAGCATTAGCTGCTGGAGCAACAGCCTCAGCTACATCAGTCTCCACAACTGTAGAAACCAGCAATGTTGCAGCTACTACAACTGAAGAAATTACATCTGCAAGAGCAACAACCTCAGCTGAAACTACATCTGTGCCAACAACTAAGAAAACTAGCACTGCTGCATCTACTACAACCGAAGAAATGACATCTGCAAGTCCGACAACCTCAGCTGAAACTACATCTGTCTCCACAACTACAGAAACCAGCACTGTTGCAGCTACTACAACTGAAGAAATGACATCTGCAAGAGCAACAACCTCAGCTGAAACTACATCTGTCTCTTCAACTGCAGAAACCAGCACTGCTGCATCTACTACCACTAAAGAAATGACATCTGCAAGAGCAACAACCTCAGCTGAAACTACATCTGTGCCAACAACTAAAGAAACCAGCATTGTTGCAACTACTACATCTGCAAGAGCAACAACCTCAGCTAAAACTACATCTGTCTCCACAACTGCAGAAACCAGCACTGTTGCAGCTACTACAGCTGAAGAAATGACATCTGCAAGAGCAACAACCTCAGCTGAAACTACCTCTGTCTCCTCAACTAAGGAAACTAGCACTGTTGCAACTACTACAACTGAAGAAATGACATCTGCAAGAGCAACAACCTCAGCTGAAACTACATCTGTGCCAACAACTAAGGAAACTAGCACTGCTGCATCTACTACAACTGAAGAAATGACATCTGCAAGTGTAACAACCTCAGCTGAAACTACATCAGTCTCCACAACTGCAGAAACCAGCACTGTTGCAGCTACTATAGCTGAAGAAATGACATCTGCAAGAGCAACAACCTCAGCTGAAACTACATCTGTGCCAAAAACTAAGGAAACTAGCACTGCTGCATCTACTACAACTGAAGAAATAACATCTGCAAGTGCAACAACCTCAGCTGAAACTAAATCTGTAACCACTGATTCAATTAGCATAACAAGTTTAATGGAAACTTCCACATCCAAAACAACAACTGCTGGAACAAGAAACTCAGCTGAAAATAAATCTGTATCCGCAAAACCTTCAGAAAGTAGTAACTGCAGTAACCCCTTCAGTAGCATCTACTACAACTGAAATAACATCTGCAACAACTCCAAGTAGCACAAGCACAGTCTTCATAACAGGTACTGAAACCAGCACTGTTGTGGAAAACATCACAGCTTCTGATGAGCCTTGTATATTTCCTACTTCAGCTGAAGGAGTTACATTAGATGTTGCTTCCTCAGTTAACACAGTAGATGTTTTGCAAACAATCACACCTGCAATGACAGCTGCTGGAGCAACAACCTCAGCTGAAACCATGTTGTTCTCCACAACCTCTTTTGAAACTGCTACTGCTGTGAAAATGAGAACTGTCTCCAAAACAGATACTGAAACAACCACTGTTAAGGAAACGGTCACAGCTTCTGATGAGCCTTGTATATTTCCTACTTCAGCTGAAGGAGTTACATTAGATGTTGCTTCATCAGTTAACACAGTAGATGTTTTGCAAACAATCACACCTGCAACGAAAACTGCTGGAGCAACAACCTCAGCTGACATGGTTTCCATCTCAACGTCATTCTGAAGACCACTGAAGCTCCTGTATCTGCTGTAACAGCTGACATGCTGTTTGATATGTGAATCCTGCAGTTCTTCTGTTGTTTACAGCTGGAGCTTGCAGTTCTTGATCTTCACATTGGAATTAAATAGATATTTCTGTTGCACAATGTCAGATAAACTGATGGTTAAATGGTCTGTGTTGACTTCTCTTGTCTGATGTGCCTTTAATTGTTTTAAAGCCATAATGTGATGTTGTAATTTCTGTCTTGTAATGTTTTATAGTCTTCTCGCTGTATCTACAGTGAGTTTGTATCTTTACTGGTATAATGTCTGATTTCTAATGTCAAGTATTGTGACTTTTTATTGTTTTTGTGACCAAGCTAATCTGAAATATTTTTCTAATAAAGGTGTATAACTACAGTAGGTGCTTGCATTTGGTTTTTAATTTTATTTATAAAGGTGTGTGTGAGTGTGTAAGTGTGTGTGTGTGTAATATGTTTGGTTGATAAACTGTATAGTATCGATATGTATTATCAATGTTCATTAATTTTGTATTTGCGTATTATATAAAATGTGAACAAAAGAAATTAAAGTTACTTTTTAAAATTTTGACGGGATGACAACATGTTGATAGTGATATTTACTTGATATTTACTTAAACACTAGTGATATTTGCCTGATATTTACTTAAACATTAGTGATATTTACCTGATATTTACTTAAACACTAGTGATATTTACCTGATATTTACTTAAACATTAGTGATATTTACCTGATATTTACTTAATCATTAGTGATATTTGCCTGATATTTACTTAAACATTAGTGATATTTACCTGATATTTACTTAAACACTAGTGATATTTACCTGATATTTACTTAATCATTAGTGATATTTACCTGATATTTACTTAAACACTAGTGATATTTACCTGATATTTACTTAAACACTAGTGATATTTACCTGATATTTACTTAAACATTAGTGATATTTGCCTGATATTTACTTAAACATTAGTGATATTTGCCTGATATTTACTTAAACATTAGTGATATTTGCCTGATATTTACTTAAACATTAGTGATATTTACCTGATATTTACTTAAACACTAGTGATATTTACCTGATATTTACTTAAACATTAGTGATATTTGCCTGATATTTACTTAAACATTAGTGATATTTGCCTGATATTTACTTAAACATTAGTGATATTTGCCTGATATTTACTTAAACATTAGTGATATTTACCTGATATTCACTTAAACACTAGTGATATTTACCTGATATTTACTTAAACATTAGTGATATTTACCTGATATTTACTTAAACATTAGTGATATTTACCTGATATTTACTTAAACATTAGTGATATTTACCTGATATTTACTTAAACACTAGTGATATTTACCTGATATTTACTTAAACATTAGTGATATTTACCTGATATTTACTTAAACATTAGTGATATTTACCTGATATTTACTTAAACACTAGTGATATTTGCCTGATATTTACTTAAACATTAGTAATATTTACCTGATATTTACTTAAACATTAGTGATATTTACCTGATATTTACTTAAACATTAGTGATATTTACCTGATATTTACTTAAACATTAGTGATATTTACCTGATATTTACTTAAACATTAGTGATATTTGCCTGATATTTACTTAATCATTAGTGATATTTGCCTGATATTTATTTAAACATTAGTGATATTTGCCTGATATTTACTTAAACATTAGTGATATTTACCTGATATTTACTTAATCATTAGTGATATTTACCTGATATTTACTTAAACATTAGTGATATTTACCTGATATTTACTTAAACACTAGTGATATTTACCTGATATTTACTTAAACATTAGTGATATTTGCCTGATATTTACTTAATCATTAGTGATATTTACCTGATATTTACTTAAACACTAGTGATATTTACCTGATATTTACTTAAACATTAGTGATATTTGCCTGATATTTACTTAATCATTAGTGATATTTGCCTGATATTTACTTAAACACTAGTGATATTTACCTGATATTTACTTAAACATTAGTGATATTTGCCTGATATTTACTTAATCATTAGTGATATTTGCCTGATATTTACTTAAACACTAGTGATATTTACCTGATATTTACTTAAACATTAGTGATATTTGCCTGATATTTACTTAATCATTAGTGATATTTACCTGATATTTACTTAAACACTAGTGATATTTACCTGATATTTACTTAAACACTAGTGATATTTACCTGATATTTACTTAAACATTAGTGATATTTGCCTGATATTTACTTAATCATTAGTGATATTTGCCCGATATTTACTTAAACACTAGTGATATTTACCTGATATTTACTTAAACATTAGTGATATTTGCCTGATATTTACTTAATCATTAGTGATATTTACCTGATATTTACTTAAACATTAGTGATATTTGCCTGATATTTATTTAAACACTAGTGATATTTGCCTGATATTTACTTAAACACTAGTGATATTTGCCTGATATTTACTTAAACATTAGTGATATTTACCTGATATTTACTTAAACATTACTGATATTTACCTGATATTTACTTAAACACTAGTGATATTTGCCTGATATTTACTTAAACATTAGTGATATTTACCTGATATTTACTTAAACAGTGATATTTACCTGATATTTACTTAAACATTAGTGATATTTACCTGATATTTACTTAAACATTAGTGATATTTACCTGATATTTACTTAAACATTAGTGATATTTACCTGATATTTACTTAAACATTAGTGATATTTGCCTGATATTTACTTAATCATTAGTGATATTTGCCTGATATTTATTTAAACATTAGTGATATTTGCCTGATATTTACTTAAACATTAGTGATATTTACCTGATATTTACTTAATCATTAGTGATATTTACCTGATATTTACTTAAACATTAGTGATATTTACCTGATATTTACTTAAACACTAGTGATATTTACCTGATATTTACTTAAACATTAGTGATATTTGCCTGATATTTACTTAAACATTAGTGATATTTACCTGATATTTACTTAAACACTAGTGATATTTACCTGATATTTACTTAAACATTAGTGATATTTGCCTGATATTTACTTAATCATTAGTGATATTTGCCTGATATTTACTTAAACACTAGTGATATTTACCTGATATTTACTTAAACATTAGTGATATTTGCCTGATATTTACTTAATCATTAGTGATATTTGCCCGATATTTACTTAAACACTAGTGATATTTACCTGATATTTACTTAAACATTAGTGATATTTGCCTGATATTTACTTAATCATTAGTGATATTTGCCCGATATTTACTTAAACACTAGTGATATTTACCTGATATTTACTTAAACATTAGTGATATTTGCCTGATATTTATTTAAACACTAGTGATATTTGCCTGATATTTACTTAAACACTAGTGATATTTGCCTGATATTTACTTAAACATTAGTGATATTTACCTGATATTTACTTAAACACTAGTGATATTTGCCTGATATTTACTTAAACATTAGTGATATTTACCTGATATTTACTTAAACAGTGATATTTACCTGATATTTACTTAAACATTAGTGATATTTGCCTGATATTTACTTAAACACTAGTGATATTTACCTGATATTTACTTAAACACTAGTGATATTTACCTGATATTTACTTAAACATTAGTGATATTTACCTGATATTTACTTAAACATTAGTGATATTTACCTGATATTTACTTAAACACTAGTGATATTTACCTGATATTTACTTAAACATTAGTGATATTTGCCTGATATTTACTTAAACATTAGTGATATTTGCCTGATATTTATTTAAACACTAGTGATATTTGCCTGATATTTATTTAAACACTAGTGATATTTACCTGATATTTACTTAAACACTAGTGATATTTACCTGATATTTACTTAATCATTAGTGATATTTACCTGATATTTACTTAAACACTAGTGATATTTGCCTGATATTTACTTAAACATTAGTGATATTTGCCTGATATTTACTTAAACATTAGTGATATTTACCTGATATTTACTTAAACATTAGTGATATTTGCCTGATATTTACTTAAACATTAGTGATATTTACCTGATATTTACTTAAACACTAGTGATATTTACCTGATATTTATTTAAACACTAGTGATATTTGCCTGATATTTACTTAAACATTAGTGATATTTGCCTGATATTTACTTAAACACTAGTGATATTTACCTGATATTTACTTAAACACTAGTGATATTTACTTGATATTTACTTAAACACTAGTGATATTTACCCGATATTTACTTAAACATTAGTGATATTTACCCGATATTTATTTAAACATTAGTGATATTTACCCGATATTTACTTAAACACTAGTGATATTTACCCGATATTTACTTAAACATTAGTGATATTTGCCTGATATTTACTTAAACACTAGTGATATTTACCTGATATTTACTTAAACACTAGTGATATTTACCTGATATTTACTTAAACACTAGTGATATTTACCTGATATTTACTTAAACATTAGTGATATTTGCCTGATATTTACTTAAACACTAGTGATATTTGCCTGATATTTACTTAAACACTAGTGATATTTACCCGATATTTACTTAAACACTAGTGATATTTGCCTGATATTTACTTAAACACTAGTGATATTTGCCTGATATTTACTTAAACACTAGTGATATTTGCCTGATATTTACTTAAACACTAGTGATATTTACCTGATATTTACTTAAACACTAGTGATATTTACCTGATATTTACTTAAACACTAGTGATATTTACCTGATATTTACTTAAACACTAGTGATATTTACCTGATATTTACTTAAACACTAGTGATATTTGCCTGATATTTACTTAAACATTAGTGATATTTACCTGATATTTACTTAAACACTAGTGATATTTACCTGATATTTACTTAAACATTAGTGATATTTACCTGATATTTACTTAAACACTAGTGATATTTACCTGATATTTACTTAAACACTAGTGATATTTACCTGATATTTACTTAATCATTAGAGATATTTGCCTGATATTTACTTAAACATTAGTGATATTTGCCTGATATTTACTTAATCATTAGTGATATTTACCTGATATTTACTTAAACATTAGTGATATTTACCTGATATTCACTTAAACACTAGTGATATTTACCTGATATTTACTTAAACATTAGTGATATTTACCTGATATTTTCTTAAACACTAGTGATATTTACCTGATATTTACTTAATCATTAGTGATATTTACCTGATATTTACTTAAACACTAGTGATATTTGCCTGATATTTACTTAAACATTAGTGATATTTGCCTGATATTTACTTAAACACTAGTGATATTTAACTGATATTTACCATACTTACTTAAACATTAGTGATATTTACCTGATATTTACTTAAACACTAGTGATATTTACCTGATATTTACTTAAACACTAGTGATATTTACCTGATATTTACTTAAACACTAGTGATATTTGCCTGATATTTACTTAAACATTAGTGATATTTACCTGATATTTACTTAAACATTAGTGATATTTACCTGATATTTACTTAAACATTAGTGATATTTGCCTGATATTTACTTAAACATTAGTGATATTTGCCTGATATTTACTTAAACATTAGTGATATTTACCTGATATTTACTTAATCATTAGTGATATTTACCTGATATTTACTTAAACATTAGTGATATTTACCTGATATTTACTTAAACACTAGTGATATTTACCTGATATTTACTTAAACATTAGTGATATTTGCCTGATATTTACTTAAACACTAGTGATATTTACCTGATATTTACTTAAACACTAGTGATATTTGCCTGATATTTACTTAATCATTAGTGATATTTACCTGATATTTACTTAAACACTAGTGATATTTGCCTGATATTTACTTAAACATTAGTGATATTTGCCTGATATTTACTTAAACATTAGTGATATTTGCCTGATATTTACTTAAACATTAGTGATATTTACCTGATATTTACTTAAACATTAGTGATATTTGCCTGATATTTACTTAAACATTAGTGATATTTGCCTGATATTTACTTAAACATTAGTGATATTTACCTGATATTTACTTAATCATTAGTGATATTTACCTGATATTTACTTAAACATTAGTGATATTTACCTGATATTTACTTAAACACTAGTGATATTTACCTGATATTTACTTAAACATTAGTGATATTTGCCTGATATTTACTTAATCATTAGTGATATTTACCTGATATTTACTTAAACACTAGTGATATTTACCTGATATTTACTTAAACATTAGTGATATTTGCCTGATATTTACTTAATCATTAGTGATATTTGCCTGATATTTACTTAAACACTAGTGATATTTACCTGATATTTACTTAAACATTAGTGATATTTGCCTGATATTTACTTAATCATTAGTGATATTTGCCTGATATTTACTTAAACACTAGTGATATTTACCCGATATTTACTTAAACACTAGTGATATTTGCCTGATATTTACTTAAACATTAGTGATATTTACCTGATATTTACTTAAACATTAGTGATATTTACCTGATATTTACTTAAACACTAGTGATATTTGCCTGATATTTACTTAAACATTAGTGATATTTACCTGATATTTACTTAAACATTAGTGATATTTACCTGATATTTACTTAAACATTAGTGATATTTGCCTGATATTTACTTAAACACTAGTGATATTTACCTGATATTTACTTAAACACTAGTGATATTTACCTGATATTTACTTAAACATTAGTGATATTTGCCTGATATTTACTTAAACATTAGTGATATTTGCCTGATATTTATTTAAACACTAGTGATATTTGCCTGATATTTACTTAAACACTAGTGATATTTACCTGATATTTACTTAAACACTAGTGATATTTACCTGATATTTACTTAAACACTAGTGATATTTACCTGATATTTACTTAAACATTAGTGATATTTACCTGATATTTACTTAAACATTAGTGATATTTACCTGATATTTACTTAAACACTAGTGATATTTGCCTGATATTTATTTAAACACTAGTGATATTTGCCTGATATTTATTAAATGATTTTTGATATTTACTTAAACACTAGTGATATTTACCTGATATTTACTTAAACATTAGTGATATTTACCTGATATTTACTTAAACACTAGTGATATTTACCTGATATTTACTTAAACACTAGTGATATTTACCTGATATTTACTTAAACACTAGTGATATTTGCCTGATATTTACTTAAACATTAGTGATATTTGCCTGATATTTACTTAAACATTAGTGATATTTACCTGATATTTACTTAAACACTAGTGATATTTACCTGATATTTATTTAAACACTAGTGATATTTGCCTGATATTTACTTAAACATTAGTGATATTTGCCTGATATTTACTTAAACACTAGTGATATTTACCTGATATTTACTTAAACACTAGTGATATTTACTTGATATTTACTTAAACACTAGTGATATTTACCCGATATTTACTTAAACATTAGTGATATTTACCCGATATTTATTTAAACATTAGTGATATTTACCCGATATTTACTTAAACACTAGTGATATTTACCCGATATTTACTTAAACATTAGTGATATTTGCCTGATATTTACTTAAACACTAGTGATATTTACCTGATATTTACTTAAACACTAGTGATATTTACCTGATATTTACTTAAACACTAGTGATATTTACCTGATATTTACTTAAACATTAGTGATATTTGCCTGATATTTACTTAAACACTAGTGATATTTACCTGATATTTACTTAAACACTAGTGATATTTACCTGATATTTACTTAAACACTAGTGATATTTACCTGATATTTACTTAAACATTAGTGATATTTGCCTGATATTTACTTAAACACTAGTGATATTTGCCCGATATTTACTTAAACACTAGTGATATTTACCCGATATTTACTTAAACACTAGTGATATTTGCCTGATATTTACTTAAACACTAGTGATATTTGCCTGATATTTACTTAAACACTAGTGATATTTGCCTGATATTTACTTAAACACTAGTGATATTTACCTGATATTTACTTAAACACTAGTGATATTTACCTGATATTTACTTAAACACTAGTGATATTTACCTGATATTTACTTAAACATTAGTGATATTTGCCTGATATTTACTTAATCATTAGTGATATTTAAACTGATATTTATTTAAACACTAGTGATATTTGCCTGATATTTACTTAAACATTAGTGATATTTACCTGATATTTACTTAAACACTAGTGATATTTACCTGATATTTACTTAAACATTAGTGATATTTACCTGATATTTACTTAAACACTAGTGATATTTACCTGATATTTACTTAAACACTAGTGATATTTACCTGATATTTACTTAAACACTAGTGATATTTACCTGATATTTACTTAAACATTAGTGATATTTGCCTGATATTTACTTAAACATTAGTGATATTTGCCTGATATTTACTTAAACACTAGTGATATTTACCTGATATTTACTTAAACATTAGTGATATTTACCTGATATTTACTTAAACACTAGTGATATTTACCTGATATTTACTTAAACATTAGTGATATTTACCTGATATTTACTTAAACACTAGTGATATTTACCTGATATTTACTTAAACATTAGTGATATTTACCTGATATTTACTTAAACACTAGTGATATTTGCCTGATATTTACTTAAACACTAGTGATATTTACCTGATATTTACTTAAACACTAGTGATATTTACCTGATATTTACTTAAACATTAGTGATATTTACCTGATATTTACTTAAACACTAGTGATATTTACCTGATATTTACTTAAACACTAGTGATATTTACCTGATATTTACTTAAACACTAGTGATATTTACCTGATATTTACTTAAACACTAGTGATATTTACCTGATATTTACTTAAACACTAGTGATATTTACCTGATATTTACTTAATCATTAGTGATATTTACCTGATATTTACTTAAACACTAGTGATATTTGCCTGATATTTACTTAAACACTAGTGATATTTACCTGATATTTACTTAAACACTAGTGATATTTACCTGATATTTACTTAAACATTAGTGATATTTACCTGATATTTACTTAAACACTAGTGATATTTACCTGATATTTACTTAAACACTAGTGATATTTACCTGATATTTACTTAAACATTAGTGATATTTACTGATATTTATTTAAACACTAGTGATATTTACCTGATATTTACTTAATATTTTAAACACTAGTGATATTTGCCTGATATTTACTTAAACATTAGTGATATTTACCTGATATTTACTTAAACATTAGTGATATTTACCTGATATTTACTTAAACATTAGTGATATTTGCCTGATATTTACTTAAACACTAGTGATATTTACCTGATATTTACTTAAACATTAGTGATATTTACCTGATATTTACTTAAACACTAGTGATATTTACCTGATATTTACTTAATCATTAGTGATATTTACCTGATATTTACTTAAACACTAGTGATATTTGCCTGATATTTACTTAAACATTAGTGATATTTACCTGATATTTACTTAAACACTAGTGATATTTGCCTGATATTTACTTAAACATTAGTGATATTTACCTGATATTTACTTAAACACTAGTGATATTTACCTGATATTTACTTAAACACTAGTGATATTTACCTGATATTTACTTAAACACTAGTGATATTTGCCTGATATTTACTTAAACACTAGTGATATTTACCTGATATTTACTTAAACATTAGTGATATTTGCCTGATATTTACTTAAACACTAGTGATATTTACCTGATATTTACTTAAACACTAGTGATATTTACCTGATATTTACTTAATCATTAGTGATATTTACCTGATATTTACTTAAACAGTGATATTTACCTGATATTTACTTAAACATTAGTGATATTTACCTGATATTTACTTAATCATTAGTGATATTTACCTGATATTTACTTAAACATTAGTGATATTTACCTGATATTTACTTAAACATTAGTGATATTTACCTGATATTTACTTAAACATTAGTGATATTTGCCTGATATTTACTTAATCATTAGTGATATTTACCTGATATTTACTTAAACACTAGTGATATTTACCTGATATTTACTTAAACATTAGTGATATTTACCTGATATTTACTTAAACACTAGTGATATTTACCTGATATTTACTTAAACACTAGTGATATTTACCTGATATTTACTTAAACATTTTATTTAGTGATATTTGCCTGATATTTACTTAAACACTAGTGATATTTGCCTGATATTTACTTAAACACTAGTGATATTTGCCTGATATTTACTTAAACATTAGTGATATTTGCCTGATATTTACTTAAACATTAGTGATATTTGCCTGATATTTACTTAAACACTAGTGATATTTACCTGATATTTACTTAAACACTAGTGATATTTGCCTGATATTTACTTAAACATTAGTGATATTTACCTGATATTTACTTAAACACTAGTGATATTTACCTGATATTTACTTAAACACTAGTGATATTTGCCTGATATTTACTTAAACACTAGTGATATTTACCTGATATTTACTTAAACACTAGTGATATTTACCTGATATTTACTTAAACACTAGTGATATTTACCTGATATTTACTTAAACATTAGTGATATTTACCTGATATTTACTTAAACATTAGTGATATTTACCTGATATTTACTTAAACATTAGTGATATTTACCTGATATTTACTTAAACACTAGTGATATTTGCCTGATATTTACTTAAACATTAGTGATATTTGCCTGATATTTACTTAAACATTAGTGATATTTACCTGATATTTACTTAAACATTAGTGATATTTGCCTGATATTTACTTAAACATTAGTGATATTTACCTGATATTTACTTAAACACTAGTGATATTTACCTGATATTTACTTAAACACTAGTGATATTTACCTGATATTTACTTAAACACTAGTGATATTTACCTGATATTTACTTAAACACTAGTGATATTTGCCTGATATTTACTTAATCATTAGTGATATTTACCTGATATTTACTTAAACACTAGTGATATTTACCTGATATTTACTTAAACACTAGTGATATTTACCTGATATTTACTTAAACATTAGTGATATTTACCTGATATTTACTTAAACATTAGTGATATTTGCCTGATATTTACTTAAACACTAGTGATATTTGCCTGATATTTACTTAAACACTAGTGATATTTACCTGATATTTACTTAAACATTAGTGATATTTGCCTGATATTTACTTAAACACTAGTGATATTTGCCTGATATTTACTTAAACATTAGTGATATTTGCCTGATATTTACTTAAACACTAGTGATATTTACCTGATATTTACTTAAACACTAGTG
The DNA here is from genome assembly GCA_036877525.1 of Chromobotia macracanthus. NCBI lineage: Eukaryota > Metazoa > Chordata > Actinopteri > Cypriniformes > Botiidae > Chromobotia > Chromobotia macracanthus. Next base: position 1,233,454 of record JAZGTH010000069.1, read on the forward strand.
ATATTTACCTGATATTTACTTAAACACTAGTGATATTTACCTGATATTTACTTAAACATTAGTGATATTTACCTGATATTTACTTAAACACTAGTGATATTTACCTGATATTTACTTAAACACTAGTGATATTTACCTGATATTTACTTAAACATTAGTGATATTTACCTGATATTTACTTAAACATTAGTGATATTTGCCTGATATTTACTTAAACACTAGTGATATTTACCTGATATTTACTTAAACACTAGTTTCTGATATTTACTTAAACACTAGTGATATTTACCTGATATTTACTTAAACACTAGTGATATTTACCTGATATTTACTTAAACATTAGTGATATTTACCTGATATTTACTTAAACACTAGTGATATTTACCTGATATTTACTTAAACACTAGTGATATTTACCTGATATTTACTTAAACATTAGTGATATTTACCTGATATTTACTTAAACACTAGTGATATTTACCTGATATTTACTTAAACATTAGTGATATTTGCCTGATATTTACTTAAACATTAGTGATATTTGCCTGATATTTACTTAAACACTAGTGATATTTGCCTGATATTTACTTAAACACTAGTGATATTTACCTGATATTTACTTAAACATTAGTGATATTTACCTGATATTTACTTAAACACTAGTGATATTTACCTGATATTTACTTAAACACTAGTGATATTTACCTGATATTTACTTAAACACTAGTGATATTTGCCTGATATTTACTTAAACATTAGTGATATTTACCTGATATTTACTTAAACACTAGTGATATTTACCTGATATTTACTTAAACATTAGTGATATTTGCCTGATATTTACTTAAACACTAGTGATATTTACCTGATATTTACTTAAACACTAGTGATATTTACCTGATATTTACTTAAACACTAGTGATATTTACCTGATATTTACTTAAACACTAGTGATATTTACCTGATATTTACTTAAACATTAGTGATATTTACCTGATATTTACTTAAACACTAGTGATATTTACCTGATATTTACTTAAACACTAGTGATATTTACCTGATATTTACTTAAACATTAGTGATATTTACCTGATATTTACTTAAACACTAGTGATATTTACCTGATATTTACTTAAACATTAGTGATATTTACCTGATATTTACTTAAACATTAGTGATATTTGCCTGATATTTACTTAAACACTAGTGATATTTACCTGATATTTACTTAAACACTAGTGATATTTGCCTGATATTTACTTAAACATTAGTGATATTTACCTGATATTTACTTAAACATTAGTGATATTTACCTGATATTTACTTAATCATTAGTGATATTTGCCTGATATTTACTTAAACACTAGTGATATTTACCTGATATTTACTTAAACACTAGTGATATTTACCTGATATTTACTTAAACACTAGTGATATTTACCTGATATTTACTTAAACATTAGTGATATTTACCTGATATTTACTTAAACACTAGTGATATTTACCTGATATTTACTTAAACACTAGTGATATTTACCTGATATTTACTTAAACATTAGTGATATTTACCTGATATTTACTTAAACATTAGTGATATTTACCTGATATTTACTTAAACATTAGTGATATTTACCTGATATTTACTTAAACACTAGTGATATTTACCTGATATTTACTTAAACACTAGTGATATTTACCTGATATTTACTTAAACACTAGTGATATTTACCTGATATTTACTTAAACACTAGTGATATTTTATGTTTAAAATCATGTTTATGATTTTCCTCAGGGCCGTCCTGAGGACTTTTATTTTGACAGCGCGGCCTGTGGAGTAGCGGTGTTCACACGGCCCGGGTTCAAACTCGTCGTGTGATGAACTTTTGTGGAGGAACTGAGTGAGAAGCGGAACGTTGATCACGAGTGCGCGGACGTGTGAGCGCTGCCGCGGGCACGATCAGCAAGTTAATCGCGGTTGATGGTTGACGGTGTTGCGCTCGGGAGCGCCGTCAGTGTTTGTGAGAACTGATCTGTGAGCAGTTACTGGACTGGGAGGAGTTGAGTCCCCATAAAGACTGTCCTGCCCGCGTCTGTCTGTCTGTCTGTCTGTCTCACAGCAGAGTTCGGGCTGTGTTCTCATCACTGAAGATGTCTTACCTACCAGCGCTCTTCAGACATGTGGATGAACATCAGGAGCTTTATGTTGAGGTAATGAACTTCCTCATCAGCGCAGCTTTTATTGACGAAAACGTAGCTGCATGCTGCTATGTTTCCATTAAGTGCTGAAAACGTTGTTTTAACGTTCTAGGAACGTTTTTATGCATGCATGACGTCATAAATGTTCCGCTAACGTTACTTTATAGCTGCTTGTATTACTACACTATACTAACTATAACTATAAACGTCAGAAAACCTTTAGAGAACGTTAGCCAACGTCCCAAGAACATTCCCTGTAGCTGAGATGTTTTGAGCGCACATTGTAGTAACTTTGTGATTGCAGCGCCTGGCGCAGTGGGTTGCCGTACAGAGTGTGTCTGCATGGCCAGACAAGCGAGGAGAAATCAAGAAGATGATGGAGATGGCGGCCAAAGATATTGAGAGACTCGGGGGAACCTTCGAGCTGGTCGACATCGGCACGCAGAAGGTGAGACCTGCTCCACAGAGTTTCATTGTCTTGGCATGGACATATTGAAGATTGTTGATCAGCTGACTGTACTGATGTTACTTACGCACCCTCGTGTCATTTCACAAATGTATGCTGTTTCTTCATGGTATATTAAAGAAGACATTTTGATTCCTTCAGTTAGCAGGAGGTGAGGAGATCCCTCTTCCTCCGATCGTTCTGGGCAGGCTTGGTTCTGATCCAGGCAAGAAGACTGTGTGCATCTACGGCCACTTGGATGTTCAGCCAGCCAGCATTGAGGATGGCTGGGACACACCTCCCTTCAGTCTGGTAGAGAAAGATGGTATGAACACAAACACACACACACACACACACACTTTTTGTTCTGTTTGTATGCGGCTAATGACACAAAGAGGAAGAAGTCTGAAGGACTCAGCATTTTACAACTGTGTTCCTCTAACCCTAGAAAATCCTGTTTTTTTGCTGCGATAGCTCTGACTCTTGAGTCAAACCTTGTGACCTGTCAGCTGATTCTCATAGATTTTATTCAAGTTGGACAAATTAATCATAAACCGCAAAAGAAACATTTCCTGATCTGTTAAATGTGTTTGCTGTTTAATACTGTACTTCTGATTTTATCAGAATAAAATCTCAGCCTTTTCAAAACTGTTCAAAACTCTAAATAAACGTTTGACAGTGTTTATTTTACACTTTCACAGCTGGTGGCAGCATCTGTTAATACTTTTTGTATTTGCTCTAAAAATTAAAACAACATGAAATTTTGGTTTTCATTTGTTAGATTTTGCCTCTCACAGAGGCTCACACGTACAAGTTAGCAATTTGTGTTTGAAACACTGACACGTAACAAAAATTCTGTTTGGAGATGCATTGAAATGTTCATAAAGACTTTACTGAATTGTGTTGTAGGTAAAATGTTTGGGCGAGGAGCTACTGATGATAAAGGGCCTGTTCTAGCCTGGTTCAATATCATTGAGGCCTATCAGAAGATTGGACAGGTGCAAACACTTTATTTTCTACATGATATGCTATTAAACCTTGAACCCCTGTGCAAAGTCCCTAGAGCAACAAAATATATTACTTGTGACAGTAGTTAAGAGTGCTGGAAATTAATCTCATAGACTGCCTTACGTAATCTAGTTATGACATTACATAACATAACTGTGATATAAAAAGGAATAAACTCCAGTTGCACGTGAATCTGGTGTGACTGAGTACAATAAGGAACAACTGAGCTGAGGTGTACAAAACATTGTTTTAACAATCACATTGCACATAATCCAGCCTGTGACGTCTGAATTTCCCCATCATTATCCCTCAGATAGACTGTGCCATTAGTTTTACAGATACTTTGACAGCAGAACAGTCTAAAGGTTATTGGATGATCTTTGGCTTTTCTTTTATCATTTAAAGCTGTCTGGCAAATAAAATGTACAACAAAACCACCTTCAAGCTAATTTAATTACAAGAGTCCTCAACAGAGTTCCACAGCAGTACTGCAGTGTATTTGTATAGTATTCATATGGTACTAATTGTATGTTGCTATAGGCCCAATTTTAAACGCAATGCTCAGTTCAGTAAGTAAGTAACATGGGGTTCTTGATTCATTCCTGCAGCACAAAGGTTGTGGGTTTGATTCTCAGGGAACACATACTGATCAAACGTAAAGCTTGGATGTACTTGTAAGCCACTTTGGATAAAAGCATCTACCAGATGCATACATGTAAATGTTCTTTAAATGTTCTATAAGGTCCTTGGTCTGAATAAAAGTTCCTTCTTTTTCACAGGAGCTTCCCATCAATATAAAGTTCTGCTTTGAGGGAATGGAGGAATCTGGCTCAGAGGGATTGGATCAGCTGGTTTTCTCCCGCAAAGACTCTTTCTTTAAGGATGTGGACTACGTCTGCATCTCTGATAACTACTGGCTGGGGAAGAGCAAGCCCTGCATTACCTACGGGCTGAGAGGAATCTGCTACTTCTTTATCGAGGTAAAAAGTTAATGACATACTGAGAGATTCTTTGGTCTATAAGGACCTTTGCCCTGTGGCCTTGATCCGTGTTACTTTAGTAATAGTATCTTCCAGAAAATGTGCTCCTAATGCTACTTTTACCCTCAATGGATAAGAGAAGGCAAAGTTTTGAGATGATTAAAGGATCTTCAGGAATCTTGTGTCTGATGAGAAATCTCTTATGTTTTCAGGTAGAATGCTGTGATAAGGATCTTCACTCTGGAGTGTTTGGAGGGTCTGTTCATGAGGCTATGACTGACCTCATAGCTTTGATGGGTGAGGTTTTAATCTGCATTGCATTTGAATTCACTGCAATACCTTCCATCTGTTGACATATACCAGAACCCTGTGGGTTACCTTTGTAAGTCTTGCTGATTTTTATCAGTTTAGAGCAATCAGCAATAATTTCTATTGAATTCATTTTTGGATAAAATCTCCAATTACATTTTAAAATGCTAAATAATGCATGAATGTTGTTTTTAGGCTCTTTGGTGAATAATAAAGGGAAGATTTTAGTCCCTGGGATTTACAATGATGTGGCTAAACTGACTGATGGGGAGAAGAAACTGTATGAAAAGATTGAATTTGATATGGAAGAATATGCCAAAGATGTTGGAACTCAGAAACTGCTGCATGACACCAAGGTAACTGTCAGCTGATATCATTTCACATTTCTGTGATGCTAATGATTTTACATGTGTTAGCAACCAGGGTTACGCAATTATTCAAAGTGAAGGTAAACCACAAAGGTTGTGATTTTAATTAACAAATTCTGTTCCTTGAATGAGCCGTGTGCTTTAACATAAGGCAGCACAGCTTGTTCTGTCAGTATACGTACAAAATATATAGTATACAATTACAGAGTTTTAACTCTGTTTTAACCTAATTGCTGTTATTTATTTGTATGTCTGTGCAGGAGCAGATTCTCATGCATCGCTGGAGATACCCCTCCCTTTCTTTACACGGCATTGAGGGGGCGTTCTCAGAAACCGGTGCCAAAACCGTCATTCCTCGTAAGGTCATCGGCAAGTTCTCCATCCGCCTGGTACCTGACATGGATCCTAAAGTGGTGGAGAAACAGGTTAGCGGTGTTTTCTTATTTAAAGCCTCATTAAACTCTCGTCTGCATGCCTTGAACATGGTGCTGGTATTGCTGTTCATCACACAGGTGATTTCTCACCTGGAGAAGACGTTTGAAGAACTGCAGAGTCCCAACATACTGAAGGCATATATGGGACATGGAGCCAGAGCCTGGGTCTCTGACTTCAACCATCCTCACTATATGGCTGGCAGAAAGGCCATGAAGACTGGTGAGACATTTAACTGAAAACAAGATCACGGTCTTAAATCTACATTTGAAATATTAAAAAATGCAAATGTAAACGAATGATTAACTCATTATTATGAAACACACTAACTCCTGAAGAGAACTATCTATAGACATGGTCACACAACACTTTTCACTCTGTTGACTTCTATTCATATGCATGGGAGCACTGAAGAACGGAAAGCTTATGCAAAAAAATCACATTTTGAAGCAATCCAAAGTTTAATTTTGGTCTGCCAACTCTGATCTGCCCGTTGTATCACATGGAGATGTGTGACCAGTATGAGATCGATGCATCACATTGTGACATTTTCAGATGAATAATAAAAAAACTGTGTTTGGGAGTGATATATCTTGTTGCTGGTCTGTGTAGTTTTCATATGCTGAACGTCTGGTGTGACTTTTCTTTAACTCTTTAGTGTTCGGTGTGGAGCCTGACCTCACCCGTGAGGGGGGAAGCATCCCTGTGACTCTGACCTTCCAAGAAGCCACAGGAAAGAATGTTATGCTGCTTCCTGTTGGCTCTTCTGATGACGGGGCTCACTCACAAAACGAGAAACTCAACAGGTAATGTTTTCACACAGCTACATACAAACATCCCAGATCAACAGTTTACAATCGCCCTCACAGGCAAACTTTATTCACGCGTACTGAGAAGTTTTTATCTGTTAGGTGAGATGCTATTTTGATGTTTAAGTAAAATAATAGCAATTGTTTAATTTTTTCCTTGTTCTTCTGTCTCAACAGATCCAACTACATTCAGGGCACCAAGATGTTGGGAGCTTACTTCCATGAAGTCTCTCTGCTTAGTTAACTGGAATTTCTGTATGACAAGTTTGTATTACAGAGCCTCGTTGACTGTTGACAATCGGGCTATAACAAGCCACTGCAGACGTGATATGTAAAAACAAATTAATGAGTATTTGTTGCCATTTTGCTTCTTCTGTAGTTCAGTTCTAAAATCCACCACAGTATTTGAAGTCTGTGTATTTGAAAGAACAAACCATGCTCTTAGACCCAAAAACACATGCTGTTTATTTAGCTGTGAGTATCTGTATCAGCCATAACAGTTTGTTCATGTCATAATGTCCGTTTGTTTCATATAGCTCATTAATATGAACGGACAGTCTTTTCAAAATTATGTCTGCATATGCACACCAATAAAACACAAGTAATCATTAAATTTAACTTTGATTATATTTGTACACGCTACAGAAATGTGAAGAATGTTTATTGACTGACTGGCTTGAACTGTTAGATGTGTAACAACTTGTGTTTTAACACTTTTAACAAGTGTTAAAAACTTGTTACACTGCATGGAATCAGTTTTGGAATATAACAATGGACAAGCCTCAAACCACAATTTGTTTTGTTCTGCCCTTAAAGAAAAACAATTGTTAGTTTCTCCTTACATTTATAAAAAAGCATTTTCATAGGTGGTCACTAAATAATATTTAGTGTAGTTTTACTTTTACTGAAGACAAACTTAAACAGCAGCCTCAGAGGTTCCTTTCTGAATAGACAGACTCCTGCAGTTCTTTAGCAACATAATCCCACATTATCATTACAGCACACACACAGAAGCTATACATGCACAAAAAGAGATGAATGCAGTTAGCAGCCTTTTCACTACAGTGTACTTCAAGAGTAACGCAAGTGAACGTGAAACAGAGGGTCACAGAAAACAAATGAACAGTGAGAGAATGTCTAGCAGAATAAATTGAAATTCAGAGTATTATTTTAGTCTGGCTAGTGTGTGTAAAATGTGTTTTAGGTATGTAACTGTAAAAATGGCTTAAAAATCCCTTCAGCATAGATTACATATATGTAAAAATCTTGATTGATCATGCATGCACATAATAGTATACAAACCTTTATATCTTTTCAATATTAACACCATACAGAGCAATGCCAGGAATAAAGTTTAATTTAGCTGGTTCGGAAACTTCAGCAATGAACAATGTATGAGATACAAATAACCTGATGATGACAATTTTGTTCAGGTCATTTATCTTGAAACAAAAAATGAGGGTTAAAAATAACCATAAAAACATTCCAAACATTCAACATTTTTTCTATTTAAACCACAAAATTTACAGCGTTACAGAAACAAATCATCCAATTGCAAATGAATTTGTTAATAGCTAATTTACCTTAAACAACATTATCAGAAATATATGGCCAAGAATTTCTTTGATTTCAGTATGTAATATTTACAAAACAGCATTCCAAAGTTTTATAAGTAACATAAACTATTACTCAGTCTAGTTTTGCACTAATGAATAATCTCTTTGATGAGATAATTTAAATTTAATTTGGCTGAAGTTGAGGTTGTTTAAAAAGGCAGGTCACTATCGCGATCCATCAACTCTGACCTTGTGGTGCTGAGTCTGTAGCCCTCAGATATCTCAGAAGTTCTCGATTAGGGAGGTGTAAATATGTCACAAATGTGTTTGATGAGGTTTGCTTTAGTCTGTTCTGCTTGGTTTGTGTTTCTTTGTTGCACCCCACAGTTGAATCCAGAACTTCACGTCGGGCTAAAATAACAAGGTTACGCAAAGTTCAAACTAAACTTAAAACACAAACTTAACTAAAACACAACTCAACAAATTCTTAGCCAGTTACTATAAATAAATATCTTTTCATTACTTGGGGAAATCCTCATGCATCCTTCCAGGACCTTTGCAGTACATTTCCGTTTTCTGCACAGCTGGCTGGGGGTGTGGAGGGGTGGGTGATGTCTCAGTGTGATGACCTGTGACTGCTGTGGTCTGTAGGGTCACTGTCAGGGGTCTTTCACTGACTGCTGTTTGTTCAGGAGAAAGTTGGGTGATGCGCAAAGTCTCCAATAAGCTACACCAAAACATACAGTGAGCTCAAAAACATGTAATGATAAAGAATGATGGAGTTTATGATTAGGATATAATAAAATGCTTTTCTGAACCATTAGGTTTGACTGCATTTGACTTCAACATAAAGAACAGTGTGTACAGTAACCTGCAATTTTATGTTTCAAACAGAGATGGCGATAGTGAGGCTAAAGTTACAGATTGCAGCTGGAGCTTGAATTATTTTTCATCCTAAATGTTTTGTTTGTTTGTTTGTTTGTTTTCCACTACACTTTCCCTTTGAATTTATTGCACCAATTCTCAATAGTGAAATCAATTGAGCTGATCACCATTTATCACCATTGTGTAGGGTCTGTATTTTGTGACAACTGTAAGGCTGATAGTGGATATCAGAGCCGTTGGTTGGATCTGTTTCAGGACATCTGTGTGAAGAGCAGTCATTACTGGCTCTCACCAGAGGCTGTGACCCAGTGCCTCCCCTCCTGTCTGCTCACAATGCTCCTGTATGAAGAGTGCTTCAGAAAAGACCTGCAATCTGACTCCCTCATCTCCATGTACCATCTCTTATTTAATCAGACTCAACCTGTCATTAACCACCAGCTGCCTCTGACCTGCAGCTCTGAGCGGTAATCAACACAGTCACACAATTAGCCAACAGCCCAGCTGCTCACGGTGAATGCTGGATTTGCTAACTTTTATTTTTATTTCTCCTCTCTAACACATTCTTATGAAAAAGGGGTTTCACAGTGTCATAGAAGAACTATTTTTGGCTGTATGGTTCCATAAAGAACCTTTAACATCCACAAAACCTTTCAGTTTCACAGACTATTAAAAGGTCAGAAAGAAGAGGTTCTTTAAAGAACTTTTGACTAGGAGGTTCTTTAAAGAACTTTTGACTAAAACGTTCTTTTGGGAACCAAAAATGGTTCTTCTGTAGCATGGTGGTAAAGAACCTTTTAAGAACCTTTATTTTAAGAATGCACTTTGTATTCAAATACATATTTAATTCTTGGTAATTGTCATGTCAGAATGCTTGACAATTGGGAGGGAAAATAAGGTTTGGTTTGTGGTATTAGCGATTCCACCCTGTTTTTGGGGGAAGGAGATTTTGAACTCTTTCACCTGACAGTTCGGGTAACCCTAACCCTCATGCACAAAACATCTCACACGGGAGTCTGCACACCAGGTTGGCTCTAAATTATCATGGGAAAAACACAATAAATCTCTGTGTCAGCTGAGATATTCAGTTCCTAACAGAAGCATGAAAAGGCGGGTTACTCTTTAGTCTGGCTTGTGTGCCAATGTAAACGTTTGTTTGTATCAGTTATTATGTTGTTCACAATACAAAAATGAACTGTTTACATTCGTTCACATTTAGTCTGTGTGTGACCTGTTTTATTTATCAGGCGTATATGTGCACCACAGACACTCTTTGACCTTTAAAATAAAGTTTTTTATTTTATCAATGCTCTTAACAGAACATTATGCCTTCTGCTCCAAACCACATGATTATGTTGCTATTTGCTTAATATGTGACCTCAAGAGAGAGAAGCAACAACCTGTTGTTTTGTACAGTGGTGGAGTGGAATGATTTTGACAAAAGGGAAGTTTAAAGTGGGGGAGCATGTATTGGGATATTCTTCCAGCAGGTCGAATCCTTCTCCTGTTCCACCTCCAGCTGTGAATTTTACAGAGACCAGAACAACAACTATAATCAAACATGACCCTTTATAACGTCAAAGATACTGAAAATATTTGGATAGTATATTTCATTTCTTCAATATTTTTTGTAGTGAAACCTGGGATGTGTTGTCTGTAACACTGCTTGTGTAGTTTAAAGCTAAATGTGACAAAATGTTTAACGTGTTGCAGAAAAAGGAAGTCTACATACAGGTCAGCCGGGCACATGTGGGCCAGTTTCTGGATGGTAAGCAGTTAAAACCATATGTTACATACTTTATCGCTCTGTTTTAATCTCTTGTTTTCTGAGACGCAGTGTCAGGCCTGTTGATTTGACAACAGCACAATGTGGTGAATATTTAGTGATGGAGGAGGGGCAGAGCAGGACCACCAAACTTTAACCCGGTGACAAATGGAACGGAATTTAATCTTGGGACAGTTAAGGTTCACTGTTCTCAGGTCAGTTCTGTGTGGGTTCACATGTAGATGTTTCGTTAACAAATGACTCCTGCTGTTGTAAACTTTGTTCACCTTATTTTTCTGTAGACTTCCTTTAAGTAGATTCAGTGGGGATCATCAGTTAAGACAGGTACATATTACCAAGAGATTTTCAAACAGTCTTGAACAATGAAACTTATAAACTTTCTGGATAATACTTGCTTGTCTTTGATAATGTACTTTCCCACCCAAAGATATTTTCTGTGCACTGACAGTAAAATAATAGTTTCAATGGAGAGGAATACCATTTCATGTCTTTATGTTCTGGAAATTGTTGGATTTTGGAGCATTAAACATGTCACATGGAGATTTACAAATAAAATTGTGGTAACAGTAAAACTTTCTGGTTTATATTTCATAATATTATTTTTCTGCCTTTAAAGAATTTTAAGGTTAATTGTCTTGCTCAAGGGCAAGAAGATGATTCAACTCTCCAGATCCCCTGCTAGCTGTCACTGAACCTCTAGTCTTTGTGTTGTGTGTTGTAGCATTTTCACTCCATCCTGTTACTTGAAAATCTAAGCTGGTTCTGTGACTGTCTGGCAGCAGAATCTAACAGATGCTGCTGAAACTCTTCTGTCGAGGCTCTGCTTAATACTGGCTGACAGAGTCAGGCCGAAGAGAAAATGCTAGTCTAACAATGAGAGAGAGATACAGAGGATGGTCGGGACTGGTGAGGAGTTTTGCTGTGGTGGAAATCCCTCAGTGTTTAAACACTCCGTTAGAGAGAGACGTGTCATGACAACAACCCTGCGACAGATCCTCTCTATCAGTCCTGAAAGAAGACTGTGTTCACTGTGTTCAGACAGACAGACAGATCACGTCAATAACTCAATCAGAGGATTTAAAAGGATGTTTTAGACACTGACCTGGACATTAAAATGAACTGCTGTTTTTCTCCCAGACTCGCTGATGCCCTTTGCTGGTTGATCACAGTCATGACACCATGCCTTACGAACACTGTCAGAGAGCCACAGCAAGCAGTTAGTATCGTTTGATCTTGTAAATTTACATTGATACCCAAAAGCCAGATATGCAAAAGAAATCTGATTTAACTCATTATGTCGTCTTTTTGAATTGTTTCTTTAATTGAGCATGCTGCATGTTTTATATGTATATATAAATATATAACACATTATACACATTATACATACATATGTATATCAGATTTTGTCGTCAATAATGACTTATAACTCCTGCACAGTGACAAATTAAAACGATCAAGTCGACGTTAAATTTAAACTAATAGACTAATAGCATGTTTTTCCAGCTGAAATTATGTTTCGCACAACAATAATGTATTCTTGAAACCTTTCTTTTGAAGACATTAAGAAGCAAATGTCTGTCGGTCTTATTCACTATTAAACATGCAAAGATAGATTTTTTAAGTACATCTTCATTTCAAGACAGAATCTCCTAGTTTTGCTCTTGTTTCCTTTCCATCACTTAAATGTTTTAAATTCAGTTTAACATAAAACAAATAGGATTACTGGAGGAGAATTTTATTCCCTCATTGTTAATAAAATGTGTGTTAAGATTACAGCCATGTTTATCTTTGTCAGCATTAATGAGAGTATCTTAAAGATTTTTTTGCAGATTCAGCATATGGGAGTCAGTTGCTACTTTACATGCAGTTTTTTTATCTTCTTTAAAGAAGTTTTTGTTTTCTTTTATCTACTTTAAAACAACTGTCACATTATAATAAACTGGTAAATGTTTAATGTAAAAACTTTATATTTCTAACTTTGTATTTGTTAACTACCCAAATTTAAACACACCAATAAACTTAACGAGAGATGTTTGTAACTTGAGCTTTAAAGGACCTGAGAGGATGAACAGAGGCACAATTAAACACAAACTGAGTACATTTCTGAGTGTTTATTTAACGTTACTGTGTAAATGAAGAGTTACAGATTTGACAACAGAACATCTGGCCACTTCAGAATATTCAATGCGTAATTTAAAGGGTAGCACCATGTTTGAGACAGATCCAGCACTGACAGAGAGAATATTTAACCTCATGTTTATTCAGCACATGTCATCAACAGAACATACAGGAATACTCTATGAGACAAAGAACAATGAACATCAAGACACATCACAGAATAACATGCCGTAAAAATCAGCGGAATAAACTTCACCTCACTCTTTCAACATTCCACTCCGGTTCCCTTTCTCACAATTTCCTTCTTACACTTCCAGTTTTCCTTCACCTTGCACTGTTTTTTTACCACCACCATTTGTCCCAGATTTCTGCATGTCTGTTATTTAAGTTTTAATTCTATCCCTAATTATGTGAAACCTCTTTAAAAAACAAAAAATGAACATGTAACGAGACAGACCACATTTACAAGCTGTTTAAACACACATGTACTTCAGTGCAACACCTGAGGGCGATACAGTCTATGAATCTAGTCCCTAGTCTACAAAATTGTGTTTTTAGTCTTTAATTATTATATGATGTGTTCCTAAGTAAATGCTGTTTTTTCAAATAAATCAAACTAAGTATTATGTAGATATACTGAATGTTAACTGATCAAATTTTTTTAATGTTGCTTATAACACAATAAAGAATCATATATATACAGAACTCTTGAAACAAGAAAATAACTGATGTAACTGACACAGGGACCACAATCAACAAACACTCACACATACACGGCACATGACTGAGGCTAAACATAACACACCCAAACAAATGCATGGAAAGACTAAAGCCATGCATGCAATGCTGAATAACACACAAGCAACCAGGAGAGACGGTATCTACAGCTGAGAAATGCCGGACAAACAGCTTCATTTCTGAATGCTAAAATGGTGGAGTTTGATGGCCATTATCTTCTACTGAAAATCACTTTTATGTTCAATGTTTCAAACAATCTGGAGCTAATTTGATTTGTGTTTCATTGTTAAGCTGTCAGAGAGAAATGTGCTTTCTGTCAAATATAGCTAATAGTGGTCTAACTTCTGGTTAAACTGGATTATTTAGGGTTTGTGATCTTTTGTTCTTGGAATGCTTTTAAACTAAATTTAGATGATCTTCATATTATAGCAACTAGACTTTCAACTGTCATCAGCTCACCATTGACAATTACTGCACACATACAGTCAACACGTCTATCAAACCCAGCAGGCATGTAACAACTGATACTTAAGATTGTATCTTTATCTCGGAAGCGAAGCTGGCCAGTGTTAGTCTGTTAAACTTGCTGCAAATCCTCCCTCTCTGGTTTCCGCTCTGTTCCATCTTGGTGTTCCTCTGGTTGGAGACGGGCTCAGAAGATGGTGCTCCAGCGTTTGGGTGGAGAACGAGATCTACTTTCTCCCTGAGTTTGGAGAGAAAACCAGTAATCATCATCATTATATCAACAGAGTATCATAAAAACCTTCTCAACGCTGGTGTTGCATAGCTTTATGACAGGCAAAGGCAGATCAACATTGAATTAATGTTCTCAGCAAAGAAAATTCAGCGTGATTTGATTGTCCAGTAGAGATTGTCACGTGAAACATCCAATAAAGATAAATAAATTAGGCAGGAATGCAGATGAGGTAGATGATGTGGGCTAAATGTGAACATACTGTCTGGAAGTTACATCAAAGAGGACAGAGGTCCAGAAGTTGCTCTTTTGAGTTCTCATTTGAGTATCAGTCTTGTCTTGAATAAGACACAAATGCACAGAGAGCTATATAATGAATGTGGATAGCAAGAGTGAATATCGTAAATATTGTAATATTTCAGGAGTGTTCCTCCATCTCAACTTCTTTGTTTCTCTACTTTCAGAAGTTCTGCTGCTTCAGGCTCACCAGACTGAAGATTCTGGAAAGTGTTTTCTGTTCTCGTCTGCGTCTGTGAGGGGATCTAATGCTCTCCAAGCCGCGCGGTGATGACGAAGCCTAAAAGACAGAGAGCATACCGGCCCAACACTGACGCATTTAAACACAATTTCTGTGAGAACCACTGTGAGTTACTCTGCTGATTATTTTTATATTGTGTTTGTATTTGTAGTTTGATCATGCTGCAGTGTATTTGTGAGTCAGAATCTACACAGAATTTAGTTGTGCAGAAACATCCTTAATTTAAAGAAAGACAAATAGCAATGCAGTGTAATAGGTGTTATGTATTTGCTATATATCAGGCAAAACAAAGATGAATCAGTGTGAACAGAAATGAATCTGTTTAAACAAAGATGAATCAGTGTGAACAGAAATTAATCTGTGTGAACAAAGATGAATCAGTGTGAACAGAAATTAATCTGTGTGAACAAAGATGAATCAGTGTGAACAGAAATTAGGTATGAAATAGGCATTAGGGTCTGTTATATTCTTATACTACTAAGTTCTACAAAGTGCACAAAACATTGAATGCACTATTTGTCCAGCCAATAGAAAAGGCTAATTTGCATAAGGTTCATTCATGACTAATACTATGTGCTTGTTCGCTAGACCTCAATCTTCTGCAGCCTGTGGAGTTAAAACACAGGGAGAGTCAATGGATCAGTGTTTATGACTTCCACAGTGACAGAAAGGGAGGGGTGGTTTGGAGTATTGGTGTGGGGGGGGGAAACACTGCTTGAAAACCCCTAAAGAGAAAAGCTGCAGAGTCGCTGTGATTCAAGAGAAATTTCATCAACAATTAAATCTTCTGCAGGGAGGAAGTGAAGAAAGAACTGATGCAGGAAGTAGAACGGAAGGAAGGACGGACAGAAGGAAGGACAGACAGAAGGAAGGACGTACAGAAGGAAGGATGGACAGAAGGAAGGGCGGACAGAAGGAAGGACGGAAGGGGGAGACAGGTTAGAAGGATGACTGCATGAATATTCAGCAGCTGCAGTTACTGAGTGAGGCATTGGTAAATCCACAACGAAGAAAACAAATGATTAAAAAACATGACAAATATGTTAAAACAACACAGGACAGGAAGACACCCTGCAATCAGCCAATCAAATCTGTTTATATCTGTGAATATAAACACAAATCACATTAAACGTAAGTGACATACCAGGCCCAACAGTTCTCTCCACTGCATATAAAAGAAAAGAATTAATTAATAATTTTCTCCACAGATAAAACTATAATTGTATTGCTGATATGAGTGAGCACAGAAAACTTTCAATGCCTTAGTTTTTTTAGATGCAGTTAATATACTAAAAGACTCCTTGGATGTCTAATAAATAGAGTCCAGAAATAGCAACAAATACATTGTTTAAATGGGTTTAAATAGGCAGCAAAAATAGATAGTTGAGGTATGAGACTCACCCTTGACTTGGGACGAGGAGATGACACCTTCAAGAAAACAATTTAAAACTGTTAATCACAAGTAAGGGAAGTTTTTAAGTATTCAAATGGCAAACACCCTCACAGCTTTTTTAAGTGCAATACAAACTCCTAATTCCTGACTGAAACAGTTTCTACCCCTCCAACTTCCAACGATCCAATCAATTCATGGTAACTTTAATTTTAAAGATGGAAAATGTTTACGGGGTTTTCTTTTGGATGGAGATAACTGTAAACATCAGATGAATAATGAATGCACAAACTGAATTTTTTTCATAAGCAACTCAGCAGAATGGAGTGCCATCACTGAGAAACATTTTTAATTTAGGGCATGAGTCTTGACTAATGAGAAAACATTAACCGTTTCCTGCAGTTTTAACCAAACTGACTTCAAAGTGTTTCTAATAAAAAGCAAGTAAATATGACATACGTTTGAAAACTCTCTGTTGAGGTCTTGACATGGTATCAACACAAAGACTTTTGTATTTACACGTCTATCTCTACACAAAGAAAACAACCCTAATATTAGGACATCTGTTGCTGTACACAATATGTTCTCTGTCAGGTGAACGTTTTCACATGTACATGAGTATATTCTCACCAGATTTTTTGACTTCGGTCTCAGAAAGTGATTTTCAAACCATGATTCATTCGTTACAACATACAGCAGAGACTCTAGTGATGTAAGAGTGTGTAATGTTGTCTGTCTGACAGATAAACAGTCTAGACTGTTGTAGTGAGAAAAACATGGACTGCATGACGACAACCTTGGCCTGCAAATCCAGACTCTAAAGGCCAGACACTGTGAAAATCCTGCTGAACATGAGCAGAAGCTGTCAGAGGTTAAGCTTAGGCTAATTTGAATTCTTTACTTTGTTTATTGATCAGGGATTTTCAACAGTTTTCTCAGAGCTTTGAGAGCAGTAAACAAACTCTCGAGATCAGTACAGGCTAAAGGTAAGCTCAGAGACAGATCTGAAAACATCATTCTCATGTCTTGGGATGGACTGATTTTTTTCTTTTGTTGGTTTCATATCATGACCTTCATGTCAGCACATGTGGATACTTACAAAACTCCTGAAGAAATGTACCACAGGGTTACTGTCTCCACGACGACGGGTGGACGAGTGATGGGTTCTCTGTGGAGAGGAGGAGAGGTGACCACGAAATGAGCCCTTCAATAAATAAACACAAATACATGAAACGTTGGCTACACAGAACGCTGGCTCTGCAAGTTCTCTGCAAGTTCGCTCGAAGTTATCAGAAATGTTCTTGCAGTAACATTAGTAGAACTTTTTAATATTATATATCATACAACAAAAACATTATTCTTATTCTAAACGTTAAACATTGTTTATATTCTAAACCTTATTTCTGATGATGGGGTGCGTAAACTTTTATATAATTATATAATTTTTATTAATAAAGACTAAGTATTTCCTGTAGGCAAATAAATAATAATTAAATAATAAAGAAAAAAATGGATGTGTGCCCCTTCTAGTGTACAAACAGCACAACGCAAGAGTCGATGTAAAATAAATGGTCCAGTCAAATTAGCCAATCAATGTGCGTCATACATCTGCAAGTATAAAGAAGTAACAGGTATATAGATGTAAGTAACAAATATATAGATGTAAGTAACAAGTATATAGATGTTAAGTAACAGGTATATAGATGTAAGTAACAAGTATATAGATGTAAGTAACAAGTATATAGATGTAAGTAACAAGTATATAGATGTTAAGTAACAAGTATATAGATGTTAAGTAACAAGTATATAGATGTAAGTAACAAGTATATAGATGTTAAGTAACAAGTATATAGATGTTAAGTAAATATATAGATGTATATAGATGTTAAGTAACAAGTATATAGATGTTAAGTAACAAGTATATAGATGTTAAGTAACAAGTATATAGATGTTAAGTAACAAGTATATAGATGTTAAGTAACAAGTATATAGATGTAAGTAACAAGTATATAGATGTAAGTAACAAGTATATAGATGTAAGTAACAAGTATATAGATGTAAGTAACAAGTATATAGATGTTAAGTAACAAGTATATAGATGTTAAGTAACAAGTATATAGATATTAAATAACAAGCATATAGACGTATATTCTTGCGTTTCATTCATTCAGACAAGTCTGTTTGACAATGTCCTGCAGAATCTTTGTACATGCAGATCAGGTTGTACAGACTCTTCTGCTCAACGTCACTTTGTGAAAATTAGATGTAGAAAACAACTCAAATCACTCCAATATAACCAAACATCACAAAGCGAGTCATTCCGCGTCTTCTCATTTACAGTTGATTCTTTTACTCCAAATTTCATAATATGATTGAATAATCTGTTTGGTATAAGGACTGCGGTTTGTGAGTTTGATTTTTTTATGCTGTTTGGAGGTTCGCCATTGTAAAAGTTGGGAAACACTGGCGTTAATAGATGACGCGCCACCTAGAGGCGGTCATTGAATTACACTTAACTACTACAGCAGCCCTGTCAGTTATATCAGACAAACAAAACAAAACTGCATGTCTGAAGCTTTTTCTGTGCTGAAACAATATTTCATTAGTTTATTTATTTACAGATATTGCATGCATTTAACGGGAGTAAACAATTCATATTTTCTGATAAACTCTTAATGAAACCTGGTTAGTCTCTTAACATTCATCTTTGAGGAAACAGTAGTCAGAAGATTTAAACTATGCTGTGTAATGACATGTTCTGAGTGTAGAAAATACTGACGTACAACAGCTGAGCTTACACTGGTACGTGCTGTTGTGGAGATAAGCTTTAACAGAATATTTAGATTGTGTTCAGGACAGGAAGTCACATTTTGACTGATTCACATATAAAATACTTATGCAAGCAACATGCATACTGCAAAACCATCATGCACGCATTCATAACAGTTTATCATACAAGTGATTAAAACCACTCCAAAAGTTGACCAATGTCCAATGTGATTGGAGAAGATGTACAGATAAAGTTAATCAAAGTAAAGCGTTAATTTGCTGCAACACCAAACAACAGAATCCTGAATCGTGAACTTTTCCAGAACTGTTTGTATTGAGTTGCTTTATTTTCCGGCTAAATGTTTAGAGGAAGAGATCCATGTTAATGACCCATGATGTTTGGAAAACATCAGATCTGGTCTGCTGTCATCCATTACTCACCTTTCCCTTTTTTTTCTTGTCCCCTCCAAAGAACCTGCTGATTTGGTCCAGGAGACCAGGGCTCCTCTTCTTCCTGCCCAGACTGAAGGGGCCTTGGCCAGATGTACTTGCAGTGGCCATTCTAGGTGTTAATCTGCTTCGTGTCTACAGTCTGGATGGCCCACGAAAGTCCCTCTCCGATCAATCCAAAGTCTGCTCTGTGGACGCTCTGCAAAGCTTCTCGATCGTCTTCGGCACCTCTAAGGAAGAAGGGCTGGTCTTTGAAGGTGTCGTCCCCTCCTCTGCATGGCATCATGGGAGATGAGGTGGGTCTGTAATATCGTCAGTGATTTTGGGCCGGTGCCAGGCATTCTTCAGAGCTCCCTGTCACTGCCCTGCTCTCTGATGAAAGGAGCTGCTATTGTTCTCATCCACATCTGCCTCAACTGCGGCTAAGAACAACAAGGCCCATCTATCAGAAAGAAGAAGGGCAGTGCAGAACCGTTTTCGACACAATCAAGCCATTGTCCTGATGATTCATGTTCATTATACAAAGAGTTTACATTGATATATAACGTATGGTATGTCACAGCCTGCAGGCTTTGTAATTAATATGGGGGACAGTTTGTAAAACGTTGTAAAATTTAATTCGTATGACAAAAGAAGTTCTCCAAATGTTTCAACAACAGAGACACTCTGATGATGTCATGCTACAGCGGAGGGAACACGCCTTCCTTTATGTTCATTGATGAATTTTATGTCAAAGCAGTGATGCACTGATTCAGTTTGTGGTCTGATTTTTTCAAGAATGTTTTTGGATTTGTATTTCCAGATAAATCCGACTTCTTCTTTCCTGCTTCCTCTGCTCACTTTAAATCTTACAATTTCCACAGATTAATTCACTCAATTTCAGTGACTTAATTCATTAACCGACCGCTGTGTGTGATGCTCAGCAGGGTTTTTAGAGAAACAGTATGAATACATGGTTAGATCTGTCTCTGTCGGGGGTAAAATGCTCATGAAATTCTGGTGGCTTTAGCAGCTGTTTGTGTTCAAACAATTGACAGTTTGTGCTGTGAGTTTGGCTACAGAACAAAGGTCACAGTGTTTTGTTTGTGTTATAAAAATAAATTGTGTTATTTATTCATTCATTTTTTTAAGTTTCCCCGTTTTGTATTGTTTTACCATCTGTAGCCACACTGGAAATTCTGATGCCATCTATAAAGAAGCTAAATGCATTATTTTAAAGAAATGTATTTAAGTTCTTCTTGAACTGAGTTTCTTGCACAAATATGCACAAATACAACAGATTAACCTTCAGTGCACATTCAGTGTTGAAGTTGTTTTAGTTAAAATCATCTGCTAA
Organism: Chromobotia macracanthus; assembly: GCA_036877525.1. Lineage (NCBI taxonomy): Eukaryota > Metazoa > Chordata > Actinopteri > Cypriniformes > Botiidae > Chromobotia > Chromobotia macracanthus. The sequence goes on from JAZGTH010000069.1 coordinate 1,254,258, forward strand.
ATGCACAACATGTAATTGAGTTTGTTTGTTTGTTGTGTATCAGAAATGCAGGGAATTGCATAATGAATGTGTTGCTCAAGCCAGGGCTGTGTGCAGAACATTTGCAGTGCAACACTAGTGACTCATTTACAATTCTCTAACTAATGCTTTAAATAATGCGCTATTGATTGGCCGCAGTTTACAGCATCAAAACAGGGTCATCAAAATGTTTTCTTATGAGCACATTCAAGTCAGCCGGGCTTCTCTGTTTCAAAGTCAGAAGCCCCATGTTATCAAAGTCTCTATAAGTGGTTCACAGAAGCTCATCTGTTGGCCGGAGGTCTGGTTATCTGTGAATCACCCACTGCTCTTAAAAAAACTGTGCTGGAATGTAGAGAGTGGGCATTCTGCACTGCATGAGCCTCCACAATGAAAACACAAGCCTTTGTTAGCCAAAGAGGAGGGAGAGCACAGGGACAAACAATACAACCTTTAATATGACCTTGTGGGACACAAACATGGGAGAGAGCCCAAAACAACGAGAGGTATGTGGATAACCATCAAGACGCCCACAGAGGAACTGAGAAGAACTGTATCGAGGGCTCCTCCAGCAGAACTCCAAACTTGTCAGTAAAACTAAATCCCTTCTGTATTAGGTTAAAACACGGTGATGTGGCTGTGATTTTAATAGTTTCTTCTCTGATACTGTCACTGAATTTTCTCCAACTGGAAATTTAAGATGACGTGACTGATCTTCACAGCCAGTCACTCTACAAGCCACACCGGAAATCTAGATACAATCATCAAGAGCATTTTCACAGCCACATGCCATGTTTTTGTATTAACTTTTAACACAACAATCTTTTGGAATACAAATGGCATTGCCAGCTTATCAGTTTGAGTGAAAAGTGCACATGAATGTCAGATTTCTGAAGTGTTTAGTGTTTCCCCCATTTGCTTTACTGACAGCATGAACTGGCATGCTGAGCTGGCATGAATTGCAAACGTTTGGGCAAAATAGCAGCTTGTGGGCTTTAATGGAAGTCAGGAAATCTGACCTTTTGTACAGCATAAACTGAGGTGGTTGAGGTCACAAATTTGCTAATTTGATGAATGATTTAGAAATAGAGCAGAATCTTGAATACTAATTCACGTTCCAAAATCTTTCTTAAATCTAATTTGAGATTTATATATGATCTTTAGAACCCGCACTGCATCATGTGCATCAGTATACAATGAACTATAAACAATATAGTCCAGAATAAATGGAAGCTCTCTGTAGTAATCTGTGCAATATGTACTTTTCTGGTGCAGGCATGACGGTGTCAGCTGTGAGGACATAATATTGTGGTGAGAAATGGCAACATTATGCTTATGTCCAGCTTTGAGAGATGATGCCAGGAGCTGATGGATTTGTTGGCGGCTCTTCACTGGGACATTAGCATTGACTTGTTTACCCGACCAGAAGGAACAATAAGAGCAGACCTCTTATTGATGATGTGATGATTATTGAGATGAAATATCAGTTATGACTTGTTGCAGTTGTGTTGTGTTTTTCCAAAATTGTGTTTTTCCAGAAAATTGCCATTCAACATTATTCACAAAACATTTACTACAGAAGAGCTATTATTCCACTGGTGGAACCTTGTTAGGAAACTTGTTTGAGATTCAAAAGTAATTAAAACTGCAGTCTGTAACTTTTGCCTCTGTGTCGCCATCTCTGTTTGAAATATAAAACTGCGGGTTTCTTTACAAACTTTACTTTACGTATGTTGAAGTCAAATGAACAAAGAATGTGTTGGTTTTTGTAATGATAGTAAATGTAGTAAATGTAAGTAAATCTATATTGTTCTTTTATTGTTCTTTAGCTGTTGTTCTGATGAGGAACTTAATGTATGTCTGAGGTTCTGAATGAATTTTTTCAGATGAAGAGGGACCATCAACCTGTTACTGTCATCTGTTAATCTTGAACCATCGCTGCATGTCTTATGTTCTCATGTACATTTACTGTAGCACATGCAGGGCCACTGCAGCACATTTAAGCAATTCTGCTCTTGCATGTTTGGAACATAGAAGAATTTTAGCTCTTTTTTAAATGAAACATCTGCTATTCACACGGACACTTAATTTACAAGCAGAATATACTTACAACAGACTTTTTGTAGTCTTAAAAGTATTCATTTTCTAATCACATTTATTTTTTGTTTTTATTCTCATCCATAGGCAAAACAGGTTTCACAGTTTCACACACAAATATAGAATTACTCAGAATCAATTAAAATGTGAAATGTATACCTTATAGAGAGCCAGTCAGAGCTCAACACAAATCGTTTCATGAACTTTCTCTCTCTCTCTCTCTCTCTCTCTCTCTCTCTCTCTTTCTCTCTGCAAGTAGGTGTGGTTCAGAGGACAAGCTCTGCTTGACTGGAGTCTTGAGAAAATAATGGTGCTTTCTCACCCCCTCCACTGTTCAAACAAAGTAGCACAATCACTCATCTGTCAGCTGCCTGATCTGAAGTCTGCTCTTCTCACACAACAGCTGCTGTGTCACACAGCGATGCAGAGATTTGCACTGTTGTGTTTTACTTTATGTGGCATCATGATTTAGATTTAAAAGTTATGCTGCTAATAAACATCATTGTTTTTATTTATTTCACATTTTTTTTAAAGAAACAAGGTATGTTTGCGGTACATTTTCAAAGCATTTTAAAATCTGATTCTTTTGTTTCTGCTGCCTGGAGGCTCAAATTTGAAGCCATTATATGTGAAGAGAAACTTCATGAATTCATCAGTTCCAGTCCTCTGTGCTCACTGCCTCTGTCCATGGTGCTGAAACAGCCCCGGTTCTTCGGAGAACTCTGATGATAACATCTAAGTAACGTTTTCTTCTGTTTTAATAAACATAAGATGAGAATGGATTCTTAACTGAGTAATGATCTTTGTGAAGAGCTTTACCGCATTGTGTTTAATTCACCTGCACTGTCTCTCACACTGAGAGAAAAATGTTTTGGTCTTGGAGAAGAGGCCACCGGTCACCGAGGTAACATCAGTACCTTAGGATCTCAGGGTCATCACACAAAAGGCTGAAAGACTCTGAAACAATCCAAACCGGTAAATAAATAATCAGTCAGTGTGTGTAGAAAGCTGACGAGCACCTGTAAGTGTGTTACATCAAATTACTATTTTTTATTTTACTCATGCAAATTCATGAGTATTCACAGTACTCAAAATACTGACCACACCTGTTTACAATCATTTTTCTTTAATCATTCGCTCCACTAAACTGCTAGAAACATCCAGGAGCTAAACCAAGAACATGGACTGGAGATCCCTGAATCAAACCATTATGGTGTTTTAAGCTCAGCAACAACAACAAAAAGTCTTTCCTCCTGTCAGACTGCCCAGACAGTGTTGGTGGTTGTGGTGGTCTTCTGTCTGTCCTGGCTGCCCCATCATGTGGTGCATCTTTGGGTCAGGTTCGGCTCCTTCCCCCTCAGCCAGACGTCCTTCCTTCTCTGAGTGGCTGTTCACTGTCTACAGCAACTCCTCAGTTAACCCTGTTATATACGCCTTCCTCTCTGAGAATTTGCCCAGCAAATGAAGCCAGAGAGATGAAGAGCAAGAGAAGACGGTGCCGTCCACTAACTTCACGACTGTGTAGCTCATCCAGCATTGTCCTGATGTCTCCACTCACAGAATGGAGAGGAGAGGGGAGGGAGAATCAAAACTATAAAACTGCATATAAAAATGAATGTTCTTCCACTAAACAAACAACAGATGAGCCTTGAATCACAATAAAAAAACAGCAGTTATGTGTAAAATACTCACACTGTAACAGAATTACATACAGAAAGATCACAATACATCTCCAGCAACTTACCAATGTTTCATCAACAGAAAATAAATAAAACACGCCACCGAGAATTAATAATAATAACAAATATTACAGAAATATTACAAATAACGAATACATAATATTTTTGCATTCATTATTTTGAATTAATGATAATAATATTTGACAAATAATATAGTTGCTTTTGCTTTCTTCGCAGCGTATGCAGCAGCAGAATACTAATGTGTGGTTTTATGAGTACATACATGAATATAAAGAGATAAAGAACACAACATTTTATTAAAATGTTCATTTGTGCTGTGTCTGATAATAGAAAGTGGTGCAGGAGGTGATGAAAACTGCTTCCGGCGGAAGTAACGTCACAACAGGCAGGATCGACATCTTTCTGACGTGTATGAAGTATATTACTATTATTATGATTCATATCCGCGCTGCATTTACTTTTGTTGTGTCTACAGTGTGTCGTAAAATGTTCATTGAGTTTACTTGTGTCGCGTTTGAACTGAGAGGCTTCAGATAATGTTGAGGTTTTCTGTCGACTCTCGCTGGGTTTTGCGGTGCATTGTGGGAGTTTTTATGAACAAAAGTTTTAGTGCACTGGCAAAAATGACTATTGAGACAAAACCTAAACACTGATCAGTGCTCAAACATGTGTGGCAAACGCTGTTTACTTGTTAGTGTAGTCTCAGAGTTTAATAACAGGACTTAAAATGAACAGATGACCAACAAATCTCTGCTGACTTGTGTTGAAAAGAATGTGAAGTGACCTTTTATTTGTGTTTAATTTAATGGGTAAATGATGTAAGTCACGGTGAGAACATCAGTGGGCAGATCCAGCTTGAGTATAATCCTGTTTCTGAAACACAATACAGGTTTATGTAACTATTACATCTAACCACTAGATGGAGGCATCTGGAAAGTATTTACTTTTTCTGAACCAAAACTGTATTTGCACCTAAGGCTATAAAAGCTACAAAAGTCAGGCTTTCAGATTCATGGATCCTGGATTGTTGGTTCTTCACAGTGGGGCTGGTTATGACCAGGTGTTACAGATTTTTAACAATGTGAGATGCATGGTGCAGTTTGGTTTTATCAGCTTGGCTTTATAGTTTTTGAAACTGTGCGTTTACACTGTTTGTTTGGCATAAGATACATTATAAAAACACTCTTTATTCCACCCATGATCTGTAATGTAAGTGGCATTTGACAAACTGCATTAATCTTTATTTATTGATGTACTGTTAAATGATTATATATATGTGATAGATTGTACCGCAAAAAAAAAAACACACAGACACACTTGGCAGAATTTTTCTCATATATGTTTGGTAAGGTAAATAATGTAATACATTAACTTACATGAACTAATGAAAACAAAACATTTTTATATCATTTATTTATCATTGTTAATGTTAGTTAATGCAAATACATTTGCTGGTCATTAAGGGTTCTTGTTAGTTCATTGTGCATTAAGCAACTTTTCATTTTAAAACATTTATTAATGTTAATCTAATACATTAACTAAGATTAATTAATTCTGTATAATTGCTGTTACTAGTTCATGTTAGCTAAGTTAGTTAACTAATGTTAACAAATGGAACCTTTACTTTAAAAAAACACAAGTGATTTGTTATTGGCCCCTTCCCTTCCTCCAGCCGCACTCACCCACATGCGCTGCACACATCAGGAAATGTGTGTTTTACAGGGACCGTGTGTCTGACATGATGTCCACTGGCCACAGCAGGCCAGGAAGTGTCACGCTTTTTCTCTATCTCTCTCTACCTTTAATTCCTTTGTACGTCAAGACATGCTCTCTGCTCTTATAAACAGAGAATTCCTGCCGTGTCAGCAGTTGCTGTGAATGACTGTAATGTTTTTTTCACGTGTCCTGTAGTGTCTCCACCCTTTGTGTGTTTGTGCCCTGCACACGTTTCAGAGATTGAAGGCAGCCGGGGGTTTTTTAACAGCCACATGCTGGCACAACACGCGTCATATTCTGTCTCAGGAGGATCAGTTTTATCATTGTGTTTCCTGCAGGTGGACACAGAGCAGGACACGCCGTTATCTAAACACCTTCTATATTACTGAAAACTGTCCACCTCAGCTGTGGGTTTTACATCACACATGTTCTTAGAGTTATTAGCCAAGGGTTGTGTGAAATCAACATGTAAGAATTCTGATGCAGGACTAGGTAATCACCATTTATATTTTTATTATTCCTATTTCTATCTATTTATGTTTGTCTGTCTCTTCTGTGTAAAAAGTTGAGCAACAGTTTATTTATTAGAGAATATTATTAAGCAAACATTGTCTTATGAATAAATTACTACAGACTTAAAGAAATATTCTCTCTAAAGTTTTTTTCCACGGCAAATACCTGCATGATCAGTTGTTTTCAGGTTGCTGAATAACAGTGATTCATTTTTATACTGTTTATTTCTCACTGTACTGTGCTGTAGATATGTTAGTCACTGTTGTGTCTGGGCCCCACGGTGGAGTTCTGCAGCAGCAGCTCTGTGTTTGCTCAGCTCATGAAATCCCTCCCTGCTGGAGCCCAGCCACGGTTGCTCAGCAGCGGTCTTACACAACAGGAAACAGACTTGGGGATTCCGTCACTGCAGAGTCAAAGAGAGCATTCAGTGGAGACTGGAAGCTCTGAGGTACAGCAGGGGCCATCGACACGTAAATACCACCTCAAATTGTTTAAGCTGCTTCTACTTTAAGCATCAGTTTACTTTTAAATGTGGTCTAGATTTTATGACCTGGACTCATGAGGCACATCGTAAAATAGCTAAAATAACATTTGATTACAATTCCATTGTGTGTGAAAACAGATGGGTTTTCCTGTTCTACATTATCTCCATTCCTCTTTGTGTAGCTTTTAGCCTGTCTGGCCTGATCAGCTCATGATACTCATTGTGGGTTGCTTTTGAAGCTCTCCTGGGGATAATCTTCTAAAACTCTTTAACTTCTGCATACCAACCTAGAATCTGATCTGTTTTATCTATTAGGGAATAAGAAAAAAGTGGCTTTAGATGGAAAAAGTGGAAACTTTAGATCTTTTCCAGAACACCATCATAGCACCAGCATCATTCCCGGTATACTCACCCACAAATATGAAGACACAGAGACCTGCCAGCCAGACAGAGCAGTGACTTGTAAGAAGAGGTGAGTGGACCCATGACATCAGAGACTCCTTCTCCTGACCAATCACAGTTAGAGGAAGAGTCAGGTGCAGATTGTGGGAAATGTGGTTTTGTTTATTTTAACAGTATTTAAACACTGATGCATCATTTGTGATGCACATACAGTGTATGATTCATGGCATTGTTATGAGTGGACATGCTTTTTGAAATCATCTCCAGCTTTCATAGCAGCTGAAACTGGCCTGAAATGAAAGCCGGAGAAATGAAAAATTAAAAAATTTATTTCCCAGAATGCTGTAGTTTGAGCAGATCAGCTAACCTGTATTTGGGTGTTGTGTGCGGGCGAACAAAGGCCATTAAATGACACCTACAGAATTCCTGTTTGTTTAAAAGACATTATGAGTATGTTTCATGCTGTCAGTCTAATTCTAGTAATGTAGACAGCAGAAAGTCTTTGTAGGAACAATGAAATCCACCAGTTTCTGGCAAGTAATGCAAAGCTCAAGCAAACAACATCCGAAACAGTCCGTCTGGCACTTAAAAAACCTGCCCTAGCAACAGACAAGCAGAGTGGAAAAACACAGGTCAGCTGACATCAAAAATACATGTCAATCAGCATGGTGAGCCTGGAAGCTGTGTGCAGATTTTGCACATAGCTGGTAAGGATGAGGAGGCCCTGCCCCTGAGAGCCACCCCCTCCCCTCCAGAGACCACTTAAGGCCCTCAAACCACTAGGTGAGAACTTTCCTTGAGGCCAAACAAATAGATCTGACCCACAGAACAACAGGAGAGAGAGAATACTGAGGCTGAAGGCACAATTACCCTGTTGCCATGATGAAAAAAACGGTTTGGGTTTCATAAGTGCACTGATTGCTGATGACATGATGTATTATCAAGAGTATGGATGGGTGTTTGTATGGGGTGGACAGTTATTGTGTTCTGTTCTGTTATTTAATGAGATAAATTCTTAGTGAAGATAAAGGTTGCGCTGCTGCATCAAAACATGCTGCAAACGCTTGTGTACATCAAAACAGATCACAAAATGTCACATCTGAACACTTTGTTTTTGGCCTACTATTTGTGTATCACTCACCGTTTAATCATCTGCAGAAGTTGTGATTTTTAACCATTTTAATGCCATCACAGTTATTACTTAAAAGAGAAGAGTGTCATTTTTATAATCCCCTCTTTTTTCATACCAATCAAATGACAGTTAAAAAGTGATTTATTATATATAGATATTTTTAATCGTAAAGATAATTATGTACACTTTTTTCAGGAATGGTTTTGCACATACAGGCTGTTGTATCTGTACAATATTTTCTTATAACTATGACAACTCATCACATCTAGTGTACATGTGCACTTATATTACAGTTCACACACTGTAGAGGTTTCATGCATGTACGTTTGCAGGTGTATACGGTAAACCTTGTAAAGTATTACAGTAAGCTTTATTCTGGGGCCAGACACCAGTGTGTTGTTTTAATGTGATGGTCACTTTCTGTTTTTTAACTTACTATGATTTACTGTTAATTGCGCAAGAAGTGACTGAGGAGAAACTGATGAACATGATGCTGGTAATCTTGCTCATTCTTTAACTCTGTGTCAGGATCAGTAGCGTTTGCTTGCACACATTTGCCAGCACTTCTTGGCTATGAAACGTCGTGGATCATTTCGCGGACTCATTTCCTCCGTGTCAAGCAGCTGCTACGCGATGACTTTCGTGTCGGATAACGGGACGACGGACATGATCGTCCGGTATAAATCCATCCGTTTTGCATACGCTTTCCCCGCGCATGCGCAGACGCCGGATCGCGCACATCTGGAAGTGTTGAAGGAGAGAATCCCTCTCCGCCGGGACGTGTGACGTGTGCCTGCGTCATCAGCAGAGGGGCGTGGCTACACGGAGGTGTTTCCCGGCCTTATATAGACACAGACCAGCCGTGCGTCACCAGAACCAGCGTGCAAATCCAGCCTGGAAAACACAACGAGTTAGAGAAACTGCACGAACAAAATTCATCTGTATTCATTCTGCGTCCTCACCGCCTGCGCCTGCAAGTGTTCACCTGAACCCTGTCAGATCTGACAGTTTTCTGGAGCCTGTCGGGAAATAAAGCGCCGGTCGGACCCGGAGTCAGTCGTGCGTCTTTGGGAAAGTGCGCCCGAGAGTTCACCCGACAGCATGAAGTCACCAGAGGAAGGTAACGCAGTCTCTCAGTCTGTCATTATAATGAGCATTCATAATAACACACGCACACCTCCTCTTAGCACCCTGCAGTTGCTACAGCTGGTTTTAAAGCTTTCTTTTCATTATTCATGTAATGAAATTGTGGTTGTTTTTAATCCAGGACGGGATGAGTGTGAAAGATGCAGAAAGCTTTGGGTGGGCGTGACCACGTCGAAGACTGTTTAGATCTCTTAACAGCAACTGAGCAATTCACATAGAACAACATATTAAAGTTCATCATTCATAACGAGAGCCTACAACAGAATGGCTAAAATAGCCTACTTTTAGTTATTAGTATTTTTAGTAATTACCATTTCTGTTATTTCTATTTCTATCTGTCAGAGTCACATAACGTGTGCTTATAACAAACTGTATTATGAGCTGTGAATATTGGTAAGCAGGACATACATGATAATATTGTTATGTAGGATGCTGCTGGTCTGGTCACGTTTATAAGATTCAGTGGGCGGGGTCTCACACAAAACCCCGCCCATGTGTCATCTGTCTTCTGCAGTAGCTGGACATTTTCAGTTTTTGACTCACCAAACTCAGCTGCCGTTTCTTCTTTTTGCAATGATCGCTTCTGGATCTTTTCTAGTTCTCAATAAAGAATGCATCTCTCAGCATTGCACTTCTGTCTTCAGTAACGTGTGGACATGCAGACAGGCCAACTCTAACAGAGCATTGCGTTTGAGATGACCTTAAAATACAGCTTTCAAATGATTCAGAAGTTTCTGGATAAGCTGGAAGTGCTCTTAAAGTGATACATTGGCACAGATTCAGTTTCTCTCCGTGAGGCTTTAGTTATTATTTTTTAAACTCTTCTCTTTTTTATTTCGTTCTTACTGTGGGGGTATATGGACAGACGTGACATTTTGTGTTAGTCACGCTGCACGCCACTGAAACATTGTACTGTAATCCTAACATATGCATTGTATACGAGCAAATGTTTGCCTGTGTGTTTCCATGAAGATTGCTTATGTGTTGTAGTTTTCAGTCTGCTTTTGTTGTCGGGAAAATGATTTGAACACTTTGTTATTTTTGGCCTACTATTTGTGTATCACTCACCGTTTAATCATCTGCAGAAGTTGTGACTTCTAACCATTAATGTTCTTGACTCACAGTTATTACTTAAAAGAGAAGAGTGTCATTTTTATAATCCCCTCTTTTTTATACCAATCAAATGACAGTTAAAAAGTTATTTATTATATACAGATATTTTTAATCGTAAAGATTACAACTATTACTGTACTCAAAGTAATTATGTACACTTTTTTTCAGGAATGGTTTTGCACATACAGGCTGTTGTATCTGTACAGCTTTACTTTAGTTAATGCAATGATGTCATAATGAAAGGTTATGTTTGTCCTATGTCACTTTACAGAAGCGTACAGTTACAGCCCCAACACCAGCATCTCCCTTCCACTGATCAGCCCCTGCCCCGCATCCCAGTACCACAATCTCCAGACCAGCCCTTCTTTGTCGATATCCATCAGTCAAGCATCCTCCTTCTCCCCCCAAGATGACGTGAGTTCAGGCTACTTCCAAATGTCCGGTCCTCGGTCTAATGGAGCTCCTACGCTGGAGAGTCCACGTATTGAGATTACAGCTTATGGCCAGTTCCCGGAAGATCAAGTTGAGGAGGACAGCATGCCTGTTGCCAAAAGAGTTAATTCCATTGTGACATTAACATTGCCAAGCGTTGAAGGCTATCGTGACCCCACCTGCCTCAGCCCTGCAAGCAGTGTGTCGTCCCGTAGTTGCCACTCGGATGCATCGTCGTACGAGTCTGGCTTTTCTTATAACTATGACAACTCATCACAGAACTCTCCCTGGCAGAGTCCCTGTGTTTCCCCAAAAGGTTCCTCATTGCTGCAGTCTTGCACCCTTGCTGCTTCTCCTAGACACTCTCCGACTGGTTCTCCTCGAACCAGCGTCACTGACGATAGCTGGATGGGCCCTCCAGGATCACGATCAAATTCCCCTTGTGGTGGCAAGCGGAAGTACAGCTTCAACGGCAGTCAGTCAAACAAGTACCATCCTTACACACCCAATCAGTCGCCGGGGCCATCGCCACAGACTTCACCCCGTCTTAGTGTGACAGAGGACACCTGGTTACCCAACACCAATCAGTACACCAACTCCGCCATTGTTGCTGCCATTAATGCTCTTAGCACAGACGGATTAACGGATCTTGGGGATGGGATCCCTCTGAAGGCCCGTAAGACGAGCGTGGAGCACAGCGCCTCAATGAACCTGAAAGTAGAACCAGGTGGTAACGAGACCGGATCTCTGGAGCTTTGCCAGGACGACTTCTCCCCACCGCGCATGCCCTTTAAAAAAGAAACCTATTGTAGTGGCTTCTTGGACGTTCCCCAACACCCATATTGGTCCAAGCCAAAGCCCTACATGAGGTAGGTACTGTAGCACATGTTTGGGCTAGATAAAATTCATATGATTGGTTAGATCGGTGTTGTCATCATTTGTTCATTTTAAGTCACTGTGAAATCAAAATGTACTATTATTGTTTTAATAGAATATTGCAGTGTTCATTATAAATAATATATATATCCGTGCATGTCATTTTTTAAAATCATGTGACTTTGTAACCTTTAATCAAAAATATGGTGATTCATGGTGATTTTAAACAAGCTAACCAAAGGTCCCTTTTCTCTTTGTCTCACCTGTGAAGTCCGTCTTTGCCTGCGCTTGACTGGCAGCTGCCGTCCAGTTCAGGACCCTACAGCCTACAAATTGAAGTTCAGCCCAAATCCCATCACCGTGCTCACTATGAGACTGAGGGCAGCAGAGGGGCTGTCAAAGCACTGGCAGGAGGACATCCAGTGGTCCAGGTACATCTTCAGAACCTCTTAGAGACATAAACAGTGTTCCTTTACCTGACAGCAACCAGTTATTACACAGGTAGTGTTATATTTTAAGCAGGAGTGATGCTAGTTAGAGCTACCCTACATATACTATATATCATATATTTCCTTGGGTAAAACATACTGCAGATGAATACTGTATCTGGCCTCACAGAATGGGCTTATTTTTAACTGTACAATTAGACTCCACATCCTGCAACATCATCTTCCTGTGTCATTGTTTATTTTCACTCTTTTGTTGTTTATTTTCAAAGCAGACCTTTGGCTGAAGGGAACTTCCTAGTGTCTATTTTCTCACTAGTCATGGTGACATTCTGTACTTATCATTGGACATACTGACACGTGCACCACAGCAAGCACGAAGGAGCAACTTCTGATGTTTTAAAAGGCTGCAGTGTCTTAATGTCAGACCGTTACACTCAGCAGACGCTGGTGACTCACACATCTGAATCACGAGTATTCACTGTACAAGATACAGTAGTTAATGTTCATCCTAAATGACTTGCAGAGTTTTCAAATATTGTATCTGAAAATTGTTTGTGGTTGGATGTGACTCTTGGGCATGTGACCACAGACTCTACAGCCTCTGTATAAAACTTTCAAGCACAAGATGAAAATCTTGTTGGGAGGTTTTGAACACAATGGCAGTGCGTTATGACTTACTTTAATGGTAAATAAAGCATCCAAGTTTGTCAGCAAAAAAAGTACCTGATACAATCTGATGATCAGATTTACTGTATATGGTTGCTGCAATATGACATCAATAACTGTAATTTTTGGGTGAACTAATCTTTTAAAGCTGGAACTTAAATGTTGCAGGCAGGTGACTCTCAGTCCTGTTTCTGTTTCTGTCTGGGTGCTTTAATTCAACCTAACAAGGTGCTGATGATTCTTAACACATGCCTCTGTGTGAGTCCCGTCTCCCTCTCTTTCTTTCAAATTCATTGCAGTTTCCTGCCTAGCACACATGGCCTTTTGTCTAACGTCAGGTCCTAGCACTGCGCTGACATCATGTGCCGCAGCATCGTGGGGAGGCGTCTGGTCTCTGCTGCGCACATGAGTGTTTAAAATCACCCCAAACAAGCTTGTCCTGTCCTGTAGGACATCAGATGGGAGACTGTACGCGTTCTTTCAGTAGACGGCACTAAAGATTTTCTTTCAGCACTAAGAACCTCTTCGTGGATTGTTGTACTGAGACTGCCAGAGCCCTGTCTCTCTTCTTCTTTGGCCCCCTCCCCGCTCGGTTTCCTGGTGGTTTCTGTCATTTTTTTGTATCCTGATGCAGTTTGACCACACGCGCCACGGACTGACAGTAGACATTTGTGTAGCCTGTGAAGTAAGCCTGCTGCACCACAGCTATGTGCTTCCACGTCTGTGTTTAAGTCCCTTGGGATGTAAACTTCTCAGAGATCAGCTCTGTCAACAAAAATCACCACTGTAACTGGAAAAAGTGATGAGATCCCTCAATATAGGCTGGTGTGTAGGAGCAGTGCTTCCACATTTACAATATTTGATTAGTTATATCTTGTTATTTTGCCCGTTATCTATTTCGGCTTGTTATGATGATCTATATTATCTTTTTATTCAGTACTCCTAGTTCGGTTTGTAACTGGTTAAGTCAGTTACAAACTGACTTACTGGTTGTAACTTAAAACAGATTTTCTGAGTCTTGCTCAATATAACTTTTTCCTGTTAAAGCTGCAATATGTAACTTTTTGATTAAAAAGATACAAAAATCTGATCAGATCAGTGTTGAAAACACTCCCTTATCTTACCCTGATTCACAACAGTAAGTTTATAATAATGAGTGATAATTTGAGCTGTAATGTCAGATTTCCTGAGAAATGTCAGTTTGTCTTCATTTGACTTCAACACGCATACAGAAAAGTATGTAAAGTAACCTGCAATTTTATATTTCAAACAGAGATGGCGACAGAGAGGTGTCAAATGTTACAGATTGCAGCTTTAAAAATTCCAGTAATAATTTGCTTACTGTTTCTGGTCTCCTTCAAAGGAGTCTGTGTAGATCTGCTACTTTTTTCCCTGAAGTCACAGAGGTTGAGAGTTGAAGAAATGACCCACGGCACTCAAAGGTTCAGATATATGCCTCTGAACTTTGTGCCATGGGTGGAACGAGTCTTGGTATTCCTCTGCTGGGTGATAATGTAATGAAGAGAGGGAGAGACTGTCCGGACTGTTCTGTGCTGATCTCTCTCTCCAGCCTGTGCACTCCCTGCTGCCTGAATAAACACAAATGCCAGACTCGAACATATCCACTTAAATAAACATACAGGCCTGTCCAGCCCTTTCATCACAGATGCTGGCCACCCTCCTTGAGGATCTCCGTAAATCTGCCATGCTTAATGTTTAGAGCAAATGTCTTTCAGCTCTGAATCTAAATATCTTCATATTTACCTTTGCTAGTGTGATTTTAATTGAATTCTTTAGCATATAAATAAAACAGTTTCTGCACAGTGTTTCATCTTAAAAATCTGCATGTTATTTAGTAAACACCTTAGTTTAGAACTGAAGCTGCATACCTTAAATATTTCAATTTAGATATTTAAATAATTCTTATGGACCCATTTGTATGCAAATTAGGATAGAATGTGGTGAAACTCTGCTGTTTGCAAAAATCAGTCTTGTTTTAGAAAGATGTTTTTCTCTTATTCATAACAACAGTTAATTATCAAACGATTATCACAAGATCGAGGAGGCAGATAATCAGAAATACTGCAACTTTTATCTAATGAGTGTCTTTGTTAATCAGCTTCACGGCTACATGGAGAGTGAACCTCTGACCCTGCAGCTGTTTATTGGGACGGCAGATGACCGTCTTCTGCGGCCTCATGCTTTCTACCAGGTCCACAGAATAACTGGAAAGACCGTGTCCACGCCGAGCCATGAGGTCATGCAGTCCAACACCAAAGTTCTGGAGATTCCTCTACTGCCAGAGAGCAACATGAGGGCCATGTGAGTGTTCAGAGGTCTAAGCAGAAGTCTGTATTTGTGAGCGCATGCTCTCTGTAGAGTCCCACCGCTGCGAGCTTCCCTTGTCTCATGTTTCAGGAGGCCCCTGGTCGTGTGGAGCCCATAATGGGGCGCTGGGGTTTGTTTTGTGAGCCAGGCAGTAGTGGTATTACCAGCTCAGCACTTTCTCCTCACTCTGTAATGGATGTAACATTGAACTTAACACAAAACTCAAACCCCTCTGGAACTCGTGTAGAACTTTCTGAGAAACATTTCCACCTTGTCACGTTTCTGTAGAGTAGCCAAAAACATGTGAGCCCCTGTGTGGATGCAGTATAAACCAATTTGCTGTTTAGTATTTCATTTCACTTTCTTTGATTTGAGAGAAAATTTGATTTTTTTCCTTGTATACAGATTTTGTTTTGGATTGGAAGCTCTGTCCACAGGCTGCCTGGTTTCATGCATTATGAAAGGAATATATAAATACATCATAATTTACAACAACCAAAGCAACTGAAATTTTCTGTAATTCAGTTCAGAAAACTGTATATCACAATGACTGACTCTTCTTAAACACCAGACATGCAGTGTGCTCTTCTTCACCACATACCCAATCTTCACAATCTGGGAATCCTAATATCTGATCCTCCAGAATCTGTGCTGGTTGACAGACAACTCATACTGGTGATTGTTTCTCCAGTTCTTTAGACTTCCTGTTCTCGCCAAAAAGTAAAGCATCAAGCGTCGGTTGACTCCGGTGGATTACACACAGATAATAAAGACTGTGATGTTAAATGCAGTGAAGTGCTGAACTGTGACAAGCTGTAAATGTGTATTTATTGTGCTGGCTTTATGGAGTACTCAAAAGATTTGCCTTCTTAAAGGAGAAAAGCAAACTTTATATGACTTTACCGGTGAATTTATTTAGGGGCATACAGAGGGAATTTATGTAAGGTAGAATTTGGGTAAAAAAAGTCTATTTTGGCAGACATTCTACAAAAAAATCTGAAAAAGGCAATAATTGAAATGTTTACTCTGTTGTGAGATAATGTTTATTAAACAGTCATCTAACAGTATTTGACACACATGTTTGTACTTCAGTGGATTTGTTGAGTCTGTCCTTCAAACATTAAAGTTTTTCTTCACCACAGAATTGACTGTGCTGGAATTCTAAAGCTCCGCAACTCAGACATTGAACTCCGGAAAGGAGAGACAGACATTGGTCGGAAAAACACGCGTGTGAGGATGGTTTTCCGAGTCCACATCAACCAACCAAATGGCAGGACAGTGTCCCTACAGGTGGCATCCAACCCTATCGAGTGCTGTGAGTAGAAAACATCATGAAATCTCAGAGCAGCATGTTTTGATTCTTGATAGTGTGTCTAGATTGTCCTGATGGATTGAATCAGTTTTGTTGCCAATCAAACACTATGAGGTAACAACAGTTATCACTAGAAAGTAAGCACAGCTCATAAAATGAGTGATGTTTGGATGACAGCCAGTTGAAAGGTCTCTCTGCATGTCACTTCTGGGTGTATAGAGAGTAAAAGCTAAAATACTTCAGTGTCATTGATGTTTAATGTTTAGGTAATCTTAGCAGAAAAGACCGAAATCCAGTTTTATATTCTATTACTGAATATGTTACATATACAGAGACACTAAAAGCCCAGGACCAAGTGAAAATTATTTATATAATGAAAAATATTATCAGCATAACAAATGATAGTTTGATAGATAAAAAACTTTAGAACATGAATTTCTTAGTATTTAGAACCTGATAGAACCTGATGATCCGTGTTTATCAAGCCTGGTTTGAGAATCTTCTAAAGAGCATCCAGTGTGCTTCAGTGGAACAAAAACTTTAACATGCTCAGTCACAAATGACAATGTTTGAAATGTGATTTGTGTCCTAGAAAAATGCAGAATCATAACTCATAACTTAAAATTATGACTCATTATGACAAATCCTAAAACCTCATAAAAAACACGACATTTACGGTGGATGTTTGGATCCCAGTGTTTGTTTTGGCAAAAATTATAGTTACACTCAGTTTAGCAACAGTAAAGCTGTAAATATAGAGGGATTTCACAGAGTTTGTACATTTAGTTCATCCTCTCCATTCTCTCTCTCTCTCTCTCTCTCTCTCTCTTCTCTCTCTCTCTCTCTCTCTCTCTCTCTCTTACTCTGTAGCCCAGCGCTCAGCACAGGAGCTGCCGCTGGTGGATAAGCAGAGTGTGGAGAGCTGTGGGGTCTCAGGAGGGGATCAGATGCTTCTTAGTGGACAGAACTTCCAGCCCGACTCCAAGGTCGTGTTTGTGGAGAGAGCACAAGGTACAGGACAGTGTGTGTGCGTATGTAGGAGTGCATATACATATACATATACATATACATAATATATATATATATAACATTTCAAGTTTCATATACACTCATCCATCTTCAGCAGTTCAGACAACAGACAGTCCTGCCCCAAACTCTTCATTGATTGAGGGAATGCTGCAGTGTTAGGCTGCTCAAACAAACCAGTTGCAATCTTATTCAGTGGAAATCATTTACTGCCCCTTTATCACCACAGTATTTTAACACTTTTTAGGGAAATTAGCCTATAAACCTGAAGCTAAGCTAGAAGAAAGTATTTTGACAAAAAATTACACACTTTATCTTCAATGGATAAAAGATTTCCAGAATGAGCCTCAGCCCGCTCCTCTATTTCCTTCAGTTTGACCTGGTAGCAACTCATCTCTGTTAACACACTGATCCAACACGGGTTTAGTTATGAGAGCAGGTACAGTTTGCTATGAAACTGAACAGTCTATGTGAAAAAACAGAAACTTCTGCTTTGTCCTTAAGTCACACTGTAGTCTTCAATATTGTGTATGTACACTCAGTCTCTTCTCCACTTACCACTCCATTCATCCATCCATCCCTCTATCCCTCCTTCTTCTCTGTCAAAATATCTCTCATTCTGCCAGAGTGCCACATGTGGAGCACATTAATGTGCTGTATTTTTAACCCAACAGATTTACATTTCCAGAAATTTCCATTGCCTGTCCTGCCCAGGAATAGAGCCCAGATAGAGAAAGTGCAGTCAGGGCTGTCCCTTGTGTTTGGCTGTTTGTTTTGATTTTTTGTCTGTCTTTATTCAGGTTTTCTCTCTCTTTTCCATCCGTGTGGAAAACAGAAGCAGTAGCTCTGCACTGTAGATACCTGAGATTTACCAACAGCAATTTCCTTCATGAAAAATAAAAAGACAGGGTCTTTGAGCAGTGACTGAGCAGTGCGAATAAAAAGCTGAAGGAGATGAAGAACAGTGCCCTGCAAAATGAACCTGTTCAAATACAGAGATTCACATTCACTTCTCAGTTATAATGGCTGCAGAGTTTGGATGGATGGATGAATGAATGGATAGAGGGCAGAGGGGTTGTTTATTATTATGTGATGAATAAACAACTCCTACTTTCTGAATTAATTTTTCCTTTCATTTTTTCTAAGTGACCGCATCGCCAGTATCGCCAGTCGACCATTTTAGGCTTCTTTGCACATACGTGTGTGTGTGTGTGTGTGTGAGGGAGACATAAAGAGGGCACGTGCATGCTTGTCAACTCAAGGGTGTGTCCTCTTGTTTTTGAGAAGGGTTTCCCCATGTCTGGCATCCTCTGTGGATTCTTGGGCTCTCCTCACATGGAAACACCCCTGAGTCAGCCCACCACCGGCATCAACAGCTTTCTCTCTTTCTCGCTCTTTCTCTGTCCAATTTTCTAAAGACAAATTTTTTCCACTATCATTTTTCATGAGCTCGGTCACATGTTCCTGCCTTATTGCCTTGTAATTTGCAATTAACATGATCTATAAAACTGTGGCTTCATCCAAACTGGAAAACACTGTGTTTTCAAAAAGGCAAAGACAGGTTTCAGCCTCTGTCTGGATTGTTATTTAGGATGTCTTGTGTTCCTATAGCTCAACTGGCTGAGCATTGTGGGTTGATTACTGGGAACACACATACTGATTAAATGTATAACTTTAATGCACTGTAAGTCACTTTGTATAAAAGCATCTGGCAAATGCATAAATGAGAATGGTATTACACATGATGTATTAATGCATACTGGATTTGTATTAGTTGTTTTAGTCAATCAGAATGATGATTTGAAGTCAGGGTGTTGGAAACGCAGTTGTACTGCAGGGATAGCAGTGGATCTCTGAGGGTTAAAGCTCAGTGGAAAGACTTGTTTTTGTTATGAGGAGAGTGGGGGCTTCCACACCGTGACTCACACTCAGGGAATCCCTCTCTCCGTCTCTCCCCGTGTGGCTTTCTGACCAGTGTTTCCTCCGAGCTGCAACGTGACTTCACACACTCCTTTCCCATCTGTAGCTGGAGCATGTCTTAAATGGAAAAATCATAAAAAAGGTCTAATTTGCAAGAGAAGTTCCAAAAGAGGTTTAGTGAAAAACTGACTTTTAAAACTGAGTCCTAATAGAATAGACATTAAAACTGATCAGAATAGAACAGTTAGTTCTGGTCATTAAGAGTTCAGTGCATCTAAAATAATCAAATGGATTTTCTGTGACATCTTTCTTAGTGGTTTAGTGGGTTAATATCTGAGCAACCAAATAATTTAAGGTTCAAACCTGCAGGTAGTTTCAAAGGCTTTATCATCATTGTGTCTTTGAGAAACTACTTAAAGCTAAAGTGACACTTTCTAGGACAAACAGAGAGGCAACAATGATTGTTTTAACCATTAGTCAAACTGATTTGGTCAGCACAAGGTTCTTACATGACTGTGAAGTTGATATTCCTGGTCAGTTCACAGTTTGAGTGGTGGAGTAACATGTTGACCCTGTATGCACATTCATAACAACAGAACTTGATGATGGGTTAATTCACTTTCTTTCACAGGGTTGTGATCTATGGAGATAATGAGTGTGTGTGCATATCTGTGTGTGTTTGCCCCCAGATGTTACAGTTAATGTGTGTGTATATGTGTACATGTGTGCATGTGTGTGTATGTTTGCTCCAGATGTTACAGTTAATGTGTGTGTGTGTGTGTGTGTGTGTGAGAGAGAGTATGTGTGTGTGTGTGTGCATGTGCGTGTATGTTTGCCTCAGATGTTACAGTTAATGTGTGTGTGTGCATGTGTGTGTATGTTTGCCCCCAGATGTTACAGTTAATGTGTGTGTATATGTGCGTGTATGTTTGCTCCAGATGTTACAGTTAATGTGTGTGTGTGTGTGCATGTGTGTGTATGTTTGCCTCAGATGTTACAGTTAATGTGTGTGTGTGCACGTGTGTGTATGTTTGCCCTCAGATGTTACAGTTAATGTGTGTGTGTGTGTGTGTGTGTGCACGTGTGTGTATGTTTGCCTCAGATGTTACAGTTAATGTGTGTGTGTGTGTGTGTGTGCATGTGTGTGTATGTTTGCCTCAGATGTTACAGTTAATGTGTGTGTGTGTGTATGTTTGCCCCCAGATGTTACAGTTAATGTGTGTGTGTGTGTGTGTGCCCGTGTGTATGTTTGCCTAAGTGTTACGTTTGTGTGTGTGTGTGTGTGTGTATGTTTGCCTCAGATGTTACAGTTAATGTGTGTGTGTGTGTGTGTGCATGTGTGTGTATGTTTGCCCCCAGATGTTACAGTTAATGTTGTGTGTGTGTGTGTGTGCACGTGTGTGTATGTTTGCCTCAGATGTTACAGTTAATGTGTGTGTGTGTGTGTGTGTGTGTGTGCACGTGTGTGTATGTTTGCCCCCAGATGTTACAGTTAATGTGTGTGTGTGTGTGTGTGTGTGTGTGTGCACGTGTGTGTATGTTTGCCTCAGATGTTACAGTTAATGTGTGTGTGTGTGTGTGCACGTGTGTGTATGTTTGCCTCAGATGTTACAGTTAATGTGTGTGTGTGTGTGCACGTGTGTGTATGTTTGCCTCAGATGTTACAGTTAATTGTGTGTGTGTGTGCACGTGTGTGTATGTTTGCCCCCAGATGTTACAGTTTATACGTGTGTGTGGGTGTGTTACAGAACAGTGGGGATTCCTAACAGAAGGGAAAACTGAGGGCAAAAACAGCAAATAAAAAAAGACAGAAAAAACAAGAAACTCCCTCATGAGAGTGAAACGTTTTTACATCTGGATCCTCTGGAGCATACTGCCTGCTCAGCTGCAAAACTCTTTAACATTCTCTCCTCTTTATTCTGTGTGTGTGTGATAACTCTTTCAGAGGCAGCCCTGTGGTGTGACTTGGGGCATCTTACGTTTCAGTATAGATGAAGTTGTCCAGGTACTGTACAGACCTGTATGTATATGTGTGTGCGTGTGAATGAATCAGTCTTCATTAGAACAATTTGGTGCAGATCTGTTTGCAGTGTGAGGCAGATTCAGACTCTGCAGGTGAATATTAGACGACATAATAACCTTCTAAAGAAAGTGAACAGCCGGATGTTTACAGCCTTTAAATACATCAGCCTCAACAAGTTTACTCATTTTAATTATATTATATTTTTGTAGTGTTTTGGTTAAGACTCGAGTTGGTAAAGATTAAGGTATGACACTTCATTCAATGTAAGGTGCGAGTGCAGTTTTAACTACATTTTTACATTTTCTTGGGCTCTTTGTAACACTGCTATAGTGTTTTGGTGGTTGTCAGGGCGTTGCTATGCAGTTGCTAGGGCGTTCTCACTCATTTTTACCATGTTGTTGGCATGTCCTAGGCGGATGCTAGGGTGCTAATAGGGTGTTCAGAATGATTGTTTACTTGTTAACTGTTTACCTACTGGCCCAAGTCAAATAGCCCATAATAGTCTGTTTGATATTCTGGTCCATAGATATAGTTTGAGAACTGCATTTAATGCACATCTGTGTGATCTCAGCATGTCGTATGGTTTGAGGCAGAATGGTGCGAGCGGAGTTGTTTGGCAGCGGTTTGTTCTGTAATTGCTTAGTAAGCACTACTAATATGTTTGTAAGTTGTTTCTGTGTGAGAAGAATCCTCGTGAATGTAAATCTCACGTGGGAGTTCCTCTTTCACACTTCAGAACAATAACCTCCATGTGAAGGAGCTCTGAGGTTTGAGCCTGAGGTTTTGTCCTTGACTGCAACTCTGGGCGCACTATCACAAACAAACCAATCACGGACGCGAGCCTCAGGGAATTCCTGCATTGTCTCCTCGTTAAAAAAATACAAGATAAAAGAATATTAGACATTTATAAACGGACCATCCACAACAATAGACTGGCAAAATTTGGCCCCTTTTAGGGTTATTTGAAGGCAAATAAAACACATTTTGGAGCACAGAGCTGTGTTTGAACGTGGCACGGAGGAGCGGTGCTCCTCGCCTGAGGACTCCACAGCTGCTCTTCATTAGCACGATCTGGAAAACTGGCTCGCCCGAGCATCTGCAATTAGGGTCAGCCTGAGCTCTCGTGCCGTACGCCCACCGCTTCGCCCGGAGAGAGGTGGGGGGGGGGGTTGTGGGATGGGCGAGGACAAGGGAGTCTATTCAGAACATCAGAGTGAGCAGGCCTGCGATCCAGCGTCCGTGGGTGTTTGCAGCACAACAGTCTGAGAGAGACTTTTTTGCACATACCGCCACCCAGCTGCCTGCCTGCTGCACGCTTCCTTTTTCCGCGGCCCTGCCGTAATCAACAACACAACAACCTTTTTGTTCTGAGCTAAAGTGGGTAGAGTTTAGGACATTCAGTCCAGGTTGATCTAAGAACAGTTTTTGGCTTCTGGCTGTTGAGTTACTTTTAAATGGAGGAGATGGAATTGTACTCTGTGGCTGTGTTGGATAAGATCTGAGATGGGATCTAAGAAATGAGACATTGTTATTAGTGGTTTCTGTTAAGCATCACTGTAACTCTTTGGAAAAGAAAACCCCATAACTCTGAGTATTAAACTTCTGCCTGTAACTTGTCCCTCACTGTTTGTGCTAAAAAATATCTTAGCCATGACATCGTAGACATTTAGGGGTGGCAATGATTAGGCCAGTAAATCACCACCCAGAACAGCCTAGCAACTGCTTAGCAACATGCTAACAAAGCGTAGTGATGCCCTGGCAACCACCCACTCCACCCTTACATCATAGTGGTGGATGTAGCACGGGCACGCACTAAACTTCATCAGAAAACGTAACAGTCTCTTTTAAGCATGTCAGTATGTCACTGACTGTTCATCTCAAGTAAAGCAGCTTTGGATCTGTACAGGTTACAGACGTGTTGGCCTCTTTCTGATGTGATGCGCTTACTAAATGAGTCTTAGGAAAGAGGATTTTCTGAAGTTTACAGTGTGCTTATCTATTCTCCAGCATGGTGAGACTGTGCAGGTATTCCACTCACACAGCTCAGTGCAGAGACGAGGGCTCTTTGACCACAGACGCCTGTGTGAGCACTTAGAGATGTCCCACTGGAAGTCAGAGCACGATTTCACTTCTGCAGTTCCAGAGATGAGAGAGGGAGGCTACAGGGTGAGCAAGGGGCCAAGCTAGCATGTGAAAAATAGATCAATAGCTTTCATTTACAAGAGAGAATAGGGCCAGGCTGGGATATTCAGTATGTCTCAGTATGTATCTAATTGCTCTGAAATGGCTTATAAAGATTATTTTTCTCAGGCAGAGGAACAAAAATACAGTAAAAATCTAATCTGCAATAATCAAGGTGTTTTCCAAACCATATTATTGCTAAATGAATGCACGGTCAAATTTCAACCATTTTTATTTGTATGCACCAATATGACAATGCACAGCTAATGTAAAACTAAATATTACTGTTTAAATCATGATTTAGTATATGTTATATATGTAATTAAAAGTACGAGCTGGTGACTTCAGGGATTTTTTTTGCTTGATGATGCAAATGAACATTTCAAATTAATTCATATTGTACCGAATGCCATTTTTGCAACTGTTGTTAAAAATACAGATACTTTATTTTGTCAGTGCATTAGCTTTCTCCCACTCGGTGAAGTCAGATTTTGATATGACACCGCCATTAAGAAAGTTAATTTATGTAGTAATAAATATAAATTAATATAAATGGCAGTCTCGCATTGTGCTACCTTGCTGGCATTGGTCCAGAAGAGAAAAAGAGATTGATATGGAGAAACAGAAGAGTGAGACAGCGGTAGTGGAGGTTCCCTCCATCATTGTATTACCCTATATTGACAGACCATTTCAGCACATCACAGACCGCAAGTCTTCCTGGCTTCCGCAGGAAGCCAGGGATGTCCTCACTGTCTCCAGTTGAAACTAAACCCCACTGTCTAACCTTTCTCTCCAAATGCAATCAAAAGCACCTTACATTTCACCTGTAAACTTTCAATAATATGTCGGAAAGTTTGAGAACCTCTAATGGAAAATTATTCTGGATGCCAAATTCATAATTCATAATCGTACCTTACTTACATCCTACAGAATTCTTAGCATGCCTCTCAAACTAAATAAAATAATGTCATATTGATTTGTTGTATGTGTTGGTTAACATTATGACAGGAATATAGAGGGAATCTAGATTTCGAGTCTTTTGGATCATATTTGTCATAGAAAATGATCATGGAAAACCAATACAGTGTTTTTCCACCACATTCTAAATTCATGAGTATCATCAAATGTGAAATGTATGCTAACAATGGGCAATTACTTAAAAATATTACATTCGACAGGCCAATGGAAAGTAGTTCATTGTTCTGAATAAAAATAGAAGACTTTCAGTTCCCTCCTCCATTTTCTTTATTGTCTTTTTAATCTTGCGTAGACACAATGATGCATTGTGATTTATGTGTGTGTCTGTGGTTTATGCTAATGGGTCGCTGCTGTGATGAAACTGCGTTGCGGTTTTCTTCTGTTTTTACAAGCTAGCTAAAAACGTCTTCACAGTGATGTCTTAACTAAAAATAGCAAACGAGATCCTAATATGTCTTTTGTTCCTGAACGTTTGTGTGGGAAAGTCTGTTTGCTTTGAGAACTGGAGGCAGAAAATAGTTAAATAAAACTTTTCATAATGAGAAGAACAGAAGCTTGAGATTCGAGAGTGAGAGAACGGACAACACAGCTAACAATTTGAGGTTGTAAGAAAATTTCCCTAACATTTCTATTAAGTAACAAAATGTAATGTTATTTTTTAATTCTGTAAATTTGTTAAAACATTCCACTAACTACCTTAAAATATTTAATATATTATATATAAAGCATTTTTAAAAAACTTTCTACTAGTGTTACAGCAAGAACTTAACTTTGGAAGAACTTTAGCCAACATTCTGAGAATGTTCTCGGTTAGCTGGGAAACTGGGTCTGTGATGCATAAGCTTACCAAGCAGCTGCTGCTCATTATCTGATGTGAGTTTACTGGCTTTTATTGGACCCTCAGATGCTATTTGTCATAAGCTGCGAGATTCCATGAGGGGTTGATGTAAGTGACCAGCAAAGCAAAGACACGTCTCACACACACACACACACACACACACACACACACACACACACACACACACACACACACACACACACACACACACACACACACATTCAATTCAATCAGCCGCTGTTAGCAATCAGTCTGTAGTGTTTGAAAGTACAGTGGCCTCAACATATTTCATTTTAAACATGATAATAAAATATAATGTACAACCTTACAAACTGTTTTTGTTTAATTGCTTTTCCTTAAAAAGTGGATTTGTGCTACAGTTTAGTATAATAAATACTATTATACTAAACTGGGCCACTGTGCATAGTGTTTAATATTGAACTGTGTTGAATTCTGAAATAAAACTTAATCCATGGTTTAAGTTCTCAGATATATGAATTTTAATAACTTTGTATAACTTTATGATTTTTCCCTGTAGATGGACATCACATATGGGAAATTGGGGCCAAAGTGAACAGAGAGACCTCCAAACCTGTAAGTCTGTTTAATCATACAAAACATTTCATACTTTTTACACAAAGCATCTGCTCTACATAACACAAATCCTGATGATTGAGTGAATTACAGTGTGTATCTAAACATCTTATTGTTTTATAATATCTAGTATAGGTTGTTAGCAGGTTGTGTTGGAAGCTGGCTGTTGTTTTTGTATTTAGAGAAGATATAATGTACATGTGTGTGACATCCTACACAAAGCTGTTCTGTGATTTCTCCATAGAAGATTCTTTCTATGAGAGCACAGAGTGAGAGTTTGACTCTGGGATTAGACAATGTTTGTGTGCAAAACACTACACCTGCTACAATCCCCCCACCAAACAAACACACACACACTCTCACTCTCACACTCACACGCACACTCTCACGCACACACACGCACACGCACACTCTCACACACGTATGCATATGCACACACACACATGCACACATGCACACTAATGGGGTAGCTTACAGTAAGTCTCTCTATACTCAATGTTTGTAAACGCCCTTTATAATGTAAAGGCCAACAAAATTCATTGTTAGATGGCTAGCTATGATAAATAGACTTAAAAACTATTTTATGTCATTTTACTCTTGAATGCAAGATGTTTTAATCAAGTAATTAAAATGATAATCAGATAATCTCTTTTGAAATGTAATTGTAAAGTAAAATGTAGTTTTGTGAAGAGACTGTATGGTTGTGTTGTGACTATTTAACTGATTCTCTGCAGGCTGTGCTTAGAATGGACTGTTTTATAAGCTTCTGTCCCAGCTCATATGTTCATGATAAATGAAGAAAGCTCTATGGCTGTCATATTTTCTTAGGATGAGTTATTGTTTGTTTCTTCACTGCATGAGCCAAATGCTCTTTGAAGGCAAATCTTTGTCTGGGGTCTGTTGTTCATAACTTTATGAGAGACTCCACGCCTGCTTTCAGTGCTCAGAGAGTTGAATGGGGACCATCTGTTTGAATGGAGTATAAATGTATTAGAGTTTTTTTTTTTTACAAGGGTGTCTGATTTCTGCCCGTCCCTGCCCTGCTGTGTGAATATGTATTTATTTAATCTGACTCTTTTTCTCACACTTTGTCTCTGTTTGCTGAGTTGTGCAGTTTTGGAGGAAATTTCTGGTTTGCTTTGTTTGCCTTCTCGCAAATCGGCAAAAAAGCCTGAAAATAAAGAAACTGAAAATAAAGCCTGACCTAAATCGTTTGAGAATTAAGAAGTGATTACATGGATAGAAACACAGCTGGAGAATCCCATTACATTAATTACCTAAAAAGAAAAGTCTGTAATTTCTGCAGCACTAACTACACCAAGGCGAACTACAAAAGTAATGACAGAGTTACAAAAAAGTAAAAAATTACTTTTGTTGGCAGAACTACATTCTGGGTGAGAGGCACAAAAATAACACCGTCTGCTGTGTGCAGTTCGGTCTGTCTGAACCTCATCTGCCCTGAGCTTGCAAAGCCACAATCATTTGATGCTTCTCCGGCTGCTGACGGTCACATGTGGTGTGAAGTTGAATAACAGACAGTGCTGTCCAGGTTTCTGGCACCTTGTGAACGACTATTTTCTCATTAAACAAAATGGTTAAACTAACAAAGTGAATTAAGGTTAAATGCATGTGCCTTGTTTTTGTATATTTTTCAGATGACTTTGCTAGTGGAAATTCCACCATATCGGAACCAAAGAATATCCAGTCCAGTGCAAGTGAATTTCTATGTGTGCAACGGCAAACGGAAGAGAAGCCAGTACCAGCGCTTCACGTACCTGCCCACAAACGGTACAAAAAATGACCTCCTTCTTTAATTCAAACAAGTTCCTCTTTCTTCCAGTCTGTTACTGAATTAATTCTGAAGCAATACTGAAGTCTTATTTAGCACAAGGAATTGCGGAATGGTTTGCTTTCTTGTTAAAAGCATTTCCATAAAGTTTGTTCTTTTCCATACCTGCTTCAGGATCAGTGGAAGGGCAGGGTGGGGTCCAGTATATAAATTCTGTTTTTAAATCTGGACTGGTTTCCAGGTGAAAAAAAGCATCTGTAAAGCTGAAACCACTGCTAGTTCATAAGGGCTGATGTGTGTAACCAGTGGGCGGTGCAGAGGCTTGAGTCAGAGCGTCTTGTCCCCTGAAGTGCGGACACTCACTGCAGTACTCTTATTATCAGACAGGGTGCTGTGAAGATTAACAACAACATTTTAAATGTAGGGTAGGCAGTTTTGGAGGCTAGCAATAGCAAACTAGCTTTGAAAGCATAAGATCGTGCCCTACGTTGAGAGCGATCTTCAAAGCCACATCCCCTCCAATAGTGTGCTGATATATTAATTATAACACATGGTATTATAATATTATAGCATGGCATTATAATACATTTTCTATTATACTGATTTTCAACATTTTTCTGATTTTCAGCCTGTTGCTTTTTTGTTATCTGTGTTAGCTGTGCAGCTAGATAACATTACTTTTATAGAGTTTATGCTGAACACAACAAAGATATACATAGAAGTGGTTATTTAGTATAAAATCTTTAAGGACACAGTTGATGTTGTGGATTTGATTTGTACTCCAGGTCTCACTCATGCAGGGTGTACAGACAGACAGAAGTAGCGGCTGTGTATATCTTTTGATTTAATCGTGCCCATCACTTACATTGTCAAGGGTCAGATAGTCATTCTTACAGTTCGACCTGAACTTTGCATCATGTTGCAGTTCCTAATAAAGTTACCAGCCGATTGGCAAATAGCTGAATTTTTGCACTAGCCAAAACCATTTATCACTCACATATGGCCCTTGGCGAGTGTTTATTTTGGACTCTGTGTATGTTAAAAATGTCTGCTGTCACTGTTAGTTTGAACTCTATGCACTCAGTTTGTAAGATACACTGATCTGTTTACATTTAAACCAGTCTCAGTCCGATTCTTATCCCAGATGCAGTTTGACTCTAAACCTGAAATCTCATCTTAAAACGAGAGAAAAATGCTGATGCTTTTGTGGCCATGTTGTTTTTTGAAGCTGGATGTGTGGCTACTGTAGCCATAAAGTATTTCATAATGCACGCTTATGTGGTATTAGCGCTTGGGGGAGATCCAATAAAAATAGCCCTTTTATTTCTGAAAGCAGCTGGAAGGCTCTTATAGCGATGACTCACGCCTTTCCCCCTCTTTCTCTAAATGTTCTCAGTTGTGCGGGAGCGCATCGCTTCAGACTTTTATTGATGAGAATGTTTGTTTTGCTGTGAGTATCGTAGCCACAAACCCACTCCCTCATGTTAGCTCACAAAAAGTCACATGAACCCAGAATGTGTTTATTTGTTTATTTCTCTCCTCCCTCTCTTTTTCTTCATCTGATCTTACTTGTTGTTATTTATCCCTTTCTCTCCTTTCTTTCTCACCTCTGTAGTTCTGAGCATAAAAACAGAGCCACGTGACGACTATGACCTCGCCCAGGTATGTACGCCGCTGCGTCTTGCCGGGCTGCCTTTGTATCCAAAGCCATACTACACCCCCCCAACACTGACCCCCGTGATGCCCTCAGAACTACAACCCTGTGTGACATCCTCATTCAGAACCAGCCCTCAGAGACTGACGGCAAAGCCCACCTCCTCTTCCTGTTCTTCCTCTCCCAGCACCAGCCCCAAACTACAGGACCTCTCTCCACCTCACCTTCACACAAAGTGCCTACCTGCAGGATCGAACCTGGGGCCCCAGTCTCCTACAGTCCCCCATGTATCCACCATACAGCCAACTCCTGGTCACCACCCACAGCCCATCCTTTACCCTACAGGAAGTGCAGGGTCCCCTACAGGGTCTGATCCTTCTACCCCAAACTCAGCACCAGAGATCCCCTTCACTCCCAGCCAAGGTTTGAGCCAATCACAGGCCACCAGCGATGGCTCAGTTTTAGCTAAGGGGCCAATGAGGGGTGGATCATCCCTTCTCCTCCAGGAAGAAGGAGAAGCCCCCACCACCATGCTGGCGGTCAGCATCAAGCAGGAACCGCAGGAACTAGATCAAATGTACCTAGATGATGGTAAGTGATGGCGCAGTATTCCAGCTCGATTTTGTTACCGTTTACGTTGTAGTAATGCTGAGCAGATGTTTGTAGTTGCTTGATGTTGCTGTACATCTGTTACTTTTAAGATGTACAGCAACACTAACCGTAACCACTGCAGCTACAACATAATGTTTAATATATCAATAAAGAAAGTTAAATTAACTGGAAACCTAATGAATCACTTTATCAGTTTCCCCTCAGCATCTGTGGAAAAAATGTTTAATAGAACATTTCATCCACAGATGTTCAACAGAATGTTTCTTCACTTTTTCTTCAAATGCATGAATTTTAAGGCTGCAATAATTAACTTTTTGCCTCTCTGTCGCCATCTCTGTTTGAAACATAAAACTGACATTTCTTGTGAAATCAGACCCAACAGCTCAAATTATAAATCATTATTAATCTTACCTGTAAAGAAATGGATTTTTGTTTGTTTTGAACCCCAAAAGCATTATGGATTGCAGCTTTAATATTAGATATGTATATAAAATAATAAATGCTGATAAATAATCGTTCTTTAGTGTATTAGCAGGGATGTAAGGACCGAAGCCTATATTGTAATATATTTAAGCATATATTGTAAGATTTCTTACTATATATAGTACTTCTTACTTCTTCTAGTGTGTTTCTTAAGTAAAAGATGATTGGTTTAGTAACTGAAGAGAATTTGTTTCCTCTGCCTTAATTTTTGTTAAAAACAAAAGTTAAACTCTTGTGCTTTTTCAATAGAGCAAATAATCCACTCTGTAGACGTCAAATATCATTCTAAGATCCTACCTTGGAGTTGCTTTATGGATTTCTGGGGCCATAGTGGTTTTCTTTATATTCCAGAACTGGCTGTTGTCATCTTAGCTTTCGAGAGCAGTTCATATATTGTTCCTACAGCCCAATTTAAGTGGAGATGTGGTTGCATTCTAATGCACTCTAATGCAGAGAGTGAGCAGGATTTTTTGTGGGTTGGCTTGCCAAATTATTACCTGTCATTTCTCCCCTGCTAAGATATAACACGCTTTACCGAGCGCTAATGTGGCTCCTCATGTCAGTAGAAGTTTAGGTTTCATGCCTTTTAGATGAACAGCACTAATGGAGTCTTTCAGGTGTGGTGTTTTGTAACTGGATAATTTGATTTCAAACAGAAGCACTTGTGTACAGAAAACTGTCCATCATCTGGCATTGAGGTTTTTAATCTGGTATTAGTGCTTTCAGAAATCATTGAAGACGATAATATACTCATCGTATTTGAATAAGATGTCTGGTTTAATAACGATCTTAAAGTCCTTTAACCAAACACCTATCCCATGCCTTAACTTCATTCACTGCTCCTGTTTCTCCAATAGGGTCTTTCTCTGTATTCCTTTGCTTCTCTGAGGAGGGGTTACAAACTCGTTGACTCATGGAAACTCTTACGAAAGCTGGCTATGAGCCTGGCTCCAGGCCTTTGCCAGACGTAATCTTTCAGTGGCCTCACTGCAGTAAAGAACACTGAGCTGGCGGCTCTAAGCACAAACCTGTGGTTTTAACTCTGCCAGGAAGCGAAATCCAGCTTGGCTTAGCCAAAGCAGTAGATCCTGCAGTAAAGGAGGTGGTCACTATGTGAACTCTTCCACGGCACGTGACTGGATTCCCTGTAAAGACCCACAGCAAACTCTCCAGCTGAGCCTGAAGGGCGGTTGAGAAATGTGTGCTGTAGCGGAGCCCAGTTAACAATATTAGGTTGTAAGAAGGTTTCCATAACGTTTCCATTAGTAACAAGTAACAAAAATGTTAAAAATGTTATTTTGAAAGTTCTAGGACTGCTAAAAAAATATTGCATGAACGTTTTTGATAACTCTGAGAGCAGTTTTAGAGACAGTTAGCCAACATTTTGAGAATGTTCCCTGTTAGCTGGAGGAGCTCTTAGAATATTCAGCGTACAGTAAGGATCTGTATGTCTGTTGTCTCTGTTAGTTGACCCGGTAATTAACAGAACCATGAGTTACTATGATAGAAAAACAAAGAACATCTCGTGGACTTTGTTCTTAGGCTGGTCACTGTGGAGATAAAAAACCCCGCACGAGAATGTGATTCTGACCCAAGCTCTGTTTTCCTGTCTTCTGTTGATTAGAACAATTGGGACTTCTGGGAAAGTTGTCACTTGTGGATCCTTAATGAGTATAACAGTGATGCTGAAATAATTGTTTGGTAGTTCCCTGTTCCCCCATCATTTCCTGAAGGTAAACCGCGAGTCTCTGGACTATCACTCGCTCCAGCTGCTGTTTATCCTGGTCCAGCAGGAAGCAGGTTTTTGGTTACCTCACATCCACATATTTAATCCCCCATCACAGCAGTCAGATACCAGACCTTCATACTGCATCAGAGTTAAAGAGGAGCAATATTCATAATAAATAGTAATTCTCACCAAAATAAAACATGGCTTCTAGCTGGTACACTTTAAAAAATAAAATTAAATAATTTAAATAAAAGGTTCCTCAGTGATGGCATATAAGATCTATTTTTGGTTCCACAAAGAACCATTCAGTCAAAGAATCCTTTCTTTTTTACCTTTTATAGTCTTAAGAACCTTTCACCACTTCAAAAAAACTTGTGAAACAGAAAGGTTCTACAGATGTTAGGTTCTGTAGGAACCATACAGCCAAAAATAGTTCTTTTCATTATCTGGTCCAAGCTGGTCAGCCAGTCAAACTAGCAGATAGTTGTTGCTAAACTAAGATGTACCAGAAACTCTTTCAAACATCTATTCTGTAATGGATTTCCTAGCAGAGTGTGTTTGTTGAGCAGATATACTGGTCTTTATTTCTTAATTTGGAAGTACAGGAAAGTTCAGAGCTCAAATGTTTTGCTAATCAGTAGTATGGGAACAGGCATATGTAGCAGTCAGTAGATATAATCAGAGGATATTGTGGATGTTTTGTTTAAATGTCAGAATTGCAGAATGAAAAGGAACGTAGACACCGGATGGTGTGACTCACATGTTTCTTTTCGAGGTTTGAATAGTGTTGTTTTAAAAATTGAGTTATGTTTTTAATGTGTTGTTGAGCTAAATGTTGAACCTCATGCCCATAGATTTCTTTTTCCATGCAGAGCGCTAATAAAAACCTATCTGACTCATTGTTTCATGATTGCATTATAAATGAAGTTCACGCATCATCTACATCAACTCTGAATCATTTATCATGTGTTGCAGTATCTCTCAAGTCGCATTAAGCTTATCAGGGTATGTCTCAGCTATTAGCTACTGTTTGCCAACTCAAACACAACCAGAAGGTAAAGTCACACAACACTTGTGAGTTTGGTGTGGAGCTTTAAACAGTGTCTGTTAAACTGGTTTGTCATATTCCGGCTTTATATTAATCTGGTTCCAGTCACTTAATCACCTTTTTCTTTCATTAGACTCTTCATTTGAAATGTGACAGCAAAACGAGATGTATCCTATGGTAACAGTCAACAGTTTTCTTTCTATGTCAACCGTGTATGAAAGCAGTCACTGGTTTAAAGCGTCACAGTCAACACGACTCAGCTGCTGTCCTGAGAGCCAAAACCCCAAACCAGTTGGCCAGCTGAGACTTAGACAATCAAAGTTTCCTTAGTCTTTTCAAAACGTTGGTGCGTGTCAACACCTACTGAGTCTTTATTTACTCTCAGACCAAGATGAAACTTTTTTAGATGCAAGCTGTTATCTTGGCTCAAAATAACAGTATGTCTGGAAGTCACCCCTGCTTAACAGAAATATCTTGCTCTGGATATATCATGCTTCACTTTGTCTTATTATCCTCTGTGGTATGCTCTCTTAAAGGGACAATTCACCCAAAAATGAAAAATTCTTCATTTACTTGCCCTTCATTACCCATCTCATTCCAAACCTGTATCACTTTATATGTTCTAAGGAACCCAAATCAAGATATTTTGAGAAATGTGGTTGTGTGTCCATATAATGGAAGTCAATGGGTACCACTGTTGTTTGGTTACCAGCGTAATTCAAAATATCTTCTTTTGTGTTCCTCAAATGATTGAAGAATTTTTCTTTTTTGATGAACTATTGCTTTAAAGAAAATACTCTTTCTAAATTCTAAATTTAATTCCATATAGTTCCAAACTTTCATGACTCTTTATTCTGTGGAACCTTGAATGTTTATTTTTGGATGAACTAATAGTCGTTGATTCTCAGAATTCTCAGATTCCAGCTGTTTTAATATATCAGTAATATTTCTAAAGAATCTGTTATATCTGATTATATCTGGTGCCATTAATGGTGTAGAAATGACACACTTTACCTTTAAAATGACACCCAAACTTGGCAGATGAAAGCAAAACAGATTTTATAGTGCCATAAGAACTTTGACTTCAATATGAAAGAGTATGTGTTATAGCTGACATGAAAACAGACCTGCACATGGCCCGATAACCCAAGCGTTTGTCAGAGCTGACCTCCACACTGAGAGTGTGAAATGTTCCCCTGAAAACATTCCTCTTTTTTCCACTGTCTGCCCTTCAACTCATTCAGTAGTTCTTAGAATCTGATAGAGCTTTTCTCTAAACTCTGCTTACCATAAATTATGTAAATAAAGTTTTACTGAACGGAGGCAGTCCTGTAGGTTTTTCTTCCCGAACTTTTGTGTTTTGACAGTTGGAAACAAGTGATTCAAGAGACCTGAATTTTAATGTCCAAACTCTCATGGTAGTTGTCAGTTCTCGCCAGATTTTTTTTCCCCAGAAGAAGCATTCGTGTAATTTAATCCCAGCTGTCAGGGGTCGTAATTGCTTCAGTATGAAACGGTGTTTGTGTGACATGTCCATGTGTGAATCTCATCCCATAATTCAACCTCTTGTTGATTCATTTCCTGTTCACATATTAGTGCTACTCAATCAGAAAGCTACTGGCAGCAGTGTATCATATGG
The DNA here is from genome assembly GCA_036877525.1 of Chromobotia macracanthus. Classification (NCBI taxonomy): domain Eukaryota; kingdom Metazoa; phylum Chordata; class Actinopteri; order Cypriniformes; family Botiidae; genus Chromobotia; species Chromobotia macracanthus. The sequence goes on from JAZGTH010000069.1 coordinate 1,289,156, forward strand.
GCTTATACCCAAGAGAATATGAAATCTTAAAAGATTTTAATATTTACGAAGCTGTGAAAATGTTCCTCCAGCTTTAATGCTTTCAGTGTCAGTGATTCAGTTTATGAAATGTTGTCACCACTCAAAATTAAAATGATGGATGAATTTGAGAATTTCTTAAAGAAATGAAGACATTTTAATTGTTAGATTTATTTATTGAGTAGAGTATGAAATTAAACTGCATGGATGGATGATGTTAGTCTGTCTGGATCAGGATTTCCGATCTAATTATAGCCAACAAAAATGATTTATTTAGCCCCAACGCAAAGGGATAAATTAACCTTTCAAATTTACTGTTTGACTGCATGCAATAAATTTAATGTGTGACAAATGTTTTTTCTTTTTGAGTTAATGATTTTAAGTCTAACTTTCAGTTTTTGAAATTTAAGTGTAGATGTAGTTGTGTTGACTCTTCACCTGTTTGCTTAGACGAAGTGTTGTCGGGTGTTTCTTAAGTGCAGTTCTTTCAGTCTTTGTAAACTAATCCTACATCAGTTTGAAGACAGTTAGTGCGGTCAGGAGAAACCAGGAGTCTGGGAAGAGAGTGTGTCAGTCCAGGGTCAGGTCACCACCCCTCATGAGGAGATGATGGACAGCATTCCGGACCGCTCTCAGTTCCTCAGGTAGTTTTGCAGTGAGAGCATGAAGGCCACGGTTTATTTGAAGGGAATTCCTCTCTGCTCTTGGCAGGGAGTGACTCTTCAGGAGAGGAAATTCACCACCTCCAGCCCACATGTCTTCTCTCAATCGCTCTCTCTCACTTTCTTCTTGGGGTTTTAAAGGGACAGTTCACCCAAAACTAACGGTTCAGGTTAAGCTACTGCCCCTCAAGCCAACAGTTTTGACCAAGTGTGATATTTAACTTATAATCCTTGCAGCTTTCTTAAGATGACTGTTTTTAAAGTTGTGTTTGTTACTGAAGAAAGAGCTAGTGTAGCAGGGTTTAATGTCAGGTCATTTGTGATTGAACTGTCTGCCAGGCTAAACAGATGGATCTTCAGAACAGATGGGTCTTCAAAACAAGCTGACCGGGATATTGTTTAAAAATTCACTTGTGCTCCATGGAAGAAATTCAGTCATACAGGGTTGGAATTACATGGGGGGGTGGAGTAAACAAAGACAGAACTTTAATGTTTGACTGAACTATTTCTTTAAATTGTACTTGATTTTATGATTTTCTTTTATTGCTTTATTTTTCTCCCATTAGTATAAACAATGAAGATACACCACACTAAACAAACAGGATTTTACTTTAACTTCCCCTTAGGAAAATGAACCATAGTTTTACTACAGTTTAAACAGCAACATAAAATTAATCAGTTATTATAAATGATAAATAACAGTAACAAATTAAGCATGGTTTTACTGCAGCAACCATAGTTTAATCATGGTATTTGTAGTAAAACTATTTATACAAATGGTAATCAGTGCACCAAAACAAAACATGGTTACTACTCTTACTATAATAAAACCATAGTTCATTTTTGCAAGGGTCTGGAAAAGATTGCCATTTGTTTTGCAGTTATGCAAACACAACAGCATTTTAAAAGTTTAGAAGATACGAGCTTGATTGTTTGAGGATGGTATTCCTCACGTCAAATGAGAAAACACACACAGTTATCAGATGCTTCCTGCAGGTGCTTACGATCGCGCTGAAGAATTCAAGGGCCGGCTGAAGCAGACTGTAGATCTTATGAGAAATGTGCTGTTTTGAGACAGAACAACTGATAGACTTTACAGCTTTTAGAGGTTTGAGAAGTTAGCTGTGATCGAAGAAACGTGAAAACAGATTGTTTCCCTAAAAAAAGTCAAGTCAAGTCTTGAATGTTTTTCAATTACTGTTGAAGGTTCGACAGCTAAATAAATACATTGGTGAGGTGGTAACATGGATTGTGCTGGTCATACAGGGCTCCATACGGGTTGTTAATATGCTAGAATGCTAGCTCAAAGTGGCAGCCTCATCCGGTCTCCCTGCTATCTCACAGCAAGTGACAGCCAGGCTGTTTGTGTAGTCTGAAGCCACTTCCCAAACTCTGGCCAAAGATCACAGCTGACAGAAAGAGTCTGTGTCCTGGTATGTGGGAAAAGGGAATAACAGATAGAAGGAAGATATCAGACTAGTTCATGAGATTGTCCAACCTTTCTTACTTTCTTAGTCTTACACCATGTCCTCACCATGTGTGACACGATAAAGCCACAAACGATCAAACAAATCTCTGTCATGTTTGTCTGAGTTTTTGTCCGTGACAAAATTCTTTTTGCACTGTAGATCCTTAGATATTTAGATTTAGATATTCTGTGTCTTAAACATTATAAAACATCTGCAGAATGACAAACAGAACATTTAAAGGTTATAGTGCAAAGTTCTAGAAAAATGTTATGCCTATCTGTCACCATCTCTGTTGGAAACATAAAATTACAAGTTGCAGATTTTGTCTTAATGTGGAAGACAAGTTTAAATTCCAGACAACTGCTGTAAGAGTAAGCTACAAAACCTGCACCATTCCAGCACCCACTCACGCAATTTATTAGACAGATGTTGTGTCTGTTTACAGACGTGACGTAAGCCCAAGTGAAACTGACATTTTCCGGGAAATCAGACCCGACAGCTCAAATGACAAAATATTACTATAAACTTACTTTTGCAAATCAGGGTAATGTAAGAAGACAGTTTTGAACACTGATCTGTTATGTCCTCAATAACTGATTTTTGTTTCACCTAAATATTACGGATTCTAGCTTTAAAAAAGATGTGACGTGCGCTATCGGGGCATTAAAATTTCAGCATTTTGAAAAAGCGTGCATTTTGAAAAAGCGTGGTTTGCAAAACTTCAATGTGGTGATACATTTTTCATGTAAAGCATGAAGTTTTGAAGTAACGTGATTTCCATTTGTTTTCACAGTTAATGAAATCATAAGGAACGATCTGTCCAGCATCTCCGTGCACAGCCACGCGTAGCAGCTGAAAATCCCAAAGAAAATCCTACAGAAGATCCAAATCAACAAAACCTGACTCTCATAACCACCGATTCACAAACAAATCTGGGGACTAAAAGCACATTTCACTCCAGAATTTGTCAGCACAGCGTGCCAAGACAGAGTATGTGCTCTTGTGGACCAAATCGTCTTTCTTTTTCTTACTCTTGTACTCGTGTAGCTTTTTAAATTATTACCATAAGTGCATTTTGATCGCCTTCTCCAAACACAACCATGTACATTTCTAAAACAAAGATTTGTGTTGAGAACATTCAAGATGAACTTCAGTGTGGTCACAAATCAGTAACTTTGCAAGCCAAAACCAGACATGCAGTTGTTATGTGCACAATGCAAAATTATAACCTAAGCCTTTGTTTTAAATGCAGGTGTGTGTGTGTAGATGCAGGTGTGTGTGTGTGTGTGTGTAGATAGATGCAGGTGTGTGTAGATGCAGGTGTGTGTAGGTGTGTAGATGCAGGTGTGTGTAGGTGTGTAGATGCAGGTGTGTGTAGATGCAGGTGTGTGTTGATGCAGGTGTGTGTTGATGCAGGTGTGTGTTGATGCAGGTGTGTGTAGATGCAGGTGTGTGTAGATGCAGGTGTGTGTAGGTGTGTGTGTAGATGCAGGTGTGTGCAGGTGTGTGTAGATGCAGGTGTGTGCAGTGTGTGTGTAGATGCAGGTGTGTGCAGGTGTGTGTGTAGATGCAGGTGTGTGTAGATGCAGGTGTGTGTGTGTGTGTGTGTGTGTGTGTGTGTGTGTGTGTGTGTGTGTAGATGTGTGTGTGTGTGTAGATGTGTGTGTGTGGATGCAGGTGTGTGTGTGAATGCAGATATGCACACTCTCTTTTGTTTCTATGTTTTTGTTATATTTTCTTGGCACAAATAAGTGTGGTTACGTGAAGTATCTGTTCCTCATGAAGGAAAACTGTTGAGGACAGTTTAAAGTTTGTTTAAATATTATTTTTATGCATTTATCATGTATGTAAGTCTGAGTGGCCTTATTGCCTTAACCCTTATGCCAGATTGTAGTTATGTTCTTATTGGACAGATGTCTGTGTTTACTTGTTTCTAAGTAGCCATTCCAATGTTTATAGCTTTTTTAAAACATCAGGTATGATTATTTGTTAACTGGAATTCGTATGAATAGAACAGAATAGAATAGAATTTATTTATTTGGAGTGAGCTGGAATGAAACAAACCATAAGGGAGGAATAGCAAATGTATTTCCTGTCACATTTCAGTGGTAGTTGTGAGCAGAGAAAGACTGGGCTGTTATTGTCGAACATTCAATATTATTCTAGTAATTTCATGATTGTTTCAGATTATGTTCCCCTCTGTTGAACTGCTCGCGAACAGTTAAATATAGTTTCACTCTGTCTTTAATCTGATGGTTTACTGCACTGTGCCTTAGTGTTAGTTAGGCAGGTAAACCTTTACAGGTATTTTTATCTTTTGTAATTATAAATGAAAAGCATGTTTCTCAGTATATAATGAGATTTTGGGCAGGAATTTAATTCCTGTATATTGTATCTTGTCTGTAGATCATTAGGTTATATATGCACTTTAATTTGTATTCTTTTTCCACAGAACCTTGAAAATACCACATCATTGTGTTTGTTATGGTGCCCTGTTGACAATCAGACGTAACTGCCAAAGGGAATAATATATACTTCCACAGGTTATCAACAGTTCAGTTGTTGAGTTTTTCAAGTGTATGTACTTGGTTTGCCAATGCATTGTCACATTTCCACAGAGCATAATCATTTCCGTACCAAAATATGCACAATAAATTCATGCTGCTTTACAGGTGTGGAGTTAAAATATGCACAAAAATACAAAGTACTACAAGCACAAATATCCCAGATAACAGGGAACGTTCTCTGAATGTTGGCTAATATTCTATAAAAGTTCTGTTAAAGTCATTAAAAACATTGCGGTAATGTTAGTAGAATTTTTTCAACATTATATATCATATATCAAAACGTTATTCTTAAGTAGATAGTGAAATGCTTTGTAAATGTTACAGAATTAATAAAGTTTAAATACACATCTTGAACGTTTCTAGAATGGAAACATTTTTACAACCTAAAAAGTTGCTAAAATTAAATGACTTAAAAAGTTCCTTACTGGTTCTATAAATGACAGGGATTGTTTAAGAAGGCTTGTGTCCAGTTGTCAAAAAATGAGCTAATGTTCCGTTTCACAGACATAGTTTCAACTTTATCTCAGACACGATGCCTCATTAAAAATGTCGTACTATTGTCTGAAAAAGAGCTGTGAAATATGCAGAAGATTTCTTCCCCATGTGCCCCAGAGAGCTGAACTTCCAGAGAAACTAATGGATCAAAGTGGAAGCAGCTGTTCCAGCCGGCTTTGAGCCACGCTCACTGTGACACCTGCCAGGCGGACACAAATACTTTCCATGAGTCTGAATCCTGAGACTCACTGTCATGTTGACAACGTGCAGCGAGGGTGGGGTGCCCAGAAATAACCAGTCTGTTACACCGACTGGATGATTGTTACAAGCCAAAAGAAGAAGATGGATTGTTGGTAACTATCGTGTTCCTCTGAAGTCAATCACTGGGCCGAGGGAAGATCCAGTCCCCATTAATCTCCACATAAATTCACAGACGTGAGTCCCAACAGCCTGTACTTACACTTGTACATGTATATCATGCAGAAGAAATGAAATGAGCAAGATGATGATCAATATACTCAGACTGTTTAAACTGTCCATCAGCTTATCAGAAAACCCAGAAGGTCTATCAGGTCTTTTTAAATGGTGCTTTCTTTCAAATAAATATCTTCAATGTCTGATATGTACAATGTTTTTAATCAGCAATGACTGCAGTTTGTTGTGTCTTGTTAAAACAAACAGCATGGTGAGATGAACAAGGCGACAGCGCCTCCTAGAGGTTACTGGAGGACTGGCCTCATGACGTGATACCAGATGATTATGATGTTCAAACGAGAAACAAGCAAGGAAATAAAAAAGTTTGCAAGAATCGCCATACAAGAGATAATGAGGTTTATCATGACTGACTGCAGTAAAGACGCTGGATGCGCTTTTATCTATTATGAGTGAAATGGCATTATCATAACGGGTCGGCCTTTAACTCTGTGATCGCGTTTAATGAAATATTTCTTCTGAAAACAAAACCTTTTCATAACATTTTCATCCGTGTTATTCGTGTATTTTCATCCGTGTTATTCGTGATTATTTCCGAGATTTTATCCGCGTTACTCCACGTAGTTTTAATCTGGACTTGAAGCGGTGCCGCTGACGTCATCACGCACCTGTCGTCATTAATGGACGCATGAGCCTTTAGGGGTATAGATAGATTATTATTACATTATATAGATATGATGTGTATTCACTTATTAGGCAGAATTGTTGATGGTATTGTGTCTCAGTGGTTTGGTGTCCAGGCAGCAGAAGTCTTCAGTTTAGAAAACACTGTGTTTGTGATGGCTCACTGCTGAGGGTGATAGTTTAACCATCACATGTGTATGACTTCAGTTATGTTGCTTGTATTGAGGCCTGAACTTCCACAGCAGCATCATGGTGGCAGCCAACAAAGACAAACACAAAAGCCCTTCAGAGATCTTGATCTGACCAGCTTCTCAGAAGAAGATATGGAGAATGCATTGAGACATCATCAGACAGTGGGACTAAATCACTTCATCTGTCCTCAGGTACGAGTCCCTCACAATTACTTTAAAGCCACAGCTACTGTGGAAACAAGTGCAGTACTGTAAATGAACTGGTTAGCTTAAAATGGTGGTTGAAGTTACAGAATGTTTTAAATGTTATTTGCTGTTTAGTGGTTTAGTTAAGATTTTCTGATTCTTCACAGGTTACTGAAAGCCAAACACCAGCTCTGATGTGCCTGAATCTTCCCTCATGTTTATATCTGCACAGAGTTTATTTTATGAGTTTATCATGGTCAAGAAGACATGCAGTTACTCCTGAATTTAAGCTGAACGTGAACACTGTGCAAAAGTCTTGGGCCATCATCAGCGGTGTTGTTTTTGTTGTAAGTTTTAATGACTGTTCATATTTACTCCTCGTCTCCTCTTTAAGATGTTTTCTGGTTGTATGTACACAAAATGGCTGTTCAGGCAGGTCAGTGGTCATGTGTTATCTGTCTTGGCACTAAACGCATCTTCAGCTCTTTTGTGGAGACTGTCCTGAAGTAATTTGATTAGAACTAGACGTTTGGGTTTCATTCTGTTTAAGTTCACACTAAATACATGACACTTTATCCTATAGAAGCTGTTTTTTCATTTTTGGTCTGTTTTTAATATTACATACGAATGTCCTGTATTTTCTGGTTGTATCATCATAAAGAGGTGATTATTGCTTAAACACCTCTGCTGAAATCTAGTCATGGTCAAGACTTTTGCACGGGTCTGTATGTACTGAAGAAACCCGTTTTAATCAGATGCTTTCAAAGAGTTTAAATGGGTATTTGTACATTGAATTAACTCACCGTCCAATTTATGTTTCTTGTTTTTTTTCCTGTATTTTTCTCATCCTCATGTTTATATGAAATAATTATGAATTAATCATAAGCCATATTTTAAAACAGTGTATTGTTTATGTTTTTATAGCACAACAGATCAAATGCTACAGTAGCACAGTGATGTTTAAATGTCATTTACATGTTGTCCACTTGTACTGGTGCTTCTGCGTAACATAAGTTTGACAGTAATGCTACAGATTAATGCAATCCTTAAGTATGATGATGCAAACTGCTGATTTGATTGATCCAGTTACACTTTTTATACTTAAAAATCAATGTGTGATTCTAGTTACCCAACAATAGTTTTAAATTGTACACCAAGCAAATATATGAAGTATGATATAGATCATAAAACAAGGTATCTTGCGTAATGATATGCTAAAGTATAATGCAAACGGCTGGTTTTTATTGATGAGTATAAATGAATCAATGTGTTCTAGTTACCCACAAATTAAATTGTGCCCCAGGCAAATATATGAAGTATGATATAGATCATAAAGCAACGTATCTAATGCACTGAATTAATCTGCAAGGCATGTAGCGTCTAATCTTAAACCTACTTCTTTAACACAAGTAAACAAAGCCCAGTATTTGCATCTTTAACACACCGTTCCAGGAGCTGCAGGTATGTGAGGTTTTCCTGTGTGTTGGGATCAAAGAAGCCCTTGGTGTCGTCATCTGGATCAGAGAGAATCTTGTTCATCTCCTGATCAAAATATCCTCTTTGGTATGCCACCTCCACAGGTACCCTGTGGCTGTGCACGGGGTCGATAATGCCTCCAGTAGCGATCTGAGCTTCGAGAAGACGAATACCATGGTCCTTGACAATGAGATCTTTCTTCAGGGCTTGGAACAAAGAAATAGTTTTCCCGTTATTGGGATCTGTGTAGCCAGTGACTGCCCGCTCTGCAGCGAGCAGTTTGCTTCTCCATTCCATCCCAACAATCCCCTCAGCCACTGCCTGATCTACCGACAGTTTTTTGTTCCTTACTGGGTCAATTACAAAGCCTGTGGCAGCCTGGGCCTCAAGCAAAACCAGGGACGTTCCAGTAGCCAGAAGTCCCTTGATTTTGGACTCATAGATGCTCATGGTCTGTTTGGTGGACTGGATGAACACACCAGCGATGCAGTTTGTCGCTCCAAGGTATTTTTGAATTGATTCCATTTGGTCCACATCTTCATCGTCTACTTCTTCATTGATTAGCTTACTAAACGTTTCTTTTGAGATGATTTTCGATTCAAGTAGTTCACTTGCTGTTACTTGTCTTCTGAGGCCTTTAAATAAATGCTTTTTTGTGGTCGCCTCAATGATCAATGCTGTCACCATTTCTATTGTCTCTTCTATTGACAGTTTGTTGCGTTTGTAGAGGTCCAGTAGCTCATTTCTTTTCTCTGCTGATATGTACTCTGAGTGTAGCACATCCCACAGTGAAACGCGCTTGCCTTCAAACTTGCCAGCGTTGATAATGACTGATTTCTCTTTGAAGACATTTGCCATTTGTTGGTCATTGTAGCTTGCACTTTCCAGAGGCTTTTCACTGATCTGGAGCAGTAATAGGCCTGTGTTTGAATCTGTTACACATGCTTTCATAAGTTCACTGTAAGTAAGAGGGTCTTTTGTGTTTGGGTCCGAAAACCCTTTTTCACTACCTTCACGTTTTGCCAGAAGCTCACTGGTTTCCTTATCCAATAGCCCTTGTATTATTGCTTTCTGAGCAGAGATCCGATAACTTTCAATTGGATCAATAATTCCTCCTGTGGCAAGCTGTGCATCTAAAAGGTTCAGTCCCTGGTTTTGAGGGACGAGACCTGTTTTCATTGCTTGATATAAGGATATTTGCTCGTCAGTGTATGGGTCTGTGAATCCAGTGACTGCTTGTTCGGCCAAAAGCAAGTGCTCTAACAGCTCTGGACCAATAAGCTGACATTTGGCAGCCTCCACAACTGTGTGATGTTTGTTTTTGATTGGATCAATGATGTAACCAGTCGCCGCCTGAGCTTCCAGCAACACAAGTGCTGCATCAGAGCTGAGCAAGCCTCCAGTTTTTGCCATATATAAACTTAAGACTTTTCCTGATGGTTGAAGCTTTACTCCAGCAATACTTCCAGTGCCTTTCAAGTGCCTTTGTACAGATTCATGTTTAACCACATTTTCTAGCATTGCCTTGCCTTCTTGCAGATCTTTGAAAATGTTGGTTTCAATGATTCCAGAGTCGTGTAGCTGTTGCACTGAAACAGGTTTTCTAATCCCCATTGTTGTTTGAGTTGCTGCTTTTTGTTCCAGTTTTTGGATTGTCGTGGTAACTATTGTGACAACATCTGTGATATTTGTCTTGCCCAAACGGTATTGTTCGAAGCACTGCTGTCTCTCTTCATCAGTGAAGTATAAAGAGTGAATTACTTCCCAAAGAGATGCTGAATTTCCAGAGAAACGCCCAGCTGGAACAAGAAGTTTGGTCTCCACAAAGTGTTCCTTGATATCAACATCTGAGAGAATGTTTTGTGTTTTTTCTTGCTTTCTTTCTTTCTCTGCAAGTGGAAGAAGGAGAAGATCAGTTTCCGGGTCCTTGATGCATCGTGTCATCATCTCCATGTAGGTCAGGTTTTCTTGTGTGTTGGGATCGAAAAACCCTTTGGTGTCATCACTTGGATCAGCAAGAATCTGGTTTAGATCAGCATCAAAATAACCCTTTCTGAAAGCGACATCAACTGGCAAATGTAAACACGTTATGGGATCTATGATGCCACCTGTAGCAATCTGGGCTTCAAGCAGACGTATGCCGTGCTGTTTAACAATAAGATCTTTCTTCATGGCTTCAAAAAGTGATATTGTCCTGCTGGTGTATGGGTCTTTGTAACCAGTCACTGCTTTCTCTGCAGCCAGGATTTTTTCATACATTTCTGGAGCAATGATGTTCTGTTTCAGGGCCTCCTCGGTAGTGAGTATTTGATTCTGAATTGGATCAATAATGAACCCAGTGGCTGCCTGTGCTTCAAGAAGACATAACGCAGTTCCAGGGGTAAGAAGGCCTTCTTTTTGAGCTTGATAGATGCTCATTTTCTGATTGGACTTTTTGAGTATTACACCTGCTACACAGCTTGTTCCTCTGAGGAAGGTCTTCACTGAGGTTTTCTCAAGAAGATCTTTAGTTAGCTTCCCCTCAAGCACATTTTTGTACGTTTGCTCATCTATTATTCCCAAATTCCGCAGCTCCAAAATGGAGACTTTTCCCCTGAGTCCTTCGACATGGAGATCAGTGTTTCTTTGTACTTCTTTGCTTTCAATGATTTCTGTGATTATTTTAATGATTTCTTCAATAGTGATGGTTTTTAACTTGTACTGTTTGATTAGCCCCTGCCTTTTCTCTTCAGACAAATTTTCAGAGTTAATGAGATCCCAAAGTGTTGCTCTCTTGTTGCTGAATCTGCCGTATCTTACAGAGACGTACGTGTTTTGGAAAGTCTCCCTGGTGCTGTCCTCCATCTTGATTCTCTTATCTTTCTTTATGATGGGCAAAAGACAGAGGCCTGTGCTTTGGTCAGTGGTACATCTGGAAACGAGCTGCATGTAAGTAAGATTTTCATGAGTGTTTGGGTCAAAGAATCCTTTCGTGTCATCTGTTGGGTCCCTGAGAATCTGATTTATTTCCTCATCAAAGTATCCTCGTTTGTAAGCTATATGAACTGGTATGCGATGGCTGTTTACAGGATCTATGATGCCCCCTGTGGCAATCTGGGCCTCCAGCAGACGTATGCCATGATCTTTCACAATTAAATCTTTCTGCATTGCCTGAAACAATGAGATTTTTTGGCCAGTGTAAGGATCAGTATAACCTGTCACTGCCTTCTCTGCTGAGCACAGTTTAGCATGAAGATCTGCCCCTACCACCCGTGCCTTCACAGCTGCATCTACAGAGAACTTTCTGTTAGCCATTGGATCAATAATGAATCCTGTTGCTGCTTGAGCTTCCAGAAGAACAAGTGATGTTCCTGGCCTCAAAATTCCTTTTTGCTTGGCTTGGTAGATTGACATTATTTGGGAGTCTGGAAGCAGCACACCAGCGATGCTTTGTTTACCTTGTAGGTATGTTTGCACAGATTCATCCTCCGTAACGTCTTTTACAGTCTTTTTTCCCTTTTTCAGATCTTCCAGCTCATTCTTGGAGATAATGTCAGCCTCAAAAAGCTGTTTTGCGCTTACTTTTTCCCTTATGCCTTCAAAAACTACATTGGCTATTTCTACTGAGTGTTCAATGACCTCCAGGACTTTGGTGATTATAACATCAATGGTGCAGGTTTTGGTTCTGTATTGCTGGATGATGTCTTGTCTTTGCTCTTCGGTGAAGTATTCAGACATCAGTAATTCCCAGAGTGAAACGGTCATTCCCATGTACTTTCCACACGTAACTTTTACCATCACCCCCTTGAAGATGTTTTTAATGTCATAGCCAATGAATGTGTGATTCTGGTTGCCCGATGGATCTTCAATGGGGAGCAATGTAAGTCCTGTGGAGGGGTCAATGACACAACGAATCTGCAGTTGGAGATACGTAAGATTTTCCTTCGTGTTCGGGTCAAAGAATCCTTTGGTATCATCTCCAGAATCCTCAAGGATGGTGTTCATTTCCTCATCGAAGAAGCCACGTTTGTATGCTACATCCACAGGGATTCTGTGACTGTTTATAGGATCAATAATTCCACCAGTTGCAATTTGTGCCTCTAGTAAACGAATGCCATGTTCTTTCACTATCAGTTCCTTCTTTAGAGCTTGAAAAAGGGAAATGGTTTTGCCAGTGTATGGATCTGTGTAACCAGTGACCGCACGTTCAGCTGCAAGCAATTTTGCGTGGTACTCTGGACCTGCGAGTTTTTGTTTAATTGCGTCGTCTACGCTGAACTTCTTGTTTTCCACAGGATCGATCAAGAATCCCGTTGCAGCTTGTGCTTCCAGCAGAATCAGTGCCGTTCCGGGCATGATTATATTCTGTCGTGCTGCCTGATAGATGCTCATTTTCTTATTACAGGACAACAGAGCGACTCCTCCAATGCTTCCTTTACCTTCTAGATATTCTTTCACCGTCTCGTTTAGCATCACATCCTGGGTAGATGTTTTGCCCTTTTGCAGATCGTCAAATGTCTGTTGGTCGATGATTTTTGAAGAGAGGAGCTCAGCGGAGGTTACACCTCTGCGAAGGCCTTTAAATGTAATGTAGATTGGGAACAGCAGTAAGCCCGTTTCTGGGGCTAAGGTGCATTTCTTGATCAGTAATGGATAGGTGAGGTTTTCCTGGGAGTTTGGGTCGTAGAATACTTTCAGAACATCTGTCTGGTCTTTAAATAGATCTTTTTCGTAGTGACCTCCCTCATAGGCTTGATCTTCTGTCAGGTAGCATTTTTCAGTAGGGTCATAGACACCATTGGTAAAGATCTGAGCCTCTAGCAGTCTAATGCCATATTCTTTTGTGATCACATCTTTCTGTATGGCCTGATAGAGTGAGATCGGTTGGTTAGTGTAAGGATCTGTGTAGCCCTCTATGGCCTTCTCAGCAAATTGAAGCTTCTCTTTCATTTCATGTCCCACAATCCCTTCCTTGACAGCGTCCTGGACTGAAAGTTTTCTGTTTTTGATGGGATCAATGATTCCTCCAGTCGCAGCTTGGGCTTCCAACAGTGCCAAACATGTTCCTGGGTTCAGAAAGCGCTTCTTATAGGCTTGGTAAATTGTAATGGTTTCATTTGATTGTTCAAGGAACACACCAGCTACTGTCCCCTGATAAGTACAGCTTTCCTGTGCTGACATTTTTGGTGGATGTTTCTTGCACCAGAATTGTCTGTGGATTACATAAAGAAAAATTGATAGATTACGCCTTTAAATAATGATCTAACTTAATACATTTACAGCTACATTTACGGCTCTGTAACTTTTGCCTCTTTACACCCACCTCTGTTTGGAACATAAAACTGCATTACTGCGTTTTATGTTCTGCGTTACCTTACATACTTTTTATTAGCTATATTAAAGCCAAATGAAGTCATGACATTTCCTGTGAAATCAGACACAACAGCTCACATTATAAATCATTATTATAAACTTACAGATGTAAATTGGGGTATTGTAACAAGATTGCTCATTAACTTTTTATTTGAGTTTTTATGAGTTTTTCATTTTTATCCCAAAAAAGTTTTTTTTTATGTATGGATTGTGTGATCACTTGTAAGTTACACAAAGTACAAAAGGTGTAAGAGATGCACTGAAACAAATAAGAACTAATAAAATAATTCGGCTGATTATGTTTGCAGCATGGGATTGAAAAGACTTGAAACTCTAAATACTTGCATCTTTCTCTTTGGCAGTCAAATTCATTATTTCTCTATCAATAGTAGGTGGCTAGTAACAGTAAGAAGTGTAACAGTAAGAATTTTATAGCTGCCTTAAATTTATGTTTAATGGCTGTACCATGCCTTAAATGTTGAAGTTTAATCGGGTCATGTCAGCATACTATTTAAAATCCTGACTGGTGTTGAGTTGCTGTAAAATAAATTTTTCAACTCAACACCAGTAATGATTTAAAATAGTATGTTGAAATGATTTAAACTGAAATCAATTAAACTTCAAAATTTAAGACTGTATCCATAAAATTGGATCCAACACACTGTAATGCATTTTAACACACAATAACACAATATATGGAATTTGGTATTGTGTTTTCATTAAACAACATCATAATGAATTGAAATTATATTTTGAGAACATTCTCCTAAACGGTTGTCTAGGACCTTTGTAATTCATTATATACATTTCTATATACATGTCTATGTATATTTGGTGCAGTACTTCTGTACTTCTGTAATGGCTAAATAAATAAAAGTGAAAGCAGTGTAAATGTTTAACTAGTCATTCAGTTCATACCCTGCAGGATTATTGCTGTTCCAAAAGACATCCAAGTATATATTGCAAATATTTATTCTTTTGTAGAGAGAGCATGTTATTCCTTCAGTTCTGTTGACTGCGGAGGTGCGGCCGAGTAACGAACAGATGCTGAACACGACACTGATCACACCCCCTCAGGTAACACGAATGTTCCTGTTCTACACAGTTTCAGGTGTTGTTACCCGAGACTGATAACGTTTCAGATCTTACCTGTGTCTCTCTGTAGGAAGTTCTAGTTGGAGTCGGCTCAGACTGCGTTCCTGCTGACTGAGGTTAGAAGTCAAGCACACAACACGAACTCTGTGACAGTATGCATGCTTGTGTCCCTGTTTAATATACTGACAGGTCGGGAAAAAACCCCACCCTCAGGTAAACTCCCATCAGCCAACACCCTGCAGCCAAATGAAGAAACGTTCTGCTTATTATTGTCATGTATTCTGAGCCCAAAGCACGTAGCTGTCATGAGAAGAGATCAATTTGATCATTAAAACAAAGCAAGTCAGCAACACTTCCAGCTATGCGTGTATAACTCTTAAAATACTACAGAGAACAAAGGTTGTTATAGTTTACTAAGTCTAATTTCTATTAACTGAAATCAAATAAAATATAGGTGTAAATATTAAATTACACAACTGAAAATATAAACTAAACTAAATCAAACTAAACATCTGATCGTGAAATTCATGTGGACGTGAGAAAAATGAACAGATGTGAAATGTGTGGTTCTGTAACATGAATCTCATGTAAATTCCCACAGAAAACTGTTTTAATGTGATCGTGTTTTTGCACATGTAAAGATTGTGTGTCTTCTGTCAGGGCATCAGTCTCAAATGTATTTCTTTTTAAATGAATGAATTGATTGATCACATTGATGTGGGTTGTAACATATTCGTTACTTAATGCTGAATATTATTCATTAAAATGACCATATTTGTTCTGCTAGTGTTTGTGTATATGCAGTATACAGTATATAAAGTAGCTGTACACCAGAATGAAATACAGTTTAACAAGTCATGCAAAACAAGACAATACTGTCTGTATATTGTTCTTGGCTGTAGGCTGTTTATTGTCTGGTTTTCTAGTAATTTGCTGTTGTTTGGATTGATCATGTTCAGTGTTCTACAGTGCGGTTCTTATAGAAACCGTTTTATTTCTTCTGCTTCATTTTTCATAGAACATACTGTGTTTGACTAGAACTGATGGCCAGAAACAAACATTTTTAGGTCAGAGTAACTAAATCCACACAGATTTAGTTACTCTGAATGTTCCTGAAACTCTGTTTTGCAACATGTTATAACACATGAGACCTTTAACATTGGACCATGTTTTTAACACTTTCAGTAAAAACATAATTGCATATTAGAGAATGGAAAGTGCTATTATTTTGACACTGCTTGCCAGAGAAGATTTTCTCTTTTGCAAAGGTTATGCAAATTAGCTGAAATCAGAGCCCTTCCTCCTGTCACATTTTTTCATGAATTCTTTTTTTGATGCCTCTGACTCGTCAAACAGAAGCGACTTGAAAAACACGCAAGGGTGGTAATGCACAAAAAAGATGCAGGACAACCACTGTTTAAAGAAAACTATGCAAGGCTACATTGTATTACACTCTTAAAACAATGTTTGAGACATTATTAGCATAATGTATTGCCTCAAAACTGTTAGTACTTTGTTGCTAGTTAAGTGGGTGATACTGTATAATAAAGCTTCTTTATTTCTTCTCAATACTGTGATTCTGTATTTAGTTTGTAATATTTGCACAGATCAGGAGATGAAATTTGAAGAGGCTCTTAATATTTATACCTGATGTCAGACCATATGCTGAACTAATCAAATTCTCAAACACTTCCAACATTGCTTCACCCTAATTTGCATATTACAGCCAGAATCTTGTAAATGTCCTTGCATATCTCCACGGTCAGAGCTTCAATAGGTGTGTGTTATTCCAGGGAAGTATAAACAACAACTTTGCCAGTTTTCTTGTTAGAGGACTTTAATAATCAGCAGGTATGTTCAAACAGCTCCAGAATTCCTGAGAGTTCACATGTCTCAGCTTATCTTTACGATAACTTATACCATCACTCCTGTATTTGGACACAGTTCTGTGAAATTGGCAAATAGACTATCAAGGTGTGGCAGAGCCGAACAGGACTGTTGCCTGGGGGCAAGAGACAAGCAAGAACGATGACCTGGTTTCTGTATTAGGCCTCATTTCTTGGTTCTCCGTGTGTAGTCTCATTGGGCCTGTGGTAAGGGGACCCACCTCTTGTCCAGGGTACTCAACACTTTAGATAAATCTAAAATTAAAAGTAAAACTAAAACTGCAAAACTTTTTACAATAGCTTGAAGTGGTCCTCAATTCTATAATGTAGTATACAGTTATTTTTACTAAAGCCTTCAGAATACCAAGGTCTTTGAATTGCGGTGAAAGATTATTTTAAAGTTTATATGTTACAGCAATTAAAATAACAAATTATTAAGCTAATACATAACTGAGTTAGTGTTCAACACGATCTCCTGACCTTACCTCGATTCACAACAGTAAGTTTATAATAATGATTTATAATTTGAGCTGCCGGGTCTGATTTCACAGGAAATGTTCGTCTGCAAACGTTATAACTGGCTGCTATATTGCAGGTACTGTAGATGATGCAGCATTTGTGGATTGTTCTTTACAAGTACCTGCAATTTTGTTTAAAACAGAGAAACCCCAGTACATCTTATTGAAGACGTGCTAGATTGCTGCATTCCATAACGTTCACCTTTCTGTCGCAGGTTACTTTACATATGTTGCTCAAATAAAGCCAAAGTGGAATTTCCTGCAAAAACTGACAGCTCAAATTTTAAATCATTATTATAAACTTACTGTTGTGAACACTGATCTGTCACGTACTTGCTTAATAACAGATTTTTATTTTTAGTTATGCATTGCAGCTTTAAACTTGTCATAAATTTATTCAGTGGCTTATAGTACACAGAATTTTAATCATACATATACCCTAAACAAGAAGTGATTCCCAGGTTTATAGGGTGGGAAAAAATGTTTTGGTGGACAGTGTGAAATTGGATCTTTGTGCTGAAAGTTACTGGGTGTTACGTCTGTCAATCCCTTCAGTGTCTGCATTCTCCATAAACAGATCGTGCATTCGAAGTATCAGAACAGTTCCAAATACACGTGAACTGCCTCAAAAAGCTTTGTTACAAAAGATTAGAATTGCTTATACTGCATTCTTTAACTCATGTTATTAAAACGTGAAAAGCAAAAGACAATGATGGAAGATAAAATCTAGGAAGATGAATCTATCAAAACATTCAAAGGATAACATTTCCATTAGGGAAACTAAAGCAGATTTTCTTTTTGTGTCTTTCAATACAGTATTTTATTGCAAATTCAACACAACTGACAGTTTGTTCAGATATAAGCACTGTGTGTCGAATATAGACTAACATCACATTGAATCTGGAGATATTCGGCTATTTTAAAATGCTTGTTAATACAGCGCCACAGAAACACACATTATTCAGTATTAGGTTGTACTGATTTGAATAGTTGCTGATGTCATGTACACAAGAAAGTTTGCAATATGACACTGAAAACACTTGCTTCATTTGACAAATGATGATAAATACCAGTTTACCAGTCTGATCTAAATTTCTACACACCATTATCATATTTCTGTACTGAACCTTGCAATTATATCAGACATGCAATTTAAATGCAAAGCTGGAAATAATAGAGCATAAAGGTCCTCAAACGGGACACGCTGTCTGTGATTTATCTGACGGGAGCAAATCAGTTCCATCAACTCAAACCACACAGCTGAATCTCAAGTGACTGAAGACATTAGATGATTCAAAAACAAAGAGTAAATTATCATAACCATAAAGAACATAATCTGGGATTTTCAACTTATCATTTTTAAAGTCTATTGTACCAGAGGGAAATGTATCCAGTATGATAATAAACAATGAAGACTTTAATCTCTGTAAAGACATAATCCAGTAATCTCAAAAATAATACCCAAGGGTTTGAGTTGAAGGTTTTCATTTGGTTTTTCATTTAAAATGTACTTGAGACCTTTCAGGTCTTTAGATAGACAGAGAAAAATATGTCAAAAATAACTTTTACATCTCATCTGTAGCATCACCATATTCTCTCCAAGATGTCATAACATCAGTTTTGATATTACTATTCATGAGCCAGCCTATGTGATACAAGACAAAACAGACAAAACAAAAAGAGAGTATTTAACACTAAAAACTGAACAGAAATAGAAAAAATATACAATTTTTTCAGCCACAAATTCTTTGTAGAATAAACAGTATGTGATACAGTTTCACACTGTCATGTCAGCAAGAAAAGAGTGAAAAACAAGAAATATCTCGGTATTAAACTAAATATATATAAAAATGAAACAGTATTGAAGTCAGTTTTGTATAGTAGTAATATACCCAACAGTAAAAACCAATTACAATATCATGCAGAGCACGAGATATGTCCTCTTGTGTACATAAATTAAGCAACTAAGGAGGACTGTGGGTGTGATAATGTGAACATTTTCTTTTCCTCATAGCAACAGCTCCTTCCTGATGCCAAAGCTGTCAGTGTCTTCAGCTCATCCATTTGAAGTCCACCGTATGCTCCTGAATCATAACGCCGACCATAGCTAGTGGGGCTGTAGGTTGAAGAAAAACTCATGCTGAAACCTGAGCCTGTAGCATCAACACTTCCCCTTCTAGAGCCTGATCTAGAACCAGTTCTGGATCCAGACCTGGACCCTGAGGTTGATCCAGAGCCACTGACATTATATGGGCTGTAAAGTCCTTTACTTGACTGAGAGGAAGCCTCTAGCAAACGCAGACCAGATCCTTCCTCAATCATGCTTCTGTCCATGGCATCCTTGTATGAGATCTTGAGTTTTGTTTTGGGGCAGGTGAGGTATTTGGAATATCCACTGACATCTCTCAGTTTCTGAGCAGTGCGTGTATCCAGAGTACCCTTCAGTACAGCTTCATCCAGTGAAACTCTTCCTGAAACATCTGGTTCAATTAATCCACCTGTTAGGTATTGGACTTCAAGGAACCGTTGGCCAGCTTCATAGTAGAGCCAACCCTTCTTTAAGGCTTGAGCGGCTGACATTTTGGTTTTGGTTCTCGGATCTTCAAATCCCTGAAAAGCTTTCTGAGCTAAATTGATGCGATCAACCATTATCTTGTCCAGCAGCCCTTTGTTCAAAGCATCAGCAACTGATAACTTTTCTCCAGTGTTTGGGTCAATAATTCCTCCTGTGCATGCTTGTGCTTCTAGCAGTCTTTGACCAGTGATGTTGTCAACAAGATTGCGATGCATAGCCTCTGTAACTGACACCTTTTCCAAAGTATCTGTATCTAGAATTCCAGCCACGGGTCCAGTTTCCTCTGTTGGATCAGTCCAGGTTGTAGCTGGCGTCTTTATGGTTGGAACTGGGCTCATGGGATGGGAAGAGCTGGATCCAGTGGAAGACGAACGTGACCTGAAGCCGCTCATATTGCCAGACAGCATTTCTGCAAATTCAGTGATAGAAAGAGTACCAGCACGGTACTGGTCCAGAGAAGACTGGTCAATGAGGCCCTTGGAGATAGCATCATCAATGTCATACTGCCGCCCAGACCTTCTGTCAGTAATCATTGACTTGACAACACCATCAGATGATGACGTGGTTATCTCCTCCCATTCACACTCTTGCTCTGCAAGCTCAATGTATGTTTGATGGTCAATGAGACCTTTGCGGTAAGCTTCATACACAGACATTTCTTTTCCTGTTTCAGGATCTACAATAACAACTCTTCGCTTGCGCACTGAGGACTTGGAGGAGGTCTTTCTTTCGTGTTTCTTCTCCTTCAGCAAGAGAAGAGAAAGTCCAGTTTCAGTGTCTGTTATGCACCTCTCCATCAGCTGGAGGTAGGTCAAATTCTCCTCTGTGTTTGGATCAAAGAACCCCTTTGTGTCATCTGAAGGATCAGTGAGAATGGCATTCATCTCCTCATCAAACAGACCCCGTTTGTAAGCTACTTCAACAGGCAGTCGATGACTTTCTTCAGGATCAATAATTCCACCTGTGGCTATCTGAGCCTCAAGCAGACGGACACCATGGTCTTTTAGAATGAGACCTTTTTTCATAGCTTGGAACAGAGAGATGACCTTGCCTGAGTATGGATCTTTGTAGCCGGTCACAGCCCGCTCAGCAGAGAGAAGCTTGTCTTTAAATTCTGGTCCAACGACTCCTGTTTTCACAGCTTCATGGACATTCATTTTCAGATTTTTAATTGGATCAATCACATAGCCTGTAGCTGCTTGAGCCTCCAGAAGTTCAAAGGCAGTGCCTGGTCTGATCATGTTCTTTTTCATGGCTTGGTAGACTGACAGCCGGTCTTTGGTGGCTTCTACGTACACACCTGCAATAGAGCTGATGCCTTCAAGATATTTCTTTAGGTCTTTACTGAGGTCCTCAACAGAAATGGTACCCTCCATCAATGCTGTGTAGGTCTTCTGATCAATGATTTGAGAGCGCAGCAGCTCTTCTGGGGTGATCTGCTTTCTAAGTCCTTTAAATAGAAGTCTTTTGTCTGCCAGTGACAATAATCGTAAGCCACTCTCTTTATCAACTTTGCATCTTTTGAGAAGTAGGGCATAAGAGAGTTTTTCATCTGTTGTTGGATCTGTGAAATGTTTGACATCTCCACTTGAGTCAGATATCCTCTCACTGGTTTCTTTGTTAATGTATCCACGTTGCATGGCAACATCCATTGGGAGGCGGAAATAGTACTCTGGATCCACAAGGCCACCTGTTGCTTCCTGAGCCTCCAAAAGCTTCAAGGCATAATCTTCAGGAACAAGGTCTTTTTTCATGGCTTGGAATAGAGAAATGATCTTGCCACTGTAAGGATCTTTGTAACCTGTGACTGCTCTCTCAGCAGAGAGGAGTTTGTCATGATATTCTGGGCCAACAACACCCTTCCGAACAGCCTCATCGACTGTTAACAATTCATCCTTCACAGGGTCAATGATAAATCCAGTTGCTGCTTGTGCCTCCAACAGATCAATACCAATGCCAGGTTTGATAAGACCTCTCTTCATGGCTTGGTAGATGCTAACTTTAGCATAGTTCTCTGCGAGTACTCCAGCAATGTTGCCTGTGCCAAAGAGGTACTGCTTTACAGACGGCATTTCCATGACTTCCTGGATGCTTTTCTTGCCTTGTTTAAGCAAGTTGTACATTTCAAGATCTATAATACGAGCTCTGTAAAGTTCCTCGATAGTAACTCGACGTCTGATTACATCACATGACATGCTTTTCTCAGTCTTAATGATCTCTCTTTGTTCAATGATTTCAATTATAATGATGATCATTCTCTCTTTTGTGATTTTGCCCAAGCGGTACTGTTCAAGGAGTCTTTGTTTTTCATCATCTGGGAGCAAATCAGACTTCATGACATCCCATAATGTCACTTGTTCTCCTGCAAAACGTTCATGTGTTATGTCTACTTGAGTGTTATCTAAGTCAGTCTGCACTTGTTCCTCAGTGTAAACATAAGATTTCTCAGCTTGCTTTGGAGTTTCTGCTTTTGAAAGCGCTAGTAGGCAAATTCCAAGTTCTGGATCAATCGTGCACCTCTCTTTCAGTTGTTTGTATGTGACACTCTCATCTTTGTTGGGGTCTGTGAAACCTTTAATGTCATCTGAAGGGTCTTTGAAAGTTTTAGCCAACTGCTTGCTAAAGTAGCCACGCTGAATGGCTACATCACTGGGAAGGCGATGGTTATTTACTGGATCAATTATTCCTCCAGTGGCCTCTTGAGCATCTAGAAGAGGTATGGCATGCTGTCTTAGAACAAGCTGTCTCTGCATTGCTTGGAAAAGAGAGATTGTATTGCCAGTGTATGGATCTTTGTAACCAGTTACAGCTTTCTCTGCTAATAGTAATTTCTCATGTAGCTCTGGACCAACAATTCCAACCTTTACAGCATCATCTACTGTAAACTTCTCATTTTTTATGGGATCAATTATGTACCCAGTAGCTGCTTGAGCCTCCAGCAGGGACAGACCTGTGTCTGGTGTCAGTAGTTTCTGCTTTATTGCTTCATAGATGCTGAGTTTTTCTTTAATTTTTTCCACCAATACCCCAGTTATACAATCTGACCCTGACAAGTAGCGTTTGACAGAGTCAATTTCGCTAACCTCTGCAGGTTTCTTCTTGCCTTGTTGGAGCTTATCATATGTGTCTTTGTCAATGATTTTAGATTCAAACAAAGAACTTGCTGTTACAGGTCCCCTGAAACCCTCAAAGCTATCTTCTCGCTTCTTTTCCTTTTCATTCACTATTGTGATCATTATCTTGATGAGTTTCTCAATACTGACCATTCCTGATTTATACTGTTGAATGAAATAAATCCTTTGTTCTTCTGTTAAATATTCAGAGTTGATAATTTCCCATATGGTGACCTTTCTTCCTTTAAAAAGTCCACCCTCTAACTCGACTGTAGCATGGCTCAAGGCATCTTTAGTTTGTGGGTCAGAAAGGGGTTCCATTTCCTTTGACTTGATTGCCTTTTCTGAGAGTGGAAGCAATGGAAGACCAGTCTGTTTATCAGTGATACACATTTTAAGCAATTGAGCATAAGTGACATTTTCTTGTGTGTTGGGGTCAACAAATACTGTACTGGAGTCAGATGAGCTACTTAAACTTTTGTTTATTTCCTCATTGAGGTAGCCACGTTTATATGCAACATCTTGACTGATACGGTAACTTTTCTTTGGGTCAATTATACCTCCAGTGGTAAGTTGGGCTTCCAACAGCCGGATACCTTGTTCCTTCTTAATGAGATCTTTTTGCATTGCTTCAAAGAGGGACACAGTTTTTCCAGTATATGGATCTTTGTAACCACAAACTGCTCTTTCTGCAGATAGCAATTTCTCATGCAGCTCTGGCCCAACAACACCATTTTTGACTGCCTCATCAACAGTGAGTTTTTCATTCTTCATTGGATCAATTATGAACCCAGTTGCAGCTTGGGCCTCTAAAAGGTCTATTGCAGGCTTTGTTCCAAGGATGTCTGTCTTCATGGCTTCGTAGAAAGACATCTTTTCGTTAGTAGACTTAACAAGTACTCCAGCAATACTGTGCATGCCCTGTAGGGCTTTCTTAACAGGTTCAAGCTCAGACACTTCCTTAATAGTAGCTTTGCCATTGTGCAATTTGTTGAATAGATCTTTATTAATAATCTTTGCTTCCAGAAGTTCTGTTGCAGGCACAGAAGATCTCAAACCATCAAAGGCAGGTTCCTTTTGGTTCTCCTTGTTCTCTACAACAGTTATGACAATTCTAATGATTTTTTCAACTGTAATTTTGCCTGTCTTGTACTGACGGATGAGATCCTTTCTCTGATCCTTAGTGAAGTATTCTGAATTAATGACTTCCCAGATGGTGACTGTCTTTCCTTTAAAACTTCCAAATGGAATGGATACATTTGCCCTACTAAATACCTCTTCGGTTTCTTCATCTGAATGAGTTCTTTGAATCTGCCCTGCTTTTTCTGTGATCGGTAGTAATGGAATGGCTGTATCAGGATCTGGTTTGCATTTCTCCAGTAACTCAGAGTAAGTAAGGCTATCCTGAGTGTTGGGGTCTATGAATGCTTTTTTGTCAGCAGGAGGATTGGACAGAATTTTGCCTAGGTCATCATTCAGATGACCTTGTTTGCAAGCTGTTTGGACTGACACACGGTGGCTGTTGACTGGATCAATTATTCCACCAGTTGCATATTGAGCATCAAGAAGTTTGGTGGCCTGGTCTTCTGTGATCAAACCTTTAGTCATGGCTTCAAACAGTGAAACTTTTTCCCCAGTGAAGGGGTCTTTAAATCCTGTGGCAGCCCTTTCAGCAGACAACAATTTAGTGTGCAACTCAGGGCCAATCAAAGCATCCTTCACAGCTTCACTGACAGAAAGCCTTCTGTTCTTGATGGGGTCAATTACATAACCAGATGCAGCCTGAGCTTCGAGAAGCATTATAGCAGTGCTTTGCGGAATCTTCTCGTCCTTCAAAGCTTGGTAAATGCTCATTTTCTGGTTGGGTTCAACTATTACACCACCTATGGAATCTTTACCTTTGAGGCACATCTTGACTTTGTCAATCTTGGTAAGATCTTGCACTGTGGTTTGGCCTTTCTTAAGTTTGTCAAATTCTTTTTTGCTGAGCACACCGATCTCGTGAAGCCTGCTTGCAGGCACCTTCTCTCTGATTCCGTCAAAGGCCAGGGGTAAATCTGTTTTTACACCATTCACTGCTGTAGAGCCATTGAGGACAGTCTTTGTTGTTTCTACCATGGTCATTTGTACTAACTCTTCTTCAGGGACCTGGTCAGTTTGGATCTCAATTTCCTTGGTGTGGGATGGCTTCTGTGTATTCTGAAGCTGCTGGAGTTTTTCCCTCAAGTTCTTGTTCTCCTCTGCCAGAAGTTTTTCCTGTTCAATTCTCTTCTTCTCAAGCTCCTGCATCTCTTTTTGCTTGCTGTGCATCTCCTCCTCAGCTTCCTTCTGCTTTCTGAGAGCAGCATCCATGGAAGATTGAAGTTTTCTTTTCTCCTCCTCCATCTGCTTTTTCTGGTGTTCCTGTTCGTCTCTGAGAGCTTCAGCCTTCTTCACTTCATCTTCATATTGTTTCTCCAGCTTCTTCTTCTCTGCCTCAATGGCCTTCTCCTTTTTCAGCAACACCTCTTTTTCTGCAAAGAAAGTTTGCTGAAGGACTGTCTTTTCCTGCTGTAACTGTTCTTGTTGCACATTGGCCATCTGTGAGAATAAGGCAAAAAATAAATTAATGGGAATCACTGTATTTCTTCATATTATATTAAAATGTACATACATTGGATCCAATTTCAGAGAATAAAGGATGAATTAAAATGACACTAGTTCAGTTGGTTAATTAACACATTATAGTGTCCATGTTACAGACATCAAACATTAATATACAGGAATTCCAGCAGTATTACCATTAACAACCTTAAATTATAGGCTGTGTAACATAAATGTGTTTTGCAGTATTTCATTTGGGCTCTGTAAACATGAGCTAATGAATGATTTGTTTTTATTTAAAAGTGTGTATTTTTCCTCCAATAAATTCCATTGTATGACTAAACTGTGCAAAAATTAAAGTCTTATGAGTTTGGAATGAAGGTGAGTAAAACTTTACAGAATTTTGTGTGAAATATGATTAAATAACTGCACTGTATCATGGGCACTATAATGTAAAATGTGGCCAGAACATCTTTGTTCATGACAGCTGCAGGATTTCTTATTACTTTGTCTTTCAATATGCAGTTTACATGAACAAAGCTTTCAGGATGTGTATAAACTGTTAATTGTTAATTAAGGGATTTAAGGTTAAGGCATAAAAAGCTAGACTACAGTACTACAACATGTAACACAATACCTCTTTTGATTGCTTTTGTAAGTCAGCTGCCTCTTTTATCAATTTTCCCCTTTCTTTCTCAAGCTCTGCAATTGCTTTATGCAGATCATCCGCCTCTTTTGTGCTCTGCAACCTGTGTACTTCCAATTTCTCAACAACAATATGTTTTTCTGAAGTTTGTTTTTCTGTCTCTAGCAGACGGGCTTTGATTTCTTCTGCTTGCTTCTTGAATTTTTTGGCTTCCTCCTCGGCTTTGGACTGAGCTTCACTTAACTGTGTCACCTTGATCTTTAGTTTCTCAGCCTCTGCACTAATCTGCAATTGTCGTTTGTGCTCAGCTTCTAAGGATTTCTGAAAACCTTCAGTCTCTTGTTTCAGGCGCTGTTGCATCTCCTGTTTGGCCTCCAACAGTTTTTGAGCTTCTACCTGAGCCTGATCCTTCTGTTTCTGGAGCTTTTCAGCTTCAGCCTTCAGTTTTGTTGCCTCTAGAATGGCCTGCTTCTTCTCTTCCATCATCTTATCAGCTAGCTCCCTCTGTTTGGCGAGATTTGACTCTGCGATCTGTCGTAATCTTGCCGCTTCGTGAGCCTCAACACTGAGGCGTGCTGCCTCCTCTGCTAGCTTCTTCATGTTCTCAGCTTCCTTCGCAAGAAATTCCTTTGAGCTGTCTTTATCTTTCTTCATAAGCTCCTGGTTTTCCTTCTCAATTTTAAGTTTCAGTTTTAATAATTCCTCCATCTGAATCTTGACTTTGGAGAGCTCATCCTCTACCTGAGCTTTTTGCTTCACAGCATCACTGACCTGTTGTTTGAGACGTTTAAGTCCATCATCAAGGATGGATTTCTGTTTGTCTGTCTCGTCAAGTTGCAGTTTGACCTTCACCAGCTCTTCTTCAATCTGAGACTTTTGCTTCAGGGTCTTTTCTGCAAGCTTTTTGTACTTGGCCATCTCAGCATCAGCCTCTTGTTTTTGTTTCAGTGCAACAGTCTCTGCCTCAGCCCGCCTGGAAGCTTCTTTTTCAGCTTCTTTCCTCAGTTTTTCAGCATCTTCCTGGGCTTTGGCCTGTTTGGCTGCTTCAGCCTCAGCAGCTTGCTTTTGACGTTCGGCTTCTTCTGCTTTCTTCTTGAGCAGGGCTGCCTCTTTCTCAGCCTTTTTTTTAGCCTTTTCTGCCTCTTGTGCCAGTTTCTTCGCTTTGTCAAACTCTTCCTTAAGTTTTTCCTGTGCCACGCTGTCTTTGTTTTGTTGCAGAAGAACGACTTGGGATTTTTGCTCAGCAGCAGCACATTTTTCTGCAGCCTCTTTGGCTACGAAGATCTGTTTCTCTGCTTCCTTCTCTGCAAACACCTTCTGCTTTTTGGCCTCATCTGCTACCTTCTTAAGACGTTTGACCTCCTCTTGAGCGGCTTTATGCTGTTTGGCTGCCTCTTCTTCTGCAGCTTTGATTTTCTTCACCTTCTCCTCAGCCGCTTTTCTTTTCTTCTCTTCTTCCAAAGCAAGTTTTCGAAATTTCTCTGCCTCCTCTTCAGCCTTGGCTTTGCTCTTCTGAGTCTCATCAGCGACACTCTTCAGTTTGTTAAGCTCAAGTTCCAGACCCTTTTTGCCAGTTGAAGCCTTTTCAAAATTGAGCTTCAGAATGTGAATCTCCTCCTCCACCACTTTCCTCTGCTTTAGGGTTTCTTCTACGATTTTCTTTTGCCTGTCTAGTTCAGTGTCTGAAGACTTCTTCAACTGATCAATCTTTTCTTCTATGGCTTGCTTATGTTGAGCTGCTTGATCTTCAAGGACTTTCCTCTGGTGTACCTCTGCTTTGGCTTTTTTCTTTAGACGTTCATTTTCAGCCTCCTTTCTCCTTTAAAGCAATTTCAGCCTCAGCTTTTACACGGGTTGCTTCATTGATAGCCGCTAACTTTTCTTTGAGGATCTTCTCTGCCTCTGCTCTTTGGCGAGCCGCTTCATCCTCTGCAAGCTGCCTTAGTTTCTTTGTCTCTTCGCAAACTGATCTCAGTCTGGTTGCCTCCTCAGCAAGTACCCTCATCTTTGCAGCCTCTGATTCAAGCAGTTGTTTGCTCTTCTCAGTGTTGGACATAGTCTGCTTCTCAGCTTTAGATCTGAGATGCAGTAGAACCTCCATCTCCTTCCTAACTTTGACCAGCTCTTCCTCCAGCTCCTTCTTCTGTTTCACAGCAGCATTGACTTCATTCTTTAGACGCTGGAGTTCATCATCCAAGATGGTTCTTTGTTGCTCAGCATGCTCAAAATCTACTCGCAACCTAATGAGTTCCTGCTCAGCTGCCAGTTTTTGTTGAGCTGTTTCTTCAGCCTTACTCCTTTCATTGTCAAGTTCCTTTTCTGCGATCTCTTTCTGTTTAAGTGCAGCCTCCTCAGCTTTTTCCCTCTTCTTTGCCTCCCGCTTGGCTTCCTCCTTCTGTCTCTCCGCCTCCTCTTGAGCTGCTGTTTTCTTATTGGCTTCTTCTTCGGCTTGGAGCCGAAGACGAAGAGCTTCATTAGCCTTCTGTCTCCACATTTCTAGCTCCTTCTCAGCCTGCTGTTTTGCCCTATCTGCATCAGCTTGCAGCTTTTTTAGATGTTCAGCCTCTCCCTGCAGCTGAGTGACCATGACTTGCTCATGTCTGAGCGACTCTTCCAGTTTTGCCGTCAAGGACAGCTTTTTTCCTTCAAGCTGAGTGGCAGCGGTCTTCTTGGCCACCTCTTCGACCACTTGAATCTGCCTCTGTTTTTCCAGCTCTGCTTGCTTCATGTGCCTCTCAGCTTCTTCTGCTTGGAGCTTGAATCTCTGCAGATCTTCAAGGGCTTTCATCCTCTCTTTGGCAGCTTCCTTCTCTGCTGCTGATTTCAGCTTCAGCTCCTCTTCTGCCTTGTGTTTCTTTTGAGTTTCTTCTGCAACTTGCTTCCGAAGCTTATCGGCCTCTTCCTGGGCTGCCTTTTGGAGTGTGTCTGCTTTGGCTGCTTTGTCTCTCAGCTGCTGAAGCTCAGTTTCAGCAGTGACTTTTTGCTTCATTGTCATCTCTAGCTGGATGCGGATTAAATGGATCTCTTCTTCAATTCTGCTGCTGCTTAAGAGCGCTTCTTCTACCTGTGCCGTCTTAGACTTGATTTCTTGTTCCGAAAGTCTTTTGAGCTCCTGAAGCTCTCGCTGGATATTGTGCTTCTGCTTCTCAGCATCAACGGCAACATCCTGCCGTTTGTTGACTTCATCTTTCATCCTTATTTTCAGCTCATTTGCCTCTTGTTCTGCTTTAACAATGATCTTTTCATGAGATTCAGCTAACTGCCTCTGCTTTTCTAACGCAACCTGCATCTCAACCAGTTTTTTCTTCTCTTCCTCCTTAAGTCTTTCAGCAATTTTCTGTATTAGTGGAAGTAAACAATAAGGGAAACAGAGGTGTTAAACATTTAAGAGTTAGATATTACATCTGTAGTAAACATCAGATACATATAAGACACATATAAGAACATGTAAATGTAAGTACATGAACAAAGGGAGTTGTTATGCTAAAATATGTAGCTGCAGAAGATTTATGAAGGACAGTTAAAGATCACAATGTATGGTCCACAAAATGAGACACAATCACAGCTGAAACCACTACAGCTGGCATCATGTGTTTCTGTAGTCATGTGTTCCTGTAGCTCAGTTGGCAGAGCATTGCATTAGCAGCGCAAAGGTTGTGGGTTTGAATCCTAGGAAGCAAATGTACTGACAAAATGTATTGTAAGTTGAATGTACTGTAAGTCGCTTTGGATGAAAATGTCTGCCAAGTGTGTAAATGTGCGTAATGAGGTGTAATCCTTAGATGACTTGCAATTTCCCCCATTTAATAATTAATACACAACTTGAACATTAAAGAAATCACAAAACATTGTGATTTCATCTCAATATTAATTCCACACTGGGTGCAAATGAGACAAAATGTACTTAATTCTAAAGTTGTCAAATGTGGGACCTACATTTTGTTTTTAAAATGCAGAAAAGGTTTATTATTGTGGAAGGTCAGTGAAAATAAAAGCATTGGTGTGGATAGCAGCAAGACAAAAGTTCTTAATTTGCAAGTTAAAGCATTTTTTAACATGTTTGTAGAATTGTCATGCCTACAAACTGTATGGCTTTAGTGATGCAGCATGAAAAAGGGTGAAAGAAAATGATGCCAGACCAGGGTATATGGAAAAAATAAAAACAGATCTGATGAATGCCATGGGATTTCATGGGAATGGCGAGATATATCTATGCATTATTTTATATTTTAACATGTATTTTAATCATGTAAAAATGCAAAAACAATGTGAGATCTTATTTCTGAAGAGTGATTAAAAAATGATGAAAAATGTACCTTTACAGCGCCCAGACATGACAAGAATTCATGATGATAAAGCACTGGGCTATCGGTTTAGTAAAGGTTAGAAAAGAAATAAAAACCAAACTGTGCAGAAAACCATTAGAGAGAAAGGCGTGACAGTTACGCTGGAGCACAACCAGAGTCAAATCAACAGCAACCAAAAGCATGATGGGAAAAATGCTGCTTTCTGATTACATGAGCCAGAGGAAGAAATGGCTCAATGGATAATAAACTTCATCACTATATAGTGCTTAACATGCAATGAGAGACATACGCTGTGACGGATATGAGATGTACTGCACTATAAGTATTAGCATTACTGCAGACCTACAGTACTGTATTTCATCTCTCCCCCCAATGTGATGCTTTTGATCAATGTTATCTAAATAGGCTTACAGTAAATTCAGTGTATTTATTTTATTAGTTTGGGCGTGGCCTAAAAACGAACCTGTGACCTTTGCCATCCAATTTTTATTCTTTACCACTACAGGAAAACACTACACTACTGTCACTTTAAATAACAAATTCAATTGTAACTGTGACTCATATGGTTTGCACAGTGAAATAAATGTTTGTTTCATATATAGTCAAACATAAAACCAGTTAGTGTGTTACATTAGTACATAGTGCTTCTTGGTGACTTTAGATTGGACACTTACCTCATCATCCTCTAGGCGGCGCTGTGTTTCAATGATGAATTTAATGTATTGATTTGAGAGACTCATCAGCTCACTGTAGCGTGTTCTCAGAGTGACATACTGAAAGACATTCGTACGTTTACACTCAACATGAAACAAGGTAAAGAAACAGCTGGCCAAGTATAACAACCTAAGATGTGTATTTTCAATAAATTCATTCAGTAGAATAAGAGTCAGAGTGAGAGATGGACATCATGTTCTAAACAACAACAATGTTCCTCCCCACTCAAAGAATTCTGTAATTCTGTAATTTATCACCAGGTTTATTTGTATTTCTCAACCCTTGATTGCTCCCACAACCCCCTTTAATGCTGCAGGAATAATCATTCATTTTCACTAATCATTTTAGCATTGTCTTTCTAATAATATTTTACAATCTACTCATTCATTTTGTCCCTCTTCCACTCACATCCTCAGATTTACATTAGAAAATCAAAGGTACCTCTTGGATGATGTCATCAGATGAAGACTCCATTTTGGTTTTCTTGACAGGAGAAGCTGTGGGCTCCACCAGAGCTTTATAAGTCACCAGCTGAAGCTCATAATCCTGTATGAGAACATTCAGTCAGACTGATATTCATAAATCATCTGGATTTTTTTTAAAACGCGCTCACAGCTTCGTTCATACGCACCTTTATGACGTCAATGTATGCTGTAGCATATTTATGACACTCGTCCACCTTCTCCTGGTTCTTCTCAATCTCCTCCAGCAGTTTCTGGCAGTGGACATGAAAGAATATTTAGAATTATTTTGTTTTTAAAAAGGAAAGCAGTTTAGTAGTAAAACAGAGCACCGCTGGTATTTGTTAGGGTTGTCATGATAACAAAATATTAATAATACAATCCGCTTGAAATACCATTTCTAGCTCCAAAGCGCCACTTGTTTAAGTGAAACTACTATTTCAACTGCAGTTATTACAGTATAGTTTATGTTAACTGAACTCAAATAAATATTATCTTGAAAACTTTAAAAAGAGCTGAGGCACTAAAATTATTTAATTAACACACTGAAACAAAAAGTTAATTCATCTTATATAGCAATATTCAAAATAAATCTATAATAAAATGACAATAGCACATTACAAGAAAAATTTAAATTAACAGGAAATCAAAAAACTAAACTAAAACAAAACTATAAAACTATAGTACCTCTAATCTCAGTAGCTATTTATGAGCACTGTTTAATAACACAAGTTTTAATAAACTTACGGTGTCCCGACACCAGTGTTAATAATTCATAATAAATTAATTACCATATGGCCATCTGGGATTTCAATTTATGGATATAAAGGTTAGAATTGTGATTTACCAGCAGTTTTACATCACACTGTCAGTGTACATTTGTATTGTTTGTTGTTGTTTTTTTTATTTGATAGGGCATTTGAACCCGGAAACAGTGGCTGGGTGTGATATCAAACTTAAAGAGTGAATAAATTTTCAATTCTCAGTACCAGCTGATATCCCAGCATTACCTTCTCCTGTGCCAGCTGCTCTCGCAGGGCTTTGCTGTCACCAATGAAAACATTGTGGAGCTTATCCTGCCTCTGCTTGGCGTCTGCTACCCAGCGAATGAGCCAGTCATAGCTCTGTCTGTAGGCCTGCATCTGTCTCCTCAGTAGATCCAGCTCTCGCTGTCTCAGGTCCATCTGAGCGAACACAGCCTGCCAGCGCTCCCTCAGGTTTCCCACCAGCTGCCTGTATGGCTCCAGTTCGACATCACGCTCGCTGTGAAGCTGAGACATCAGATCGTTCACCTCCATAGCCCTCTGAAGCTCTTCCTCCAGGCGGTCAAACAAAGCTTGCTTGCCTGCAGCTTCCAAGCGCATTTTCTGCAGTGGTGAAAGTTGGAAAACGTGTAAGATGGATTTAAGGTCATACGCGCTTTTTGCTCATATTTGTAACTGTAACTGCAGGAACAGTCAATGAATGATTTTTGAGGCAGGTACCAGCAGCTGTGATTGGTCGGCGTCAACTTCCTTCTCATTAACAGGAACTTTGTTCACATCTCGAAGCTGGTTCTCATGCTTGGTGAGAACATCCTCAGCTCCCTGTGTGCTGCGGATAACCATGTCGATGGTCTTCAGCCTGTACAGACAAGGAGATCAGGAAGTTCCTTCAGTCTTGCTCTTAACAGAGAAATTACATGCATGCATCTGAAAAGAATTTCAGATATATATAAGAAAGACTGGGAGTGGACTGAGACTAGACACTGACTTGTCCAGGTACACAGATGACAAACTGTGGACGTGGTCCATCTTTTTCTGGGTGATGTCGATCTCTGAGCACAAAACAGGAGAAGAACTGGACTGCTGAGATGTTGCCAGCACCCCCTCACTCTTCTCCACTATCTTGTCCAGGTCTTTCTTTATATCTTCCAACTCTGTCTGAACTTTCTGTAAGACAGACAGAGAAAAAACATTCTCATGTATAGCAGAGAAACAGATTTGACAGATTGATAAATACACAATACTTATGTATTTATTTATATATGTGTGTGTGTACATGAATAGTACAGTATAAATGTAGGAACATTCAACCCAGTGATGTTTCTCCACACCTTCTGCTCCTTGGTCTTCTGTGCACAAGCCTTCAGAGGTTCTTTGTCCACCAGCTGTCTGAGACGATTAACAGTGCAGGTCTCACATCCCTCCAGTCTCAGCCTCAGCTCTTTAATCTGGGTGATGTAACTCTTGCGCACAGACTCGTCCTGTTCCCCTTTTTGATCAAAACCATCCACGGAAGACAGTTAATGTCCACTTTAGCCATACATAGCATGTAACAGAGGTCACCATGAGGTCCACAGACCTGCAGAGTTTATCTCCAACCCTAATAAAGAGTTTAACACCTGAAGCAGCTAATCAAGATCTTTGGGACTGACAGAAAAATCAAGGCAGGTGTGTTGGAGTAGATCACAGCTAAACTCTAAAGCTCAGTGGACTTCCAGGAACATGGACTAAAAACCTCTGGCATCCCAGCTAACAAGTTTAGGTTGTAAGAATGTTTCCATTAAGTAACAAAAACGTTACTTTGAAAGTTCTAGCAACATTCAGAACGTCCAGTGTTTTATACATTGTATAATGTTATTGCTTAGTTAAAAGAACATTATTCAAACATTTTATTCTTTAACATTTTTATAATGTTCTGCAAACAACTTAAGAATAATGTTTTAAATATATGGTATATAACATTGAAGAAACTATCTACTAACATTACTGTCTACTAACCTTTGTAAATGCTGAGAGAACTTTAAGAGAATGTTAGCCAGCATTCCCTGTTAGCTGGGATATAGCATCGACTTTACAGAGATTCACGTTTTGGAATGCAACAACGCATTATTTTAAGCATTAAGAAGTTCTGTTCATTTGCACACGCTTATGTGAGTAAATTGCACATTAAATTGTGAACAGGTAAGAAAACCTGACAATGGTGATGAGATGGTTTCATACATGCTTTTAATGCAGCGAAATGACAAACATGCTAATATGCGCATGCACTGTTATATTAGCAACAATAATGTCAACACTGGTGAGAGCACACTGCACATGTAAGTTCAAACTATGATGTGAAAGTCATGGGTAGTTGGTTAATCTTCAAAAATAACGCTGTGATCTTTACCCATAGATTTCTCTTTTCGTCTGAGAACAGGTTCTGAAAAATACATCTCAAAGTCATAAGTGGAATTGTGGGTAAAAATCCTATCCAGAGTTTAACTAGGCTTTACACTGTACTGTCATAAAACCACTGAATACAGCTGAAACAAAATCCTAAATTCTGACAGTCAATGGATATGATATGGATAATGTCATAATGTCTTTTGTGCTGTATCAAGCATGTGGAAAATTCTGCTTTGCTCAGAGCAAAGTCTTAAAACAGAGCTGCTTCTTCAGCCAAGACAGCTTTGTTTGTGTGCAATTTTGTTCCAGAAATCTGAACCGAAACAAACTTGACGAAAAGTAAAAGTGATGGATGATTTTGATGTGTCTAAACACACAAAGCTCTAAACAGACACCCACCTTGTTCAACAGACCGCAGCAGGTTATCGTAGTGTTGAGTGGCTTTGCTGTAACTCTTCTCAGCTTGCAAGTGGTCATCAGCACTGAACAGTTCAGAATCCTGACTGTCCCGCATGAAGGTCTGATAGTGCTGCTCCAGGTTCTTCAAAGCCAGACGATACTCCTCAACTCTCAAAGTCTTAAACTACACACAATCAGAAAACATTTACACACCATTACTGCTTACAATAATCCAATATTACACTGTTGCTACAATCAGACTGTAATTCTAGTCTGATTGGTTGACAAAAGGGTCGATCCAGAAACAAGTTCTACATTCAGCTACAGTGTTCAGAACAGCTTTGTGAGGGTGTGACATGAGGTTTAACACTCTGGGCTGGTTTATACGTAAAGAAAACCCTGCACGATGGCATCCCTTACTAAAACTAACATGGTTTTATTATAGTAAAAATGCAGTAACCATGTTTTATTGATTACCATTTGTATTACAAACCTCAGTTTCACTACAGATTCTATGGTAAACTGTGGTTGCTATAGCAAAATGATGTAAATTTGTGGTTGCCATGGTTTAACTACGATAACCATGTTTTTTTGGTTTAATCTGTAGTAAAATCACGTTTAATTTTTGTCAGGGATGCTATTTACATTTACATTTATGCATCTGGCAGACGCTTTAATCCAAAACAACTCACAGTGTGTTCAAGTTAAACAATTTGTCACTGTGTGTGTTCCCTGGGACCCACAACATTTGCAGCGCATTAACACAATGCTCTACCAAGTGAGCTACAGAAACACTATACATTTATAAACAATGCAATTAAACTAGTACATAATAAACTTGTGAGTTTGTCTTATGCTAAGACTTTGAAAGTATCTAAATTCCAAATACAGGATGTGTGCTAGTAGTTACCATGACAAGATTCCAGGAATTTATAAACTGGATATCTCGGATGAGGTACTGCCAGGACAGCAGACTCTTCATATCAGCATGAAGCTTCTGCCACAGCACCATCAACCTCTGATGACTGGCGTCCACTCTGAGGTTCAAAACAAAAGATGAAAACACAGAATGCTGATCAAAAGCGTTTTGATCCGTTTATATTGCAGCTCTGCTTACATCAGTCTCAATCCACCCATTTGTTCTGCCAGATCTCGTAAACAGAGATCAAAGAAATCACTGGAACTGGATTGTTCTGCCAGCTCAAGGAATGAAGGTTAAACAAGGTTAAATTCAGCCGTTACCTTGAGCTCAGCTGGATGGCCTCTTTGTTGGTGGGAGGAATTATGAAACAGATGGACGGCACTGTGGCTTCATTCCCGCTGGAGCTTCGTACTTTCCACTTGTGCGGCTGTGAGTTGTTTACCAGGAAACACTCATCTCCTTTGTGCACTGTGATCTAGTCCCAAAGATTGACGGTAAATATGATTTTAAAGAAACAATTAAATTAATTTAAACTAAATCTTTGTCTTTCTACACTACATGTGACTTCTGTATAATTTCTAGCAATAGCACGTTAGCTTAAGAAAGCATAAGTTCGCATCCTCAATTCAGAGCACTCTCTGAATCCACGACTCCTCCAACACATGAACACATACACAGTTTGACAGGCAAGTAGGATGTCCTATCATTGCATTCGGAGCGAATGTGAAATTATTGTGATTATTTTATTACCACTGTACAAGAGCAAACACCTTTGTGTTACCTCCATTTGTTTGAAGTCGCAGACAGCCTGAATGGGTAATTTGCCCTTGATGGGGTAAGTCGTGTTTCTCGGCTTCAGCTGGATAATGGTCCTGGCTCTCCGGCTGAGACCCTCTAGGTGAGTCTTGAACTCATTTAGTAGGTCTTTCTCCTCCTGAAGGTCAGAAGAACAGTGAGTTATTGACATGAGTTCTGTCAGAGTCCCTTTAAGTCTTTGCACTTGGTGGCCATCTTTACAATGCCTCCACACAAGTCCTATCTGGGATTGTCTTTTCCAT
The DNA here is from genome assembly GCA_036877525.1 of Chromobotia macracanthus. NCBI lineage: Eukaryota > Metazoa > Chordata > Actinopteri > Cypriniformes > Botiidae > Chromobotia > Chromobotia macracanthus. Next base: position 1,326,117 of record JAZGTH010000069.1, read on the forward strand.
GAGAGATACATGAATCATAACACTCACCGCTGCGTCCTGTAGCAAGTCCTCCAGCCGTGTGACTGTGATCGAGCGATCACACACATATTTCCTCTTCATTATCTCCTCCATCTTCTTCATCCGCTCTTCAGCATCTTTAACATCTGAGAAGAACTGTAGGATGGGAGAATTGGTTACCCAGCTAACAATTTTACAGTGTAAGAGCATTTCCCAAATTTTTCCATTAAGGAACAAATACGTTAAAGACATTCTACTAACATTATTGCAAGAACATTTCTAGATAACTTAAGGAGAACTTTAGGAGAGCTTTCAGAGAATGTCAGTCAAAGTTCTGAAAATGTTCCCTGTTATCTGGGTAGAAGATCAAAAAGATGAGAGTAAATAAGGTCACTTCAGGATCTCAGATGTAAACATCTGCATGTTTAAAGCTGTGCTGACAGATGTACCTGGAAGTAAGCTGTGTTTTCTTTAAGATGAGTCTCAATGCAGCAGCACAGCTGAAGAATCCAGCTCCACTGAGTCTGGAGAGCAGCCGTAAAAGCCTACAGAGAAAAAATTTACAGACTTGGGTTACATACATTAATACTGAAATATATAAAATATATCAGTTATACAGTGGAGGCCAATAGTCTGAAATGATTGTCCTGTAGCTTCTAACCTCTACAGTCTTTCTGGCAGGATGACCCTCTTTCAGAAGTATGTCTCCAGTCATCTGGACATTGTGGACCCTCTTCTCTCTCTTTTCAAGATCTCGCATCAAACCCTGAAGCAAAGTACTGGATCAGGCACTCCACTATATTTGCTTTATTCTGAATAACATTGTCAAATAAAAAAATGATCACTCAGAATAAAAGCTGAATTGTCTTAACCAGCTGGTTTCTCATTTCAACATACTATGATTTAAAACATACTAATTTTGGAATATTTAGATTTAGAATACTATTTAGGATGTGAGTTAGTGAAGGTAGAATTCAGAAGTGCTTACAGAATAGTTTTCCTTCTTGGCGGCCATGTTGGAGTTTCTGTCACTCCAGTCGTAGTTCACCTCCTCCTCCTCTTTCTCATTCAGCCACATCAGCTCTTTAGTGGCGGTCACAACAAAAGCGTGTAGCTGATCTAGACTGTGCAGACGTGACTTGGACGAGTTCTGAGGGAAAACAATGACAACAATAAACAAATTAGCTGATTTAATCAGGCTTTTGATGTTTAAGTTAACAAAGAGTCAAATAGCAGGCAAAAATAAATCAGTATGTAGAATTGGTAGTCAAAGAGATTGATGCTGGACTGAAGAACGTACCAGCAGTTTGTCGTACTGAAGGTCCAGTTTGCTCAAGAGTTCTCGATAGGCTCGCTTACTGACTGGAGTCAACTTATTCTGAGGAAACAGAGGTTTATGTGAGTTTATGTAATTTACCTCAGCAGCCCACTGTAATTTACCTCAGCAGCCCACTGTAATCTACCTCATCAGCCCACTGCAATCAGCCCACTATAATCTACCTCATCAGCCCACTGCAATCAGCCCACTATAATCTACCTCATCGGCCCACTGTAATCAGCCCACTATAATCTACCTCATCGGCCCACTGTAATCAGCCCACTATAATCTACCTCATCGGCCCACTGTAATCAGCCCACTATAATCTACCTCATCGGCCCACTGCAATCAGCCCACTATAATCTACCTCATCGCCCACTGTAATCACCCACTATAATCTACCTCATCGCCCACTGTAATCACCCACTATATCTACCTCATCGTCCCACTGTAATCAGCCCACTATAATCTACCTCATCGGCCCACTGTAATCAGCCCACTATAATCTACCTCATCAACCCACTGTAATCAGCCCACTATAATCTACCTCATCGGCCCACTGCAATCAGCCCACTATAATCTACCTCATGCCCACTGTAATCACCCACTATAATCTACCTCATTGCCCACTGAATCACCATATAATCTACCTCATCTCCCCTTAATCACCCACTATAATCTACCTCATCTGCCCACTTAATCACCCACTTATCTGCAATCAGCCCACTATAATCTACCTCATTGGCCCACTGCAATCAGCCCACTATAATCTACCTCATCTGCCCACTGTAATCAGCCCACTATAATCTACCTCATCTGCCCACTGTAATCAGCCCACTATAATCTACCTCATCGGCCCACTGCAATCAGCCCACTATAATCTACCTCATCTGCCCACTGTAATCAGCCCACTATAATCTACCTCATCGGCCCACTGTAATCAGCCCACTATAATCTACCTCATTGGCCCACTGCAATCAGCCCACTATAATCTACCTCATCTGCCCACTGTAATCAGCCCACTATAATCTACCTCATCTGCCCACTGTAATCAGCCCACTATAATCTACCTCATCGGCCCACTGCAATCAGCCCACTATAATCTACCTCATCGGCCCACTGCAATCAGCCCACTATAATCTATCTCATCAGCCCACTGTTATCAGCCCACTATAATCTACCTCATCAGCCCACTGTAATCAGCCCACTATAATCTACCTCATCAGCCCGAGCACGATCAATCTTGTATTTGAACTCCTCTATGGACTGATGAAGGCCACGGTGGCTGCCGAGATGAGACTCCACAGAGGGCAGATCTTCTCCCCATTCTGCCCCATCAATGCATCTCTGGTTCTCCTCCACCCAGACCAGAAGGTCCTGAATGTACTTGAAACTGACTTCATCGAGTTCAGGTCTTATGCGCTGAGGAGCCTGCTGCAGGGTTTGGGCAGGGGAGATGTGGGTCATGGACACCTGGGTCACAGGCACCTGTGTGACGGTCACACCTGACTTGTGACGCAGATTAAATTCACTGAACAGGTTGACCAGGCGTTCATGAAGCCGGTAAACCCTGAGAGAGACACACAGAGAGAGATGAGTTACTGTGTGAGGCAGCACATAAACACGACATTTCCCATTTGACAGAAACAATTAGATAAGCTGTCACAAAATGGTCACAATGCAAACAAAAACAGCAAAAATCTTGGAAAGAAGTTAAAAAGTAGCACAACATCCTTCACATCTTCACATTTCCTTCAAATTTATCTAAAGATTTTTTCTTTTACACATAAACACTCAGACATAAAACACAGATCACAGTATGACGCAATCAAAATATTGTATTGACCTTCTGTACATCTGTTCTGCCTGTAGGTGGCGCCCATCTTTAAGCAACTGAACATCATTGAAAAGATATCGGATCATGTTTTCGGCCTTGTTCAGGTCTGCCTCTATCTCAGACGCGTGCTGGAGAGGTTTTCCTCCGCCCCGAGAACATACATCCTGCAAGAGTGAAGAAACATTAATGTTACTTGATCTTGAAAGCAGCAGTGAAGTTTCTTTAAGGAAAATCAGTGTTTCTCACCATCTGTAACAGGGTTTCCACCTGGTTGAGCTGCTCCTCACACACACCTGACTCCATCTGAACCTTATTGACTGCTCTCTGCAGACGCTCCAGTCTGTATAAACACACACACACACAAATTCCATAGACATAATGATTTATATACTGTACAAAGCGTATATTCTATCCCCTACACTAACCCTACCCTTCACCTAACCATCACAGAAAATGTTCTGCTATTTTAGATTCTGCTAGTTAGAATTTTTAAACTGCACAACTGGACAAGTAGTATGATATTACAAACTAGTTGTGCAGAAATCACACACGTCTGCTTAATTAATTCAGCCTATGAGAGGTCAAAACACAGATATGTGAGTGAAGCACCATCTCACCGTTCAAGCTCTGAGCGCAAATGTTTCTCCTGTTCCAGAATGGCCACATGCAGACGACCCCACTCCTTCTCCACATCGACAGGGTGATAACCAGGTGGAACCTTGATCTGACCCGACTGCACAGAACCCTGGTGCCACACAAACCCATGTGGAACACAAGTCAAATAACGATGAAGCATGTTAAGAAAATTACAAGAAAATTAAAAAGTGTCATGTTAAAACCCAACAGTTTTTAATGGATTGTTTGTTTAAAATCTTATTACTTATTACCTCAAATGACTTGTAAATAAGTTTGGAGCGATTTTTGTCACTCTCCTTCACGGGCTGTTCAGTCTCCTTATACTTCAGAAACTGACGCCAATGAACCTACAGAGGAAGAAGAAGCTAAATGATCATTTCATAATTATATATATATATATATATATATATATATATATAACTTGTATTATAATAACTTGTATTTTTATATATATACACCATCTATAACCTGTGTATATCTATGCATACTAACCTCAAACTCCTCGTAGCTGGTGGGGAACTTGTGTTCCTCAAACACGATGATATGATGTCTGATCCACTGCAGCAGCAGCGTCACCAGCTCATAATACTCCTGCCAGCGTAACTCCAGCTCCTGTATACATCACACACTGCATCATACTGATTTACATACACCAAACATTTTCCACCCTAATTAAGATCGGTGAGGCTCTCACAGCACTTTCACTGTGTGAAAGACTTTAAAGTGTAACATTACCAAGCATTTTACATAATATATGGTAATGTTTTATTAGATATTATATGTTTAAGTAGCTGGAGATGTCATTTGCATTTTGATTTATATATTTTATATGCTCAAATATGAATATACATGCAGTATGATACATGCAAACGACTCACGTTGGCTTTGATTCCATCAAGAGCATCAGGAACTCTGGGAATTACATCATAGAGAGAGGAGACATATGTGATGATGGACTTCTCATCTGGATGTGGAACATCAACATCTGCAGAAGCAACCAGCAGAATGTAATGAAGAAAACAAATGCAGCAGATATGATAATATAACTAACTGCACGTGACTGGATCAGCACCACAATACAGCTTCAACTACACATATCTGAAATTACTTTCAGATCAAATAAAATATCCAGAACAGAAATATCTGATAAGGCTCGTTGACATCTATTGATGATTGAAAAGAAGGTAAATTCAAAACATATTCTCTTACCTTCAGGATCCAGCAGGCGGGTGACGCCCATGTGTTTTTCTGCTACGCTGAAGGCCTGCTCCAGATTCTCCAGGTTAGTCTGTTTATACACCTTATTCATGTCAATCAAATTCGGCCTGGTGTTAAAAACAAGAAAAAAGGAGTTGAAGATACTGGCTTGAATGTGGTCATTATTTCTGCTTTAGTATCATACTAGAAATGATAAAGTTCAGGAGGAGTTTGCTGAAAAAACAAACAGGCATAAAGTCATCTACTGTAGGTGTGATGGTTATATGATAGAGAACCTTAGAGACGTGAATATTAAACATAAATTAAATAAATTACATTAAAACACATTAAAACAATTATGACTTCTTCCATGCACTGACAGTGTTTATCTATGTGAAATGAATTCTTATTGTAACAGACTGTTAATTAGCTGAATAATTTTGCTATAAACATTGGATTGACACATTCATACAGAGACAGTTAGAGCATGGCTGCTTGTTTCTGGTATTGGCCTCATGTTTGACAGCAAATATGTACATGAAGTTCTTAACAGGTGATTCAACCTAAAGGTAACACGTAACAGATCTTGTTTCCCTGAAGAGATCTGTCATTGACATGATATAAACATCAGGTTTGGAAATGTCATTTATAAATAAACTGAAGTACTCCTGTCAAGCGTTTCACACTCCTGGATGTTTTCAATAAGACGCATCTGAAAGCTGATAAATACTTTTTTCTCTCTTTGTGGGCTTTTTCTCCAAAACTGCATCTGTTAAGCGCTAGGCCATGGATTCTCACCTGTATTTATGAATGATGGCGTTGAAGAGTCGGCCATCTGTCCAGCTGGTGGTGAAGTTATCACAGCGCAAGCCCTGGTAACCCTCCACCATGCGTTGAGCCCACAGCAGCAGCTTCTCTTTGGCTGTCATGTCATCTGACTGACCGTTTACCTGGATGTCAGAGATCTGCAGTCGAGAAGGACAGTTCATCAGTCAGGAATGTCAGAAATGTTCTGAATTGAATGTTCTGAATTGAGGTTTCAGCTGAACACACGTAAAGTTCAAACGGGTACAGGTTTTGGGTTTTCCAGGTAAAGCCGTGTAGCTCAGCTAACAGAGTTAAGGTTCGAGTTATGGGTTTAATTCCCACATCAGACGAACACATCAGATGAGTAAATGTAGATCGAATAACCTTAAATATACTTCAGTATATATAAGTCAGTTTGGATAAAAACATCTTACAAATGTAAAAATGAAGTTATCATGAGTCAGATGGTTTTAGTTTGATGATTTAGTTTTAAATGCAAGTCAAAGAGTACAATCACTGCCCTCATGAGGGGGGTTCTGTTTCATAGTTTTAAATGAGGGGGGGGTTCTGTTTCATAGTTTTAACTTGCTGCTTTACCAATAATGAAACATAACTTGAGATAAACAAAAAACCCCACCTACAACACCCTCACTGTTGCCTAGATACTGCAGGCAAACATTGTGGTTAGCAGTGATCATGAGATTTGCTTTTAATAAGAGACTTGTTCAATGTTTAGAAATATGTTTCACTGGTGACTCACTAACAAGATTTCCCATCAGGCACTAACTACCCACAGCTAAAATCAAGTTTCCCTTCATTATAAAAGTGCAGGTCCAGCGGGTTTAAAAATCTAAATTCTCAGACTGAGGACGTCCTCGGTGACTCAGACACTATGGAAAAACATTCTCCGGCCTCTCGAGTCATTTAGGGTTCCTTTCAGCACATGGTCAGAATACAGTATGCAGACAGCTGCTGTGTGAATCTTGAGAAAACTCTTTTTGAAATGAAGAAAAAATTCCTGACTGGTCCCATGAGTCTGAGACTGGTCCCAAACATTGTGCCAATGTACTCACTTCCATTTCCTCAGAGGAAGATGTGAATCACCAACTGAAACACACACAGTCCCGGCCCATAATCCCCTGCAGACCTACTGTGACATCCCAGAAGCCTTTCTCAGTTTTTGGGGAAAGAAACCAAACTGGCACAAACAACTGAGGAAATCTACTTCCGGTCTCTCCACAGTGAAACAAAACATGGTGCAGCAATCCAAAATCAACAGTTTCTTGCCATAGAGCACCAACCATCTGTACCAGGCACACAAGTGAGTTCCAGTTGATTTCCTTCTTTGTTTTGTCTTATGTTCTTTCTGTAAATGGGAATCAACTTCATGCTACAATTTAACCTGAGGCCATGTGTGTAAAAACATACAGTAACAAACATTTTGCTGTTCTGAGTTATGTGGGTGCCCCTTAAAGTAAGTGCTTCTGTATGTGGTTGAGAAATGAAAGTTGATTTTTATATTAATGATGTCAGGTGATAAATTAAACTAGCCACAAGTCTGAACACACGCCACTGTTGTAACAGTGACTATACCATTCAAAAACAATAGACGGAAATGAAAATCTGTTCAAGTGAAGCGAAACCAAGGAGAGCATGTGAAGAATGAATTAAAGCATGTCTGCTGAAGTGTAACACTGACACATCACACCTGGAAGTGAAGGATGATGGTCCATATCAGCCCCAGGGTAAGTTTGGGGTTTCCATCGGCAATATCATCGTTTCTGATGTTCACCAGTTTCACCTGCAATGCCACAAGCTGTGAGTTAATATAAGTGACAGATAGACAGAGCAGGGACTCACTGTTATGTAATGTCTGTGATGTTTCTGAAAGTTTGGTCTGTACCTGTCTGTGTTTGAGGAAATCCAGTGCGATCTGAGCGTTCTGCAGCTTGTGAAAACGCATGCGGCCCTTCTCTCTGGGCTAGAGAAAGATTAGCACAAAAATGAGTTCTCAAACATACACTTAACAAAGAAAACAATGTATTATACTTAAAAAAAATAGAAACCTGGTCATTAACTACAAGACTGTGTTATACTACATCTAGTATACCATAACTAAAACAGCTATTCTAAAACTAAAACAACTTTTATAATCTTTGAAGAAATCTATTAGATATAATCGATCTAGATGTCTAGATCTAGATTATATCACTCATCACAGGACTTCCAGCTCCACCTACAAAATTATTAATTTAATACCTTAATGCAAAGATGCCCACTGTACCAGAATGTGGACCAAATGCACAGACATACAATACAAACATGCCATGATGTTCATCAGTGAGTCATCAGAATATATAGCCATCAAAACTTAAAGCTGTCCTGAGCCAGGCTCTTATTGGCTTGCAGTAAATGATGTCACTTGGGTTTTCAATGTAGATGATCAACAAATTCCTTGTTTGCAAATATGAGAAGACATGAAAAGACACACAACATAAACGAAGGGTAAAAACTAAATGTATAGAAAACAAAAATATGTTTCACTCTCGCACTTGATATTTCATTTGATAACCTTAACAACAAACTTGTGCAGCTAAACAGTAAATTATCTAATTTAACCATATATTTTTCTTATTTACTGACTTTAATCTTGAACATAGAGTGGGGGGATCAGCAGTCAACAGGCAACATGTCACAGGAAGTGAAATCATTCATCACAACACGGGTCCCTGGCATTGACACATGCCACACCGCCCCGCCCCGCCCAGGGAGGCAATCCTGAAGTTTTCAGACCCAACTCACCAACCGCGAGTTCCTGCGCTTCCTCGACTACCACAGCAAGAGCATCACAAGAGAGGAGGTAAAGGGTCAAGGTCAGGAGAGAGGTGAACAAACAGGAAGTTGAAAAAGGGAGGGTCAGGGGGGTCAAACCGGTGAAGAGTTGAAACTGAGGCAGAAAATGTAAGATTGTTAATGTGTTAAAGGAGTGAGAGGCAAAGCAAAATAGACCATCATAGTAGAATCACAGCTCATCGGGACGGGGCACGTGAGGAGACATTCATAACACTGCAGATTTCTGTATGTGTGGTTCACACCACTGCTCATACAGACCTGAATGTCATACTGCAGAAAATCATTTTCTTGCTCAGTATTTTTGTCCTGTTTCCCATTTAAAATATTGACCTGTCATGTACTTACTCTTAAACTGATTTCTGTTCATTTTCAAAAAAGTAAAGTTATGGATTGCAGCAGATTTACACATTTACAGTAAAATGTCAAATTTCTCCCTTACAGTAACACAGAACAAAATTAATGATGATTCTGGATGCCCTCATTTTGTCAAATGAATTGTTTTGAAAAGAGAAAGTCTCATGTAACTTCCTGTTACATCAACATAGGATTAAAAATGCATTTATATATGTATCTGGCTTTTTAAAATCTTCTGTTAAAATCTTGTTTTCATTGGAAAACAAGACAAAAGCACAGATTAAACAATGACTTGATGCAGTGCACACGTCAACATAACCATTGACGCATGCAAAAACAATTCTGAGAGGAACACAGTTAACAGCACAGAGACATCTAATCAGTGCAGATTATAAAGGTAATGTCAGTTAAACACACAAAACTATAAGATCTATAAAGCAAAAGAACAGAGGAAGAGGAGGAGCTTATGTTAAAAAAGTTGATCCAGGTGGAGACATTTAGTCTGGCATAAGCAGAATATCAGACTGATGTTGGAAGGGTTTGATTCCAGCTTTGTGGATGGAAAATCTGACCTTAGATCAGCACTGATACACTTACCAGTGTTTCTCCAGACAACACTTCCAGCAGGGAGATGAGGCTGTGTCCATCTCTCAGATCTTCATACAGGTCTGTGATTTGTTGCTGGGCCTAAATGAGAAATCACAAGATTCAGTTGTTCAGTTGAGTACATAGGTAAGCTGCAATTTTATTTTTCAAACAGAGATGGTGACAGAGAGGTGAAAGTTGAGGATTGCAGCTTTAGATCAATGATAACAGAATCATTTTTTGAGTGAATTATCTCTTTAACACTGCTTGTTTAAAATTTCAAAAACAAAAAAACAATGCAAATATCATATCTGCACACAGCTGACAAACCATGTTGAGGCTGGCATGGCAGTGAACATACATTATAAGAGAAGAGAAACGCAGAAGAGAGACAGATCAGCTCTGAGGTCTTCCATGCATATGTAAGGCAGGTGAGAGATGTGTTAATATAGCTGTGGATGCAGGAACGTGAGGGCTTGTGAAACCCATGCAGATAATAACAGAAGACACTGCAGAGAGGTGATCACAGACGGCACCCACCTCTGCCTTCCAGTGCTGACAGAGACGAATGGAGAAAGAGAGAGAGAGAATGGAGATAAATGGAGAAAGATTGAGACAGATGAGAAATACAGTGAGAACTGTATAATAGAAAAAACTAGAATGATTTTTTGGGAGTGTAGCCTATGTTTTGAAAAATGTACATACATTTCCCTCATAATCAAAATCACCATAGACACCAAGTTTGTTTTATTGTTTTTCATCACAAATCTTCAACAGCTTGGTAGTGACCTGCCTTAAAACTGGTGGTGTAGTTTATAAGCTAGAGATCTGTGCTTAAAACCCAAAGTTGTAGGTTTTGTAAGCCACTTCAATAAAAGGAGAAAAAGAGCTAAACAAAGATTCTTTTATAACAAATTCTGTTTGTGTTTGTGAATACTGTTGGAAAATCTTAACTCCACCTTCTTCTCTGTTATTCTCTCTGTAAGTATATGTAATCAAATATGACGAGACACAACGCTCACGTGGAAAAAATTCCATTTTCCATAAAGTGTCTTTTGCCTGTAGGAAGACTGAACCACCATATTGACAACACTCATCCCTAAATCTCCAGGCTGAAATTCAGACCGCAAACTTCAGTGTGTCCAGGTTTCCATCTCTAACCACTACATCCAGATGAGAAGGACTTCTAACACCACACAGTAAAATCTCTGAAAAACCCAAACGGGCTTCCAAGTGACTATAGTGCCACTTTTGACATTGTCTTACTCTGTAATACCTGCAAGACACCCTTGTTTCTGCTCTTTCTTTAAAATCTTAAATGTATTATTTGTGGGGGTTGATATTTGAAAGAATGTTACTTTAAGAAAAAACACAGAGCTGTGGGCATCTGGAGGGCAGACGGGAAAACACGAGGGGTACGGAGAAAACGATCCGTTTCTTCAGGAGATATAAAATGAGAGCAGATGTTGATGACTCACACTCACACACACAGTACACAGCAGTGTGATGTACTGGGTGTGTATGGTTTGGGTCAAGATGTCAACAACAATGAACATGTATAATGCACATGTTGGTTCAAACTGAGATTCAACTAAAAATGGTTCGATCTAAAGCATGCAGAGTAACTGTAGACTTGTGTTCTTTAAATGGATTCAAAGATCTCCTGTCAGTGTAAATGGTGGGTTATACCTTTATCAGATGCTTGTTCACCCATTTTGTGAAGGTCTTTTTCTGCACTCGATCCCGTTCATCTGCAAGACACATAAACGGGTCAGAACTGGAAAATCAGTGAGCGTCTACAGAAACAGAACTTTATGCAGCATGCAATATCAAACTGTTTCCTGTCTCCTAGACAACAGTGATCTGTCTGGTACCATGTGTTGTTGCACACTGAAAGTGTTTCAGGCAAGCAAAGCATGATTCAAATCCAGCTCGCATCTTTCAACATGGAACTTTCAAGTTTTGTTCTCAGATATCACCACAAACTTTACAGGGATAGTTTACCCAAATGACGATTCGTCCATCATTTACTCACCCTCATGTCATTCCAAACCTGTATCACTTTTATCTTCTGTGAAACAAAGATATTTTGAGAAATGCATCAATGGTTTTGTGTTCATACAGTAGAAGTCAGTGGGTGCCACTGTTGTTTGGTTACCAACATACTTCAAAATATGTTCTGTGTTGCTCAGAATGAAAAGTCACACAGGTTTGGAATGACACGAGGTACCCCAGCAGCTCTCTGTCACACAGTGAACATTAAAGCTGATGATATTACTGGTATAACACAAACTAATGCTTTCCACATTTTCTGTGATATGTGACGTGGTCTCCAAAGTGACTTCATTAAAACATTATGTGATAATGCAGGGACAACTAGCTCTAACAAACTGTGGGGTGCTGGACGCATGCTATTGTTGTTCAGTTGCCATGGTGATTGCACAGGTTGGCATTACACATCACTTCCTGTTTCCGAAAATGTTTGTGCCACCACAAAAACCAATTCCTGTCGAAGCATAACGACACAAGCCCAGCATAAAAAACAGTGAACTATCAAACTGAGTCATCTAATCTTACGTTTAATTGCAGGATATTACACCACTGAAAATGTGTTGGAATGCTTGTTATCAATTTTATAACATCAAATATTCAGCAACATGTTGATGTGTCAAACATGTAGAACTGATCTAAGAACAGCACATTCAGGGCTTGTCCTCAGACATGTATTACCAACTAAAGAGTTGCACAGGTCAAAGGTCAGATCAGGCCAGGAAGCAAAAAAATGAGAGCCTCATAATGGAAGGGTAAAGTTAGTGATTGTATCAATAAATCCTAGACTGGCATTTTAGGTTAATGATCCATGCAACATTAGCTGGAGGTTTTCAAGCTTTCAAACAAACAAAGGTTTGTTTTAAGATGCACACCACTGCATGGCAACTCAGATATTACCCTCTTAAAAACTGTAAGCACAGCATAAGGGAACAGTTTTACTGTATAGTTACACATACATGGTCTATACGCATTTCTTAAGATGTGTCTTTAAATTATAGTTAAATAAATGAATACAGTGACCTCTTTTCCACAATGCCATATGTGCACACAAGACCACACCAAGATTTGGGCCCTGTTTATAAATTTGTCCCTCCCATTGGAGCCTCAAAACTTACATTTTCAAACGCAACAGTTCGTCAGACATCAGTATGTATTTCTTATCATTGTTTGGATGGATTACAAAAACATTACAGCTGTTCTGTGACACCGGCCAAGCCAATTATGATGTCAAATTATATGTGAAAACAACTGAACAAAACAACACTGTGTCCATTTTAAAATATTACTGCACAATTGCTCTATTAAACACTGTGAAAATATAATACATTGCTCTACTCAACAGAGACAATTACCCTACAGTTGCCACAGAAGTGTAGGTATGGAAGCATAGAGTAGCTAGCATATAAATATTAAGAGACAAACACAGAAGCTCAGCTGTACCTTTCCTTTCATCCATGGCTTTCAGCAGCCCCTGATACTGCTTCTCATCTGTGAAGAGCCGTTCACTGCCCACACTGTCAGTGGAGTATGTTCTGTTCCTGTGATAACCAGCCATTTCTGCTCTTCTGTTCCAGCTGTACGGCCAGTTTCACGCTTTCACACTTTTAATCAATCTGTGTGAGCAGCACAACTCTCTCTTTTCACTCTCTCTGCTGTGTGTGAATGTAAAAGAGCAGATCCATGCAGACGAGTGGGTGTGTCTCAACTACTGCTCTCTTTGCCCTTCCTCTCTCATTTTTCCTCCCTCTCGTTCTGTTGCTCTCTCTACCGCTTCCTTCTTTTTCCACATTTCTTGTTAAACCTCTGTTTGTAGGCTGTAAATTCAAAGACTATCTTTCACACCATGCTCCTTTCTCTCCCTCATTTGGTCACTAAAAAGTGCAAAATAAAAAGATTAAACCACAAAAACATGAATGTAATGTTCTTAGCAAATGTACAGCTTTTGGACATAAAATACAAATCTGGTTGTCACCGCTCTTTTTTTCTGAGTCTGTCAGTCTACAAAACGTGGGTGGAACGCACATTAAAACTGTATTGCTCTTTTCAGAATGTTGAAAATAAACTTGACAACAACACACATAGCGACACATCCTGCACTGCAGAGAAAAAAGCCCCAAAATAATTGCATAGCTCTAAAATGAATCACCCCTCACAACCTATAAAAGCTCACATCTCTCTACACCCCACAACAAAAGTCCACAAACCATCTTAATACTTCATCCAAATCTTAGCAGGCAATGTCTTCCAGAAACATATTTTTGTTATGCTGAAAGTCTCTTCATATCCTGATAGCAATGACTAAGAAAAGTGCTCCAAATACATTTATATAAAAATATTTCATCTGTGGAAGGCGCAGGACCATAAAATATTAGTCCAATCATTGCATTTGGTCTAAACGCAATGATAGGATGTCCTACATGCCTGTCAAACTGTGTTGCCTACCCTACCCTACCTAAGTAATTCATGATTCTATGAAAAAAAGAATCTGCCACCAACCTACAAAATCAGAACATATTTGATGCATCTATTTGAAGCAAGATTTCAGACCAATAGGATTTCACTGTGGGCGGGACCAAGTGCAAAATGTTTACTGTATGTGCTAGACTCCAACAGCTTGCACAGTAATGAAAATGAATCATCATCTACAGCACTATGAAAAAAGAAGGTGGGGTTTGTTTCCATCTGGGTATCCCATCTGTCTGGGGTGGAGGGGCAATTCCAACAAATGGGAAAGCCCACTCACTGAGGAAAATGTGACTAATTCCAGAAGTCACACAGAAGGCTCTTTGAGTTCCTTTATGTGCTGAGAGAGAGGCAGAGATTTTCAGTGTCTGGAGATGTTGTTCTTGAGCTTCTGACTGATGCAGATACTTTCACTTGTTAAACAAAGACACTGTTTCATGCAGTCCTGCCAAAGTCACCACAGACATACAAAAATGAGACAGAACACAAGACGTCCTCTGCGAGCATGGGTGCGATAAACACTCGTCCTACAGGCAGCATCTGAAACGAGCGTGTTGGAATATAAACAGAAGATGCACAGATTCCCTCTGTGTCCCCTCTGTGTCTATCTAGTCCCAGACAACAGACACTTCTACAAGCGCAGCATCTTTAGTCTTTTTAAAGTGTGTGCATGTGGACATGGAGGTCATCTTTTGTGTTCCACTGAGAAAAAGCCAAATGGGTTTGGAAGAAGAATAAGATAACTTACAGAATTTCAGTTTTTGGGGTACATAAATGTAGAAATGTCGTAGTAGACATCAGTGTCCCCCTAGTGGTTCCACCGTGCGCTGATTTCACCGCGCGTTGAAGTGAATGGCATGATGAATAAGGTAAAGGACCGTCATTTCGACAGAGTTGTTATCTTTGCACACAGATGTTCTCACATCTGCACTAGATCAGGGCAGCCACATCCAAAGTGAAAAAAGACAGCTGAGCAGTTCTTGAGACAGCGAGGCACAGGAGATGCGCTTTATCTGAGGAATGCAATTGTTTCTCCAACATTACACGTGTAAAGTTAGTAGAACAACTGTGATAACTACATAGATACATGCAGAATCCTACATGTATACTAAAACAGCATCTCGTAGGTTCTGTATTAGCATCAGATCGGCATTTCTACTTTGAAGGACTCACCCACGCCATCTAAAGCATGTCTGATAACAGCACAACACACACAGTTCTCCCTCATTAGCATCACCTGTACCACATGCCCCGTGTGACTGCGGTCTCACTCCGCCGCAGCTCATCTGGTGGATCTAAATCATCCAGTCAACATTTCAACATTTTCAATTCATGCAGATTTTTCCAGGTGTTTCATAACGCATCATTATGAAAGTTATAACCTTGCGATTATCACAAGATACGCTCATTTGAACTAAAGTACTCATAAGTGTCACTACTGTTTTCTAACAGCCTTCATGAGACCTCTGTGAAGGACAACCACGGCAGGCATGTGGTTACTGCTCAACAGGTGTCATGTCATAAATCTACATAAGAACAGACGCAACCTTTTATAATGACAATCAAATCATTTATTCTAAACTGAATTAGAAACTTCGGCTATCGACACTACACCCTCAATAGTGTGCATTCACAATTCACTGCTCTCTCTTATCATCACATATCTGGCCAGTCATGTGTTCACAGAAGGCGCTTTATTTTCTGCAAAGCTGCTTTGAAAGATTTTCTATTGTGAAATAGAAAACTTCACAATAGAAACTTGATTTGAGGAGGAAATGCAACTGGAGTGAATATGAAAGCATGCATGAATACACAGTTTCTCTTTAAACAGCAAACATTTTATGATCACAGATTGAAAATATGTTTTGAAAATCATTTTGTAACGCAATGTGCTCTAAAATAAATCATCTAAATAAATGCACAAACTGGCTCTGTTAGTAAGCTTTTAGGATTTCTTTTTTAGGATTCTGCAGGGCAGCTAATGTTCTGTGGTATCTGTGACTGATTCAACATAAGAATTTCATTTGAGGGAATTTTTCATCAGGTTCAGAAACACTCTGACACACTCGCTCTTGTACATCCACATCTAGGCCACATGGTTTGATTAAGAGGTTCTTAAGAGATTCAGACTTACACAGTACAGAAAAAGATTCACTTTTTCTCACGTGACGTTTTTGTGTCTCAAACATCTTTTACTGAAGCTTAAACTGTCTACAACGATTCTGTTGTTGTGTTGTTTTACTCCTAAAACTAGTTAAGTTTACAGAGTAAAGTGAACTTCCAAAAAGAATAAAACCTAAAAATATTTAAAACTTACTTTTAAAAGTGTTCTGCATTGAAAACAGTTACAATGCAAATGAGATGCTAAGCTATGAAAAAACACCTGCTATATAAATCGAGGCTTCCAAAAAGTCATTATTTACAGTGGGTAGCCATTCCTAAAGTTATGAAGTTCCAAACCCCTGGCCCCCTTTTAACTACTCTGTATTTAAAGTACACGTGAAATGTACATTTTCAGATTTTGATTAAAGAATTAAAATGATTAAATACTTTATTTTGCTGTCATGCTGTCTTCAGCTCATAAAAATAAGTTTTGAAGGTTGAGTTTAGGGCGTGATCTTTCATACCTACTGAAAAAATGTTCCAGTAGTCTTCAAAGATTACTGGAAGATAACATCTTTTTAACATGCATTATGCCTGAGACTCGTAAGGACAAATAAAAGAATGTGTCCCTCCATGACACTGAAAATAATATTTATCATTCTCAAGATTCCAGTGAGACACTCCTGAGGACCTGTCTGTCATATTTAACTCTGCAGTGAGACATTACACTTATATTCACAAATCTGTTGCCAGAATAGTAACACCAAACAAAGCAAAACAAAATGCTTTAAATGAATGAATTATTTGCCACAGACAGGTGCATCTGTAACCCATCAACAGATGCAACATCACTCTACATCATCCACAACACAAAGGGTTAACCCTTTAGTTTCAACACAGTAGTATGAGCGAGAGAGAGAGAGAGAGAGAGAGAGAGAGGTGAAGATTGAAATCAGGGGTGTGTGACATACGTGTACACAGAGAGCAAAAGCATGCAGGAGAAACACAACATCCATTCAGAACAAAACACTGCGATATGCAACACTGTGACTGTTTTATAATGAATGTATATCAATTGTTCCGTCTTACCTTCATTGACATTTCTCTTTCGCTTCATCCATCCCCAAACAACTATCAAGGTGACCACATGCCCCAAAACCACCAGGGTTGGGAACACAGTTCCAGGAGGATTAGCTGGCATCAGGCCCAGGATCGAGTCTGTCAGCGTGAGCTCCACACACCAGAGCAAAGCTCAAGGTTAAAGGTGAGGTAGGATAGAGTGGGGTGGGGGGGGAGTGGGGTCGTCTCCGGGCTTTAAATGTGCCCGGCAACCACGTTTCTCCCAGCTATGTGAGTTCTGTGCAAGAAAGCTGCCCCCCGCTCTTTTTTGTTTTTTCTTCTCTCTCACTTTCTCTCTTTCTCTTTGCAACTCAGTGCTGGTTAAAGCCACGAGCTTCCCTCCCTCCTCTCACAAGCGCTTTAACCAATAGCTCGAGTTCTGTGCTCTTTTGTTTACATCCTCTCCCTCAGGCACATTCACTTTCTTCTCTGTTTCTGCAGTCATCTGATGCAGAAGATCATGTTTCTATACAGTGTCTGAAGGTGTCCTTCTAAAATCCACTGCAGAGTTTTGTTCTTTGAGAGCTGCTACTTTAGACTGTCTGCATGGCTCAAGTTAACAATACATGAGTAAAGTATGTTTTTGGGAGTGTACACACGCATTTATTTTCCCTCAGAGCTCGATAAGGATCTGGATCTGTCATACAATCATGAAACTTGTTTTTTGTTTAGCAATAAAAGGCAATCAGCTTGTGTGTAGTTTACTGGAATTGTATAATGTTTTTTTAGCTCATTAGTGGGTTTTTTTGTAGTTTCTCTTTCATTATGTAACTGCAGTGTGCTTCCAACAAATAATTTCTTCCATGTTTCCACCCCCACAACAAAATGGCAGACAGTACTGACAGATGTTTTAAATATCCTGACGCAAAAAAGTCAACAAAACATTTTATTCGCTGTGGGAGAGAATGAAAATAAACTCCATGCTAAAGATTGTTATTGGTTTTAAGAATTTCCTGATAACTGAAAGCATGAAGGAACTACAGCACAATTCTTAGTTCTTGTCTTTGCATATTTTTGTACTTAAAGAGCTGTGCGGAAGCTAATGTAAAGGGACAGTTCACCCAAAAATAACATTTTCCATTATTGACTTAAACTCACATCATTACAAAACTTATGACATTTTGATGATGTTGAGAAATGTCTCAGTAGTTTTATGTCCTTACACTGGAAGTCAATAAGTGCCACTGTTGTTTGGTTACTAACAAACTTTCACAAAAGAAAAAGTCATTTTTTTAATGAGGATGAGTAAATGATGGAAGAATTTTATTTTGAGTGAACTAACCCCTTTAATTTATTACCACAGAACATTATGTGCGTTTCCAAACAAACAACTCATGGCACATCCCAAAACCATGCAAAATTTGCATGAGAAATCTAACAACAATCCAGCCATGTGACCCAGAGAGGGGTAGCAGCAGTACTGTCACACTGCCGAATAAAGACACGGCAAACAGACCGGGTGACATATTAAACAGGACTTGAGCTAGGCACAGATGGGACATGAGAGGAAGGGTTTCAAAGCTGAACAAAATCTGGCATGTAGGCAATGCAGTTACCCTACAACACCAGCACTCACTGCCACAGGCAGTAAAAACACCCATCTAACAAACACACAGCCTTCATCTAGAGGTTACTGGAAAGAAGGCGTGTCAGCTGAGAGACAGACATATGCAAATGATCTGTTAAGTGGCTTGCAGAACCCTTTACACTGTGATGTGTGAACCTACCACACCTCTATGCTACCTTGCAGCCGTATCTGTGCTGGTTTACAGAGCTGATCTGCTGACAGTTAGAACCAAAATGGTAAATATTGTCCTCTACCAGTCACTCTCTCTGACATCACTTTCCTCTGAGTGTGGTACAGTTTCCCCTGCCATTCATGTGTATAGCATGAGACGGCTGACAGGTGACAAACTCAGTTTGCAGTTTGCAAGCACATTCAAGTTCATTTAACAACTCAGCTTAAGCTTTTCAAAAAGGTGCAGTGAAAAGTTGAGCAAAAACTGAATTTAAAACTTAAAAATTCAAAACTATTTTGAATTTATTACGAAGAGCAAATTGAATAGATCAACTTTTCCAGTAAAGAGTTCCTTAACAAGTGCCCAACTCTAATACAGCCCAAAAACACATGACAGAACTGGTGAAAACCTACCTACAATATGAGAAAGTTCCCATCCATCATGGGGTCGAGGTGTTTGTGAATAACGACAACTGACTTCCATATCGATTCAAACCGCCTTTCTCAATATACAGACACCAACTGAAAACGCAGAACATCCAACCTCGAGATATTGTGTGCTGATTTAATCCAGAGGGGCGTACAGAATTCAGACGCGTGAAAAAAGAGAAAAACGTAGAAGGAAACAGGGAGGGAGAATAAGAGAAAAAAATGACGCTGGTTTTACTTGATCCAAATGTTTTCCGTTGTGGAAACTGCGTTCCTGGAGTGATGGTGAACTTCATTACACAACTGCAGAAACTCTGAATTCATATTTCTGTATTTCCCTTTTTAAAAAGTATGGAAAAGACTATGGCATAAACAAGCCTTCACAACAAAGATCTCATTGTGTAACACCACTGAAGTCATAAAGCAGTGAGCCATCCCTAAAACAGCTTGAATTAGTGAAATGGGGACCTCAAATACATTTGTAAATATGGACTGACAGAAAGTTTCAAATCAGTTCTGCAAAGGTTGTAAAGCATGTTTAGATTTTGCAATAAAAACCTCCGCCCTGGAAATTTAACAGGGAACAGTAAAATTGAGCAAGAATAGTCTTGCAATAAATAAGGAAAGATGCAGAATATGGTAAATCACTAACAACCTAAAACTGCAACTGAATAGTAATGCAGCTTACTAGATGACTGACACCAGGTAACAACCAATCAGAAAGCTCCACATCCACCACGCCCTTAAGAGAAAAAAAATTACCATCTACCAAAAAACACAAATGTGTGCGTGTGGGTGCCAGATCAAACTACAACAAATCAAGTGACATGTTTTGCTGAAAAAATCTAAAAATAGTTATATTAACAATTAGCTAATAGCAAATAGTTCAGCTGAAATTAAAAGAGAAGTTTTAATTTGTTCAGTGGAATTAATGTTTATTTCGGCATGTGTTTGTTCAACAGCAGACATCTTACCTTGTCCCTGCTGAATTAAATAATCCATGAACAATCTGCCGTCATCAACCTCCATTATGTCTCGTGTAAAGAAATGAGCCTGAACTCACAGGACAACACACTTTTCCTCCAGCGTCTCTGACTCGGCCTGGCTTTGCTTTACTCTGTGCTATAGCTGGAAATACAGTTTCAGGAAAGACTGAGTTGGCAACATGTTAATGTGATTGTTGAGACTACAGGAGCGAGCATATTTCTGCCTATTTCAAAAGAGAGAGAGTGGAAAAAATGAATGGGTGCTAACTGGTGTCAGTCCTACCGTTTCTCTTCTGCTGTGTCATGCCAGGAAGCGAGAATTTGTG
Source organism: Chromobotia macracanthus (assembly GCA_036877525.1). NCBI lineage: Eukaryota > Metazoa > Chordata > Actinopteri > Cypriniformes > Botiidae > Chromobotia > Chromobotia macracanthus. Next base: position 1,346,917 of record JAZGTH010000069.1, read on the forward strand.
CAAAATTTGAGCAAAAGCAAAGCAAAATAGTTTAGCTTTGACCGCTCAGCACACATGACTGGAAAGCGTCATGGCATCAATTATAAATGGAAAGTTTGTCTTTATAAACACAAAAATTACGTTTTTTGAGTACCAGCAGGGGGCAGCACAGTGCCAAGCGGCTGTTTGTGTCCTGTTAGAGGGGGTGTGGACTGCATCCTGTGACGTGACCTGCGACCTCTATGTGTCAGTTAAAACTAAACCCAGCTGCCAACAGGACATTTCTGCCTGAACAGACTTCAAATACATCCTTAAAGCACAAATTAAGTTTTACATAATGAAGTAAAAAACATGTCTATAAAGGACAACTATGAAGTCTGAAGAGGAATAGAATACAGAGTACTGCATCTCAGCTGGTAGAGCGCTACGCCTGCAACGCTAAAGTTATGGGTTTAAGTCCAACGGAATTCACATCAGCACATGCTGATAAAACGTGCAGTATTTTTGTCGTCATGCAGAAGAGAATCTGAAAGCTATCTGGAACAAATGACTATTACAGACCAAAGATGGAAATGCTGGAAATACAACAAAAACTTCAACAGCAAAACCGTCTCAGGAAGTCTCTGATTTTTTCCAGGGTATTGTTCTAAAAGTGCAGCAGAATTCACAAAGGGTGAGTCTTAGGAGACTCCTGGTGTTTACACCCTTCATAATTATGTGCTTCTGAATCAGAGAGAATCAGTGAGAGAACAAACAATCCAGCAGAAGATGTTACAGGGCAGAAAAAAGACACATTACAGCACACGGGTCTCTGCTCTGTTACAGACCACACACAACCTCTTCTGCAGTGATAAACTCACAGGGCAGGGCTCTGGCACACCAGCGCAGATTTTAGAAACACTTTCCCTTTGAGTCACAGCTGCCACTCCTATAAAACCAAAACAATATAATCTGATTTGTTTACAGGTGTAGTGTAAAGAGCACACAAGTCCACTGCAGAAAGACCACAGCAATCTGTAAATCTCAAAATTTGTATTTTGTATGGTACAAATGCCACACTAGACACAGGTTTAGATCAGCTGAATTTAATCTAAAAAGCAAAATAACAGCACTAGACATCAGGCTATACATTTGGGGTCTCAAGAAATATATTCATGTATATACAAATAGGAAGCAAATTCTTTAACCCTGTTACATGAGTTAATCAAAGTAACCCAGACTGACAAAAGTCGGCATAACAACTACTGTACAGCAGTAACATAAGAAAACAGGAAGAATTTCTTTTAAAAGACAAAATCTGATTTTGAAAATCACATCTTCTGATGTGAAGCAAATGTGAATTTACTCATAATGTATAAATCTAACATTGCAGATAAAGAAATGTTAGAAAAGAACTGAGATGGATCACCAAACCAATTTACAATAATGACCATGTTAACAGTTAGAGAAAGCCATGTACCAATGCAGGGAATCTAAAAATAGAATTTGTTGACCTATATAAACTTAGTTTACTTTAACCAGAAGTAAAGTTTACTTTAAATAAAGTGTTTTAATCACTAATTCCATTATCACTTATCAGTAAGTTTCTTAATAATATTTATTTATTTACCTAAATAATCATAATTAAAGTTACGAATTTCAATTATTATTACAGCTAACACTGATAATAATACAAGATATGAACACATTTCGGTCACACCCTTCCTGGAGCTACAGTTCTGAAGTCAACATAACAACTGTACAGTCCAGTGTTCTGCAGGTGAACAATACTTGATTTCAAGAAAGAATTGTATTAAACATCACAACATATCTATTATATTTGACATTATAACCTACTGCAGCAGCACTAAATCTAAACATATTACACACAGTCTGTCTGAAATAGTCTGTGAGGAACTTAGTTGATGGTGAAACTTTCAACAGGGTTTTTCCACTCTGGCGCCAGAACCAAACAATTAACTGTGCTGGACAGTCTGATCAGAGCCACCGGGGATCAATAAATGAGAACACAAGAGGGCTTGTGTGTACAGTCAAGCACAAAGACATGAAGGCACCAGCACAAATGACTGTGAAGTATATAAAGAGATGTTCTGGAAAAACAATAGCACAAAACAGACCTAAATTGACTCTTGTTTACAACAGGAACTGACATAAAACAACCTGCAACATTCTTGTTCCATCCATTTCTGAGATGCCAAATGATGTTTAACAATAAGGAAAACGTATAATGACAAATGGAACCTGTATAATAATATCTTATCATATTACCTAAAGAAAAGATGCTTATCATATTAACAGTTAGCATTAGCATTGGGGTAGAATGCAGGGTTTGAAATCAACATCATGTTTTGTGTGTTGATTATCTCTCATCACTGTCTTAGTTCAAACCTCAGACTCAGTTTGCAATCTGTTTCTCCAGTCAGTCTCTACACATGCATTCCCAACTTTCATGTGAAACCAGTTTAGAATAAACAAAAACAAATGTGCTTTAACCACAGACAACTTGTGAAACTTTGAAACCAGCAAAAAACCCCATTAGCTGACTATCTTAACCAATCAAAACCTGCTGCTTCATGAGCTTAACTAGAACTGACCCGATCACCTTGGTCAGTCCAATTTCAAAAGAAAGTCTGTGCAGGTTCACTTACACCAAACCAACACTAATCAGTATAAACCAGTTTAGACCAGCACAGAGAAACAATCAATAAAGAAATGATTCTGCACGGACTAACACGCCTTCAGGCCAAGAATGTGGACTTTTAATGGTATTTGCTTTGAATATTTTCTTTTGTTTTCACTCCTTTCTACCTCAGACATTCAGTACACGCATCTGGTTATTTTTGGGTTCAGAGACAGATAAAAAAATGAATATGTACCAACAGAAAACAGATGATGTTCTTTACAAAAGCCAATAAGCCACAAGTAGCTCACAGGCCGTCTGTAAGTCATTGTCTGCTGCTGAAACCGATTTCTTCAATCTGGATAAACAAAAAGCTTTGTGTAGTCTGAAGCCCAAAGCAAAGTCTGAAACAGATTCATCCCATCCAAAACAGCATACATGTCAACACAGACATCACACAAAAAAAACCCAAACGCCATTAGCAATGAGTGACAAAACACTTCCATTCAACAACTTGTGCATTCAAAGCAGAGATACACTGAGAGAGAAATGGCACAAAACATGCATTTATGTCTCTTAGACAGTGTCAGATAGAGCAGAGCAGTTCATAAAGAAAAACTGCATGAAAAGAGCTCATTCAAAACCCCGGCAGATGCTCCTAAAAGTGCAGTGTTCCTGCACACTGGTGCTTCTCACACATTCCTACACTTGGTTTATAGGGAGGAATTTATCGCTCATGGTTTGTTTTCAAGTAATTCAACACACACCCCTGAACTCTGACATTACAAGCAGTGGGAAAGCGCTTGTGTCTCCCACACACAACCGAACACAAGTGAAATACACAACATGCTACAAGATACATGTGGAAACTGCAGATAATAAAGTTGTATGAAGTTATCTGTGCAAAACTTGTGCAAGAATGCACACAGGCGAAGAATTCTTAGTGTGCATCTTTACACAAGATACAAGAAACACAGACAAAACAAACTGCGTTTGATGTTTTGGGTTGAACTGTTTATTTACTCTGTGTATTTCACTCTCACATACGCAAAACAACCAAACAGTATCATAAAATAAGGATATTTTACTTTATTATTATTTTACTTTATTATATTTTACTATACACCCCAGAGTATACAACAATAACACATTAGAACTTGACATGTGTCTGACATGAATTAGCTAAGTGTGATACTGGTGAAAGAAATTCTGTATAGTAGAAACTCTGAGACTGTAATATAATACATATAACACAAGCAGGGCAGGATACAGGAAAGATCAGTGAATCAGTAACTCAGTCGTGAGCGAGTGAGTCTGAGGTCCTGCTGGGAGTGGTCAACAACCATCTACTGTTGCCACAGCAACCTAAATGACTAGGACCTAAACAACCTTCAGTAGTCAAACATACCAACAGATGAAGGTAATCTGAAGATAAGACGTACTCCTGTAAGTCTTAAGACACTTTAAATAGAAAACTGAAACACTAAATAAAACTTGGGATCTAAATGATGTCATACGAGTCTGTATCCTAACAGATACGTTTATTATTAAAAATCGACATGTAAAAAACACTTAAAATAAACTCCAAACAATATTTAAAAATTGTTGCATACAAAACAACACAAAGAACGGGCCAAATAACAAAACAATTTGACTTAATAATCTCCCAACAGAAGCAATACAGAGTAATTAAATAAACTGCACACAACTGTCTGTGCTGATGTTGGTGTGTATGTGAAGGATTTTGCATGTTTTTTGAAGCAAAGATGTTTTTGACATTTAATACATTTGCGGTACTTCCTTGATATGCATGAAAGGACAACTCAGTAAACAGCTCAAGAGAATTACAGGTGCCACGCCCACATTCAAAAAGGGAATAACTGGATGACATTACTGCATTACTGGTGCTGTGCTAGAGACGTGAAGCCTTAGAGTTCTCATCAAGAACTCGATACCACTGAGATAAATGACCTCAGTACACCAGGATCTCTCATGGTAACACAAGTGTACACATTTGAGTGTATGAGGGTGTCTGTACTTCTTGTACGCCGCCACCAAACATCCTGGCAACAGAAAACTTAGCAGGAAACTCTCAGATCTCTTAGTAGAATGTTAAACCACATGTGTAATGTGTTGTTCTGTCAAACAGACAAATGTCATTTCTAAATCCACTTTACACACTTAAAACACCTCTAATCCTCAAAATATACACATCCATATTTGTGCAAAGGGTAAAACATAGTGTGACTATATTTTGTTCATAGTATGTACACAGGTAAATAAAAATAGCAGAACCAAAATGATGTTTTTTGGTTCGCTTTGAATATCCTGTGTGAGTCACATCCTGGACTACACCAGTGTGGCAAGTTTCTGATCCGCCCCGTCTCATGAGGATTTCTCTAGAGTAATAATGTGGTTCTACACTATCTGCCAGGCCGAGCTTGGAACTGACACAAAACTTGATCTTTGTCATTTAACTAGCTGAATGTCAGTTATATAATAAAACTGGGAATTAAAAGCAAATGTCCCAGAGCAAGCTGACATTTCCAGACACAGTGTGCAAAACTGAAGGCCCTACAGGATATATTTCATAGGAAATGTTAATTTTCTTGTTTTGAAAATCAGAAATGCACATTTTCAGGCCTATATGTTACCCAGTGTTTGGATGTTTTGTAAGTTGCTCCTTACATTTTCTCATAACACTGTAATTGGAAGAGCAGAACCAGTGTCACACCACGTGAGCAGACCCCTAAACCTGTGTGATGTCAAAGGTTCTGCCCCTTACTGATTCATGAGAACATTGTCTTCTATAACACCCACATCACGAAGAATAAAACAAGAGAAAGGGAAAACATCACCATTTATGGCTCACAAACCTCAGAGCCTAAATTCTCTCCACCGTTACAAAAGGTTTCAGGTGTCAGTGTAAGTGCTGACGCACAAACTGACGCCTGTATTGTGGGAAGTTTGTTAAAGAAATTAGACGGAGCTTGAGACTTCTCTAACAAAACAACTATTAAAAACAGGCAGGAAAGCTGAAACAAAAGAGAATAAAATTCAGGAAATAGCCTACATGGCACGAAGGTTTCGCTTGCAGAGCGAAATGAAAGTTCACTTTACAGCATTAACCCTCATCAGACACTGTAAACCCTGTGCAGATTCACAGCTGGACTTCTGCTGTAGTTTGCATCAGGAGCAGCTTCTGTTATATTACTTTTGTGACAGCACCACCTACTGGACACTTAAGATATAAACTGTAAAGAGGTGAAGATAAATGATTAAAAGTAAACCCTGATTGAATGAATCTGACTGAAACAAGACTGATCGAATGCATTTGATGTAGCTACAAGAGCATCACACTACAAACTGCTGTGATGGAAAGCAAGCTGTCATCAGACTATAGAAAAAAATCAACTGGATCATGTTTTACAGCCCTGACATACAACCCACTTCTAAACACTGAGATGCTGAATCAACACCAGACTGACTCTCCAAACCCTGATTTCTGTCAGTACCAGAACTTACAAGATCATCTTACTGTAATTAACTGACTTTGAGAGGAAACAAAGAATGAATAGATAAAGATTTGGATTATAAACAGAATGAATTTATAGATTATAGAATAAGTTTGGACAGCAGTTATTATACTACAGCTGACAGAAAAATACTGATAGAGTATTTTTACTGATAGACTAAAGCAGACAGAAATGCAGATATGGGCCAGCTGCAACAGAAATCAATGTTTATGTCGCCTGGTTCAGGATCAAATGTTTCCGCAAGAAATGGATCTGGATTCATAGCTTTTACCTCCTTATCACACAGGAGGAGCTGCGAGACAGCTGACTAGATAACAGTTTAGTTGCAACATTGGGTTACTATTCACTGACTATCAAATTTACAGCACTGTGGATCTTGGCAGTAAAACTGTGGCTGCTGCACACAATGAAAAGAAAAAAGACGTGTTTTTTTTTAGCTAATTTCTTAAACTTTTCTAAATCTTTCTAAAAGGTTTATCTTTATCTTAAATATAAACAGAGAAGTCGTGTAAAAGGTTAACAGACTCAAAATACTGTTTTATGTGCCAACTAGGATAATGCTTAACAAGATTTTACCAGTCAGGATGTGCTCCTGGACAAACAAATCCTATCAACCAGAGCGTCTCCAAAGCCACGCCTCCTCCAACACAAACACATACAGAGTTTGACAGGCAAGTAGAACGTCCTATCAAAGACTGTCATCCAGAATAACCAAAAATGTTTCTGGAGAATATCGCTTGTCCTGCCTTTAAGATCAGCAGTTTAAAAACCAAAATCAAAACAAAATAACTTCTTTTCTGGCTGACATTTAAATGAACTGGCACAGATAACACTGTATATAAGGTTTCAGTGTAGCCTGGTCTGCCATTAGTTATGACAAACAGTGACGCTAATGTTTTAATTCTAGCAGAATTCTAGCAGCACTAACAGTTCAGACACAAAAACAACCACCCATAAATCCTGCTCGAGCTGTTAAACTCTAATCCTCAAGCATTTACAGCTGGTCCACTTTCATGCCCTGCTGGACTGACCCTGAAATATCTGCACCAGTGTTTTTCAGCCTCTTTCTTCTTCAGATCTGCTCTGCATCAGTTCATATTAAACTACAGAAATCTGTCCAATGAACACTGAGCTGTCTGTATCGTCATAAAACTCCTGATCTGTTGTTATACAGCTGAGCACTACAGACAGTTCTGAAACAGGAGCGGAGGATCACGCTGCCTGTTACTGCAGTGATGCTGCAGTCAGTGCACTGACCGTGCCGCATGGCTGTCACAGATTTCCCTTGCTTTCTGGTGCAGTAAAAGGACGCATGCAGCCCTGCAACTATCTGGCTGCAGTCCAGCTCATCGCAAGCTCTCAAACACAGTCGGGGTTCGAGCATGACGGCTTCATACAATAGCAACCACCCTACAGTGAAGCTGACACAGAGAAACACAATGGAAGCTAAAACTTTTCAAAGGCATTCACTCCTTAACCACATTCTGATTAACTTGTAACAGCTCAACTGAAGGTGTTTCCCACTAGAAAGTGACCAGCCCGAAAGATCTCCATACCTTTGAGAGAGGTGATCTCATGTTGGATAGACCGGGCTGTGCTCATGCTTCAGCCTGCTGTCACTCTGTCTGTGAAGAGTGCAGTGCGCACAGCCAGTCTTTCACCAGAGCCGCTGTAAGATTTCAGAACTCAGTTCTCTCTCTCTCTCTCTGTTCTCCTCTTGGTAAAGTCTGCAGTGCTGCTCTGTTTTGAGCCCCTCTCTCTCTCTTTCTTTCTCTCTCGCTCGCTTGCTCTCTCGCTCTCTCACACTTATGCCCTGATCACAGAAAAACAATGTACAAAGAGAAGAAACCCTCCCTCACTGCCTCCTCACCCTATGTCCTCCACCTCATCACATCCACCGAGGGTCCCATGGGGCATCAACCAATCAGAACGCAGGATAAGGACCAATCAAGATGGGATGATGGGATGTTTGAAGATGGGAGAGAAGAAAAGAGAGGCAGAGGAAGTCACACACACAGAGAGGAAGAGAAACACAAAGGAGCATGAAAGGAAAGACAGGGCAGAAGAAAGTAAAAAGCAGAGATGTTGCACTCTGTGTCCTGCTCTGCTCGTTCCTTCCCTCTAATTCATTGAAGCACAGACACCAGAAACAGAACAAAAGGAAAACTATACACCGTATTCACACATGACTGAATGGATCCAGCAGGAAGTCTACAGTGACTCACACAGCAAATAAAGCTTGAGGAGAGATCTACTGTACAGCAAAAACAAAAAAAAATCCCAATATAATGTTTAAAATTCACAATAAACACAGGTAGCATTTCTGAGAAACACATCTGTCACAAAGTCTAACACACAGAATTCTAAAGTCACACTAAATACAATGTTTGAAACAAACACAGATCCTGCTGCTCTGTATAAACATTATCTGATCTGATCATCAGATTCAGCTGTTGTAATAACTGATGATTTAAATTAATGCAGGAAACAGGCCATCATCCTGCCTGCAACACACACACAGAAAACTCCATTCAGTCAGACTGGATGACACAGCAGTCTGAGAGCAGCCACACTGACCCACTGCTGGAGCTCATGACATCAAGCGCTCTCTCTCTCTCTTTTTCTCTCTTTCTCTCTCTCCAGCACACACCCAGTGACTCTCTCTCTCTCTCTTTCTCTCTCTCCAGCACACACCCAGTGACTCTCTCTCTCTCTCTCTCTCTCTCTCTCCAGCACACACCCAGTGACTCTCTCTGTCTCTAACACACTCTCAGTGATTCTCTCTCTCTCTCTTAAACACACTCTCAGTGATTCTCTCTCTTTCTCTCTCTTGCTCTCTCTCCCCCCTTAAAGCCAAAAGGCAAAACAAATAATAATGTGGCAACACACATTTGGGAAAGCAGCCACTGCTTTGAGAAACACTCTTACTGGAAAACACTGGCTTTTCGGGAATGACTAAACACTTCAGCAGTCAGTGTTTGCAGTGTGCAGTGAACTGACTGAGATGCTTCTATAGCTTCCAGGATTCTCGGTTCAGGTTATAAGCAGCCCAAATGTCCACCTGATTACCAGATGACAGACTGTGTGTTGCATGTCTGGTAACCAGGTGACAGAATTTCACACCAGCTGAACATATTTTTCCCCAAGTGTGAGCAATTAATCATGATCATTAATCATTAATTTGCATGATAAAAAATAAAACACTTCTCGCTCTGATGGTAAAGGTTTTGAAAACAAAGCTGGTATGTGGAAAAATAAACATAACACTCCAAAATACACAGATAAGGTCAAAACAAGTATTCAGCATGTGTGTAAGCAGACATTAATACATTACCAAATACATTAACCAAAAAGTAACAATCTAAGTAAAAAAGTCATATTTCACAGATGTGACGAATGGCTTGTGCAGTCAAACATCTGTACAGTAGCGTCAATATCCCAACAAAGAGGATGATGATCTGACATCTGAAGTGAGCAGTAAATGCTTTATTCTAAAAAACAAACCTAAACATAAGTTTGATTTCATTCCAGTTCATTCCACTATCATCTGTGCCTTATTTAAGAGACAGTTATGTGAAGAGTATCATGTCTAGATGTTAAAAACAGAACCAATACCAAAATATCATATTTCAAACCATCACTACTAAACTGACACCTCTGAACCAGTTTAAAAACACTTACATCAACAACACATCAATCTCACTGGAGTTAACTGGAATAAAACGGAGACAATATAGCAAGGCATTTAATGATACAGATTTAGCTCACTGTAATGTGATACATGATAACACATCCTAATAACAAAGTTTTCATTATGCCCAGCATTATGTTCAGGTCTTACTGACTTTAGAGAAACTGGATTTGTTTGGAGAGTTTTCCCGTGTTCAGATGTATACTGGTCATCTGGGTCCAGTTCTCCTCTACAATAATAATAAACGTGGTGATATTTTTTGGACCTTTTCTCATGACACAATTCTGTTGGCGTGGGGGCAAGACAGGATTACAGGAGAGAGCCTGATGAATTAGCTAAATGTTAATATAATACAATATAATATAATATAATATAATATAATATAATATAATATAATATAATATAATATAATATAATATAATATAATATAATATAATATAATAATATAATATAATATAATAATTTTACAGTTAAATACAGACAGCCACACATATGGTGATGCAGACAGTGGTACCTTTACACTTTTCTCTGACGTTCTCGTAGGCTAACACAAAGTCCTGCTCGTCTGCACGAGCACTCACGCTGGCTGCGTCACACATGGACATGGGTCTGAGGTCAGGTCAATCTTTCTCTTCTCTTCCTTTTTAACTTTTTCCCTCTCTTCAGATGTGTCTGATGGCTGGACTATCAGAGCAGGCTGGTGTGCTGGTACAGTCTCACTCTCTCCAGGCTGTCTGTGTGTGTGTATGTGTGTGTATTCCCCTCCAAAAGTTCTGGGTCTCGTTCCAGACCACTAGTACCACTCCCCTACTCAGTTAAGAAATACCAACACACACACAGCACATTCCCACCTCTTAAAGGCACACACACGCACACACAGAAGAAACTGAAATTTTGTCACTTCTAGAAACAGTAACCTTGTCAGTTATGGCTTCTAGAAAAACTCTCTCAAACTACTGCAAATACTTTTGCTTGAGGGCCATAAAATGGCAAAACAGATGCTGTCAATTTCATAAGGAGCTGATGTCTGCTACCTCAGAGCTCTGTGTAAACAGTGTAAAGGTTTTAGGTAAGATGTTTAGCTACCTGGGCTATTAGTAAATAACTGGATTTTTGAGGTCCGGAAACATGCTGAATCAGAATCTGTATGCTATTCACAGCTAATCATATTAATAATTAAAACATCGAGATTTGCTATCCAAATATTACAGGGTTGAATTTATTTTTTTTTTTTTTTTTGTTTCAATTTATTATCTTGTGTCACTGCCAATTCAGTCTCCGAGGATTTTTTTTTGTTTTGCTTGCTTGACCATGAAGCACATGATGGCACTTGATGGCAGCATTATCACAACATCCTGCGCCAATACAGTTTTATTATTGATATAGACAATTCATATGTTTCTGTAACTCAGCTGGTAGAGCAAGGCAATAGCAAGACCACTGTAATGGGTTCAAGTCCCATGGGATTTTTCTGAATCCAGAATGCACAGTAAGACAATCTGAACCAAAGTGTTTGGCAAATATATGCCCTGCAGACGAATCAGGTTACAGAGCGGATGAACTATTACAGACAACAGCACTGCGGTCCTCTGACCACACCCTTGTCTCCCAGTAAATCTGTGTGTTTTATCTATTATACACACACACAGAATAACTGCTCAGCCAAATCTTATGCAGCCACACAGAGATACAGAACTACAGAGTCCTTTACAAACGCATCTTACTGCCAAAAATGTGTATGAAACATGTAAATACAGGTAACACAGAATGACTGGTGTTACTTCAAGATCCTGAACCAACAGTTAACAATCTCACAAAGTTGCATGTTTGCTTTCTAACACAACTCCCTCACTGTGGGAGTTATATTTTGAGAAAATATATTTTGAGAAATGTCTCAGTGGTTCTGTGTCCATACAGTGGAAGTCAGTGGGTGCCACTGTTGTTTGTTTACTTCAAAATATCATCTTTTGTGTTCTTCAGAGGCAAAAAAAGTCATAGAACTTTTGGACACAGTTTGGAATGACACAAGAAAATACAGATAGTTAACAAAGATATGAAAGGCTACTGGAAGCAAACACAAGAAAACAGTAGCAAATTCGCTTTTTAAGGAACTATGAAGCCACATCAAACCAACACTTAAAAGCAAGTATTACCTGCACTATGACTTTTATGGTACCTCTAACCACACTAAATAAAGTATGCTTACATTGATTGTGTTACACAGAAAATATAATAAACGTTAGGTGTGTGTGCCCAATACGTTTAGTGTATGCTCCTTAAATGCAGGGATGATCATGGTTCAATAAGCTTTGTCTTAAGAACTACGACTGTAAGGATTGAAGGCCCATAATCCAGGCCTGATATGAATAAGTTAGGGTTAGGGTTAGGGTTGTACCAATTGTACTTTGCTCTTTTAAGACTTTTTGCTTAAATGAAAAGAAAAATGAATACAATTGTTTAAATGCCCTGTTTATAACCTCAACCTCAATGCAAAAGTGCAGCAATATTGTGTTGTAATACGCATCACCTGCGATACGGATGACTGCTCTCTCTGCGGGGTCCAGGACATCTGCAGCCGCAGATTTGACGCGCTGGTGTTTGGGGAGGTTCCAGGGTAAGGTGTCTCCAGGAGAGTGAGAGGAACTCAGGTCACTCGTGCTCTCCTGTGATGCAGACTGCATCAGTATCTGATGACCCTCTGACATGACCTGAACAGAAAGAGGTGAGATTGAAAAACTATGAAACAACATGTAGCTGAAGTTCATCTGAGAGACGCTGAAGCTTCCAGAAAAATGCAGGGTGGTGATTTATGACTTCACAAAGTTAGCTGGGGCATCTGCTGTGACCTTTGCTACATTAAATAAAGGGGAAAATAGACATGCACACACATGAAGATCTAAATGTAGTAAATGTTGGTTCAAGTGAAATAATATGTTTCTTTATACTTTAAAATACAGCCTTTAAACTCTTGTGTATTGACAAGTGACAGTATTAATCCTTAACACCATGATGATTTCATTTACAAACCACTCAAATGTTTGGACATGCTTACAGTATGGTATTACAGTATGATATTACAGTGTGGTATTACAGTATGATATTACAGTGTGATATTACAGTATGGTATTACAGTATGATATTACAGTGTGGTTTACATATGATATAATATGATATTACAGTTGGTATTACAGTATATATTACATATTATTACAGTATGATATTACAGTGTGATATTACAGTATGGTATTACAGTGTGATATTACAGTATGATATTACAGTATGATATTACAGTGTGATATTACAGTATGATATTACAGTATGATATTACAGTGTGGTATTACAGTATGATATTACAGTATAATATTACAGTATGATATTACAGTATGATATTACAGTGTGGTATTACAGTATGATATTACAGTGTGGTATTACAGTATGATATTACAGTATGATATTACAGTGTGGTATTACAGTATGATATTACAGTATAATATTACAGTATGATATTACAGTGTGGTATTACAGTGTGATATTACAGTATGATATTACAGTGTGGTATTACAGTATGGTATTACAGTATGATATTACAGTATAATATTACAGTATGGTATTACAGTGTGATATTACAGTGTGGTATTACAGTGTGATATTACAGTATGATATTACAGTGTGGTATTACAGTGTGATATTACAGTGTGGTATTACAGTGTGATATTACAGTATGATATTACAGTGTGTATTACATATGATATTACAGTGGTATTACAGTGTGATATTACAGTGTGGTATTACAGTATGATATTACAGTGTGGTATTACAGTATGATATTACAGTATGATATTACAGTGTGGTATTACAGTATGATATTACAGTGTGGTATTACAGTGTGATATTACAGTGTGGTATTACAGTGTGATATTACAGTATGATATTACAGTGTGGTATTACAGTGTGATATTACAGTGTGGTATTACAGTGTGATATTACAGTATGATATTACAGTGTGATATTACAGTATGATATTACAGTATGATATTACAGTATAATATTACAGTATGGTATTACAGTGTGATATTACAGTGTGGTATTACAGTGTGATATTACAGTATGATATTACAGTGTGGTATTACAGTGTGATATTACAGTGTGGTATTACAGTGTGATATTACAGTATGATATTACAGTGTGGTATTACAGTGTGGTATTACAGTATGATATTACAGTGTGATATTACAGTGTGGTATTACAGTATGATATTACAGTGTGGTATTACAGTATGATATTACAGTATGATATTACAGTGTGATATTACAGTGTGGTATTACAGTATGATATTACAGTATGATATTACAGTATGATATTACAGTGTGATATTACAGTATGATATTACAGTGTGATATTACAGTGTGGTATTACAGTATGATATTACAGTATGATATTACAGTGTGGTATTACAGTGTGGTATTACAGTGTGATATTACAGTGTGATATTACAGTGTGATATTACAGTATGATATTACACGCAAGCTTTTACTGTTGGCATAATGAAGTAGACACACGCTTTCATTGTTAGCACTGTATTAATAAAACTTTAAACCAGTCAAACTATGAAGAACAGATAATGAGTTTCAATCAGCTGACAGACAGCTGAAATGCGCTCAATGTCATTCAGTGTTTGTCACGATCATCATTACGCAGCAGAATCAAACCCGTGATCACCATACCGCGATTTCTTCAGACGATCCGATCACACCCGCTTCAGCCGCTCACCCTCCCTTCTGATCGGTCAACACTGATGTCACGCCCAGCATTAGATAAAACCACGACATATATAACAAAACCCATACTCAACTTACAGTATATCTGCGAATAAACCGCTTTTAGGGCAAATGCGCACAAAGAGCATCAAAACAGCGCAAGATGCGGCGATATGCGCAACTTACCGGAGAGAAACCCGCCGCAGACGCGCTGCAGTTACGAGTGACAAGAGACTGTAGCGCTGGATATGATGAGATGATGAGGTCGTGAAACAGAAAGGATGGAGTGATGTTAGAGGAGAGGAACCGAGCTGCCCCTCAGTTCAGGACGACAGTGTGAAGTCAGGGGTGTGATGTACAGGACAACATCAATCTGATCTGTTATGTGAGGGAGAATGTATTGCTTTCCACAGAATAAATGCTCCTCTGTTTGACCCCCACATCAGTTACACAGTGTTCATCTGGAGACATTTAGGGGGTCATCTAAACACTATTTCAATAATCATAAATCGTTGAATGTCTTTAATAAATCTGATGCTAGAAGACAAGTTTTACTGGAAAAGTATGTTATTCCACATCTTACACATTTTGTAAATCGTTACGTTGTGTTCATCACATTTCTACATGTAAAACCAAGTCCTGAATTAGTCTTTTACATGTAATATGCATGAACACTATCAGAAACTGTTAGTGTTGATTTCATACTGCTCAATGATTTAGTCTTAGTGCCAAATCCAGCTGGTTGTGCACAATGGAAACAGTGTTAACTCTCTTGTGCACTTCATTAAGGGTGCCAGGGGGTATTTTTGAGGCTTAAGATGGTCAAGATGAACTAAGCAGGAAACTGTACAGCCAAAAATGGTTCTTCTATGGCATCGAGCACCTTTTATTTAAGCGTATTAACCTTTTTAATCCAATCATGTTATCTGCAGATGATGACCCTGCCCACACATCTCACCTGCTCAGCTGATGTTGACATCAATGTGTTGGGTGTGATGGTAACTTTCAGATGACGTTTATTCCTCTTTCTCAGTGTGGAAGACCTCTCCTCTTTATCATCTTTCTTCTCGTCTTTTCTTTCCTCCTCCTTTCCTGTCTCTTCATCTGTCTTTCTCTCCTGTTTTTCTTTTTCTTTCTTCCCCTCCTGAGACACAGGGCTTGTCAGTTTGATCACACCGATGATCCCCTCATTTAGCAGAGCTGCAGAGACCCTCTTATCCTTCAGCTTCTTCTTTCGCTGAAAAAAACCCCAGAGAAATCAGTGCATTCACTCGTTCACTATCTAAAGACATGCAGGGAAAAGCAGCTTTACTGTAACTGTGTATGGCTGATGTTATTGCCTCCCTATGATTTATCGCTTCGTTGTTTTCCTCACCTTGTCGCTTTGGAATAAAATGTCTTCTAAATGCCTAAATGTAAATGTAGGTTTTTGTAAACCCAAAATGGGCCATAAAGAAATTAAATCCATGCCTTCACAGTCTGTGCTGATATTTTTGCTGACCACTGCCTAGATCACACAAAGCGAGCCCTTATTAGAAACCTGTGCAAAGTGCAATGAATGCTGGGAAAGCTCTATATAACTATACAACACTTGTTTGAATGCTGAAGGAGGATCACTTTGCTAAAGAAACACTTAAATGGTCATGCAATGGTTTGGTTTACAATACTGGCCCATAGAGGCAGCTGGGATAACTATGCTTGGAATAGCTTGCATTACTGTATTTTGGTAGTTATGTGTATGGATCAACTGTATTTGCTAAAAGTAATCTCTGTCTTAACCTATAAAATTGATAATTTAAAAATTTGATTCATTCATGCACTTCACAGAATTGTGGGGGTGTCACCTACCTGACTCTGGTGTTTTGTCTTTGAGTTTTTGTCCATTGCTGAAACAAAAACAGAAGTTTAAAATCACATGGAAAACCATGTGCAGGATATTAAACTCCAGCTGAAATACTGAATACAAATGAGTATTGTGTAAAAATTACATTGTCTTGGGGCAACACATGTACATATGAACATTCTGACATGTATGTAAAGTTCACATACAGCTGTCAAAACAGTCGACTAGTGAGAACCTTTGCTTTGACTACCCATTACCTCTGAGAGAACTAGTTCAATTGAAGACTGACTCAATTGAACCCAGACATGCAAAAGCATATCAGATATTAAAAGCAGGTCTGATTTACCAACCACGTTTTGTGCGTAACAATCTTGAAATAACTTTGCATGTGTGTTTGACGGTATTTACATCTCGGTTTGCATTTACATAACATTACATAACATCCAGGAACTTCTCATTCTGAGACACTGTTGGGCAAATTGTAAACAGTGATTTGTGGATTCTGAAAGCACCTTCATATGATGACACAGATCAAACCAACTCAACCACTTTTCCATCATACAGAATCACACAGCAGCCACTCACGGAAACCTTTGCATTCTGGAAACTAACATCAACTTTAATGAATAGAATGAACAAAACATATTCCACTGTAATACACATTTTTCTTACATCCTTCTGAAACTTTTGGATACAGCTTCAGAGAGCATTTGACCACTGATCTGGAAACAGCATTGAGCATTTGCATGAATTTAAAACCACCGAGCAACATTCCAATAAGAACCGATTGCAGGTCAGTTCCTGAGGAATGAAAGCTGCTATTACCTGCGAGATATCTCTCCAGAGGGGAGATGGAGCTTTGGCTTTCCCAGCAGCAGAAGAACAAGCTCCACACCAGGATGGTGGCCAGAACCAGCACCATAACCCAGAGCAGTCGGGCCAGGGCCCAGTCCTGCAACACATCCATGCTCAATCACCTTCTAATGTTGTCTGTCCTCTCTTTCCCTCTAGCTCCTCTCACTGCTTCTGTTGCAGATGGCTAGCAGCTGTGGAAAGGCCCACGTCAGCTCTGGAGGAGCATGTATGCACGCGCGCGTTTCCTTCACTGAGTCGAGCAGTGAGCCTGAAACATCCAGCAGCCACTCCCAGGGCAAACACATCTCTCACACAGACACACCCTCACGTTTTACACACACTCAGAGACCTGCTGGTTCACGGCAGGTACTAGGAATGGAGAAATGTACCCCAGGTTTAAAGCCGGACACCATTACAATGACATTAAGTACACTCTCCAGGTGTGTGTGTGTGTAGAGAGATTGTGCTGAATAAAAGTATTTGAACTTTTAAACAACACTTAAACATGCCTGTGTTTGCATTACATAAACTATTAAACCAGTAACATTTACTACAGAGAAAACAGCAAGCACACTTTCGCATGTAATTTCACAACTGGATCTTAAATTATGAAATAAATGCTATATTGCCCAGATTTTGTACACTATGTGGACACTTTGTGACTGTTAAACATTAATGTGATTTCTTGTTTTAATATTTTCACATTCAGACATTTTTGGGTGACTTGTCCCCCAGAATTTCTGAGGCGTCTGTATCTACGGTATAACTATGTTGTAAATGTGTGCATTATCTTCAGGGGAGATCTTCTAATACATTTTGCATTCTCTTACCATATTGTACCTCTTCTCAGCAAAATAACCAGCACTTTTAGAAATGTTCAAGTAAGTTTAGTGATCTGTGTGGTACAAATACTATAAACAGCATTTTCATGTGGGATTGAGTTTAAAAAAAAAAATCAAAAGAAAAAGATGATCCGGAGGAAGCCAGTCATTTATGACTCAACAGAAATAATCTTCCCGTTTTAAAGCTAAACCACCCAGATCAATTAACTGGTGCTCCCAAAATCCCAAAACATTCCCAGATTTCGGAAGAGAAGAAGCGCAGCGGTGATGACTGACTGAGCGGACACATTGGAAAAGTTCATCACTGCCACCCCCTGGTGGATTACACAATCCCATATTAAAGATGTTTTAAAGTTGTGTAAAGATTTCCTGAACCACATTCACACTGATGAAGCAGAAATATTGAAGAGTTGAAGTGAATTTCAGCACCCGTTTCCCCATTTTCACCATGAAAACGACTGTGATTTCACAGTTTTGGTTCCGGTCACATATTGTAATTACACAATGTACAAAACTAAGATTATTTGACATTAATATTGTCAAATTATTACAAGTTTTTGACACGAAGGAAAGGTTTTAAACAGCTCTTGTGTCGGCTTGATTTAGCGCAAAATGAAAGTGACGTGAGAGTGACGTCACACAAAACATTTAAAATAATCTAATATTGTAATACGTATACATATTTGTCTAATGTCTAAACCACAACACAGGCACAAATGTTCATTTTTGCGAGACAAGTCAGCACAGAAACAAAGGAGTGACGTAGCTTTATTATATCAGGTGTGACACTGAAGTAAGTGTGACCAGAACTGAATTACCTGTTATTAAATGTGGAGTAATGAACTGAACACTCTTAATGAAGGTTGGCGGACAGAAGACAGGCAGAAATCTATTACGAAAAATATAATGCGTGTTGGCAAGCAAATATTACACACTTCATTGTGCAAAATTCAGTGAGACAGCTGATAAAGATATGGAGAGCTGACGTCAGAGATGCCACAGTCGTGAGGTTCAATCCCACAGCAATACACACGCTTATAAACTGTATAGTTATGAAGAAGCTGTAGAATGGTTTGGATCAATGTGTCAGGCAAATAGACAAACACTTATTCAAATCTATTCAGAAACACTTTGCATTTATTTTGATGTTATGATGTTCAAAACAATGAATTGTGTATGCAAACACAAATATGTCCTTTGAGATTTCATACAACTGGAATATGACTTAAAATGACAAGTCCCTCCATCATCTAGAATGCATGAAACGAGCCTTTAACATATTCCAGAATTCACACTTTAAAAATGCCTGCAAAATGATCTTTTATAAAACAAGCCAAGGTGAAGGTTAGTTAAATATTAGGTTGTGATTGAGGAACATGACAGTTGGTCCTGTTTTGTATTGTTGCTGCTGGTCTAATAGAAGCCAGTGTCTTGAGCCGCCCAGTTTGGTGTCTAGAAAAGAACATGGAAGATAAGGGAGATGAACTGAAAAAACATGCTGATCGGACAAGCCCTCAAAACACTCAACTCTACCTCAAGCTGCCATCACAGTGGGATTTTCAAAATACAAGAGAGCAGAAGAAACTCACTGTAAATGATTTTTCTGACATCAAATGATTCAGGCATCGTGCTGAGTCAGGTCTTTGTATTTGAAGTGGATGATGGGTAATTGTTGGCCAGCTAATGTTTAGTTGAGTAGTCAACACTCGAACACTTAAATGCAGAAGTTTTCCATCCCACTCATATTCTGATGGTAATGATTGTGACAGGGAACCCCCTGAATGAAAGTACCTCATTTCTGCTGCTGTGGCTGATCTTCTTCTCGATATTCATGGCCAACATCTGACTGCGGAAGGACAAGCTCTTGGTCTTCTCAATCACCTGTTGATATGGGGACACGGCGTTGTTGCCCATCACCACATGACCCTGGGTACAAAAAAAAAAAACAGGGAAGATCAGTGCAAAGAAAGTTTCACAGAGGTGGAAAGAGAACTGATCACCACAGTTCTGACCTGTGAAACCTGAATAGGTTTTATAATTTGGTTTCATTCAGAATGTACTAAGTGTGAGTGTTTCGTCTAGTGTGTCAAGCAAATAGGTTTCATGTTTGGACGTGGTCTCTCACCAGTTTGGAGTCGATCTTGGCATCCAGTCTGGCATTGCGAATCAGATTTACGATCCATCTCTCAGCCTCCTCGGGCGTCATATTCAGCTTATCAGCCAACATGCTGCCCAAAGACAGAAGAGGTTAGATTAGATGAGACAGAGGAACAGACACAAGGGGAGTGTGTGGGTTAAACAACAAGCTGTAGCTCATCTTCAAACACAAAGCTCAGTAGTCTTATTCAAATTCAGTCTGCGATGGTAAACACAAGTGCCGCGCTGATGGCAAGTGGAATCTTAACAGGTTTCATGCGTCAGTGTTTCAAAGTGCAAACACACCAAGCACCTGCACCTGCTACATAACAGCAGAAACTACTAAAACATCAGAAAAACACCTGTGTGAAGTGTAAATGAACAGGGCTGATGTTCTTTAACTCTCTCTCTGTACTCTTCTAAAAACAAAACCGTCCCATTGTGACGTCTCTTTGTTTTTGTCAGATCCGGCTTAAATTCCGGTGTGAATTTATAGCTCACTACACTCTATTCACCTTAAGTAAGAGGATGAAAGAAGGTTATTCCAGCAGGAATACTCAGAGGACATGCAGATACCTGATGCTGATGCACTGATGGATCCGACAGAATGTCTCGAATATGAACAGACGAGCGTTTTCAATGAAATCCTCCAAACAGGCCACCAGGAAGAAATCATTCACCAGCACCTTAAAACAAACATTCAAATGAACGACAAATCCTGAAAAACTCAACAGCTTTTGTTGAGTGGACTGTAGAATATGCTACATTTGTCAGTGGAAATGCTGTATTCTGGACTTTTATAAGCAGACGTTACAGCAGCAGTTAATCGCTGTTAACAATCTAATGCACAAACAAATTCTAATTAAGCTTATAAAATAAAGGCGGCAACGCAGTGCATTGTGGGAATTATGAGGATAACAGACCTGGTGGGTGTGTAATATTTGCACACATGCAGCGGGTGAAGCTTACCGACTCGCACTCCCTCAGCTTCTTCTGTGCGCTGTCAAAATCAAAGTTAACATAGAGACACTCCACAAACTCTGTGATGGGATCCTTGTATGTATATGACTCCTGCAGAGAGAGCGAGAAAGCAGAGCGGAGCTTTAACCTTGTGATAATTCAACAACATTTACAAAGTGCCAAATTTACAAATTCACAAACTCTAAAACAATATCTCAAAAGGAGGCACATCTGAGAAGGTTGAAGAAACTGAGGTTTCCAGCAAGCCTGCGACACATTGTAAGGAAAATCTGTGAGCTTATTCATGTGAGTCAGACAGGAGAGAATCTTCATAACGGAACTGAAATAAACTCTCAGCTCAGATATGTCTTTCATACACTGGAGCTGTTTGGAGTATATTAGCAAGCACGCTAGCCTCAGATCTCTGCTGTACCTGTTGGATGACCTTAACAAGGTCTTTGAGGACCTGCCGTCGTTTTCTCACATCCTTGTTGGTGATGACGGCTGTGGTCAGGTAACGCAGAATGTGTGGGCACATGGTCTGAATTGCGTTCAGATATCTGAAAAATTATGACACTTATCAGTAACACAATTACTGAAGCTAAAAACATTAAGCGTTTTGACAGTGGCTGTACTTTGGTCCAAATGCAATGACAGGACGTCCAACTTGTCTATCAAACTAAAGATATGGGGATATATGAGCGATATATGACTGAGGGAAGCAGAGGATGGAGTTCTGTACGGTGATACTCACTGGGGCTGATACAGGAAGAGCTCGATAATGTTATCTCTGCCTTTGGGATGATTGAAGAAGACAAACAGAGACCAGTGAATGAGCCACGTCCTCTGCTGCAGCGACTGAAGAGGAGAACTCACCGACTGAAACATAAACATTCCACTTTAAGCGTCACTTCTCACACTGTTGACATAATATTACAGCTGAGCAAAGCAACAAGACCATTTGTTTTTACTTATCACTCCATCATGTCTGATGTCTGCAAAAATCACTGTTATATGTGAGCCATCTACTGGTCAGACAGCGATTAAGGGGTGTCAGACTCACGTTGTTGTCGATGGTCTCTCGTAAACGGGTCAGGTCTTCCATGGCCGCCTCCCAGTTCTGCATGAGGATCTCAGATGCCAGTTTTCCCCAGAGAGAGCTTAAAGCGTTCCTGTCTGTGGAGGGAACCTGTGACATGACAATCAAATCTCTTTATTTCAGCACAGGGCAAAGGTCTATTTATATCCAGGGCCATGTTTAATATGCAGCAACATTCTGTACTAAAAAACTAAAGAGACTGACTAAAGAGAATTCCTTAACATTGCAAGCAACAAACAACATTTTGTTGGTCGCCTGGTATCTAAGGGCTGCGCTCAACCTTCAGTGAAATCTTATAAGTACAAAATTAAATATGTTAAATTTATTGGTCTGATTTTTCCAGGCAGTAATTAGTGAGTCCATTTCACACAAACCACATTAACTGAGATACTCTAAATACTGACTGGAGGTGTGACATATACAAACATCAGCACTTACCAGCACACGGAAGAAGTAAAGGTACTCAGCAGCGCCTGAGTAGTTTCCACACTCGTACTGAAATTTGGCATAACGGTAAAGTGTATCCAAATATTCCTGACGAAACTGAGGGGATAAAACAAACAGACTGTGAAAAACTAATACAATAAACAGTACATTTAAATAGAAAACAACAGAGACAGATAAGAGAAGATCTTAAGGCTTTTGAGCAAACTACTGCATTAATTATGCTTGGTTGCAGAATTGACAATGTAGGAAAACTTACACCGTGTTTGTCTGCTAAATATTCAAACAGCATCCTCCCATCCCTATGAAAAACAGCATAATAGAATAATTCACACAGATAGACTTCATGATTCTCCCAATGTTAAATTACTACACAAAAGCAGCTGCACATTTGAACCGATTCACAGCACACCTGGTGGACTGCATCTGTCTCTGAGTCTCTGGATCTTCAAACATCTTCACGATGGGCTCAGTTTCAGACTGCAGCTGCTTCAGCTGGGCCACAACTGTGGTTCTTTTCTCCCTTAGTGCTGAAGAGACAGAAATGATCACTGTAAATGACACTTCAATTCTGCAGAATTGTGTGAAGATTTTTGAGCTTCAATGTAGGTCTGCTTATAGGTAACATAATGCAAACAATACTCTAAAAACACATACAATGTGGAATGTCTTTGTCAGGATAGAGATTCTTATAAACATCCATCGCAAAGTCCACCATGTTGGTGTCGCTGAGAAGATCCAGCTTTCCTTGAAGAAGTTCTTTCTCATTGTAGATCTAAAGCCACAACCAACAAACATCAGATAACAGAATATTATGTTTTCACATGTTTTTAAATATGCGATCTGTCCTGAACAAAGCAACGATTCAAGAATGTGTAGAATGCAGGTGCTGGAATAATTTTAAGTGATCTTCAACAGACCTGTCGGTATTAATATAACAGACCTGTCGGTATTAATATAACAGACCTGTCGGTATTAATATAACAGACCTGTCGGTATTAATATAACAGACCTGTCGGTATTAATATAACAGACCTGTCGGTTTTAATATAACAGACCTGTCGGTATTAATATAACAGACCTGTCGGTATTAATATAACAGACCTGTCGGTATTAATATAACAGACCTGTCTGTATTAATATAACAGACCTGTCTGTATTAATATAACAGACCTGTCGGTATTAATATAACAGACCTGTCGGTATTAATATAACAGACCTGTCGGTATTAATATAACAGACCTGTCGGTATTAATATAACAGACCTGTCTGTATTAATATAACAGACCTGTCTGTATTAATATAACAGACCTGTCTGTATTAATATAACAGACCTGTCTGTATTAATATAACAGACCTGTCTGTATTAATATAACAGACCTGTCGGTATTAATATAACAGACCTGTCGGTATTAATATAACAGACCTGTCGGTATTAATATAACAGACCTGTCGGTATTAATATAACAGACCTGTCGGTATTAATATAACAGACCTGTCTGTATTAATATAACAGACCTGTCTGTATTAATATAACAGACCTGTCGGTATTAATATAACAGACCTGTCGGTATTAATATAACAGACCTGTCTGTATTAATATAACAGACCTGTCTGTATTAATATAACAGACCTGTCTGTATTAATATAACAGACCTGTCTGTATTAATATAACAGACCTGTCTGTATTAATATAACAGACCTGTCATTATCATTATTATATTAGACCTGTGATTATTATAATAACAGACCTTCGGTATTAATATAACAGACCTGTCGGTATTAATATAACAGACCTGTCGGTATTAATATAACAGACCTGTCGGTATTAATATAACAGACCTGTCGGTATTAATATAACAGACCTGTCATTATCATTATTATATTAGACCTGTGATTATTATAATAACAGACCTGTCGGTATTAATATAACAGACCTGTCGGTATTAATATAACAGACCTGTCGGTATTAATATAACAGACCTGTCGGTATTAATATAACAGACCTGTCGGTATTAATATAACAGACCTGTCGGTATTAATATAACAGACCTGTCGGTATTAATATAACAGACCTGTCGGTATTAATATAACAGACCTGTCGGTATTAATATAACAGACCTGTCGGTATTAATATAACAGACCTGTCGGTATTAATATAACAGACCTGTCGGTATTAATATAACAGACCTGTCTGTATTAATATAACAGACCTGTCTGTATTAATATAACAGACCTGTCTGTATTAATATAACAGACCTGTCTGTATTAATATAACAGACCTGTCATTATCATTATTATATTAGACCTGTGATTATTATAATAACAGACCTGTCGGTATTAATATAACAGACCTGTCGGTATTAATATAACAGACCTGTCGGTATTAATATAACAGACCTGTCGGTATTAATATAACAGACCTGTCGGTATTAATATAACAGACCTGTCATTATCATTATTATATTAGACCTGTGATTATTATAATAACAGACCTGTCGGTATTAATATAACAGACCTGTCGGTATTAATATAACAGACCTGTCGGTATTAATATAACAGACCTGTCGGTATTAATATAACAGACCTGTCGGTATTAATATAACAGACCTGTCATTATCATTATTATATTAGACCTGTGATTATTATAATAACAGACCTGTCGGTATTAATATAACAGACCTGTCGGTATTAATATAACAGACCTGTCGGTATTAATATAACAGACCTGTCGGTATTAATATAACAGACCTGTCGGTATTAATATAACAGACCTGTCGGTATTAATATAACAGACCTGTCGGTATTAATATAACAGACCT
>JAZGTH010000069.1:1377500-1455000 GCA_036877525.1 Chromobotia macracanthus
GGTACAATGTCTTAAAGTCAATGTCATTAAAATAAAAGCAAGATCTTTTTATTTTAGATTTTGGCAAAATAAATGCGATAGTTTTAGGAGCTCACATTAGCTGAATTATATTACAAATGTTAAAGTTTAATGAACTTACCTCATAATTAACATTTAACGTCATTTTCATAAATATGAAAAAAAAAATTTACATTAAGATAAGTGTTGTGGTGGTATTTGTTTTTACAGTGTTGTGAAAAAAAATCAACAATGAGTAACGTTATCATTGTAAACAATGTTAACTCTCTATAATACTGTACAGTACTGTACTAAACTGTAGTATACATACTATACTATAAACATTGTTATTCTACTATGTGACATGTCTAATACAGCAGTAGAATTACTCTCTTTATATGCAACTCCTGTAAACTGTGTGATGTTTCTCAAACAAATCATCTCACTGTGTCTTCAGAGCTCTGCCAGAAGATGACTATGAGATCCGAGTCAGTGTGGATGGTGTGCCTATCCCTTCAAATCAAATTTGTGATAACTGGTCATATTACTGGTGGTATTATTACTGGTATTGTATGTTCCATGTAAGTGAGAAAGACGTCAGTAAAGTGTTTATAAAAACATACCTAACCTCCAAAAATATGACAGCATACTTACAAACACATGCTGTTTTACAGAGCAGATGGTACTATACACCCACCATTCAAAGTATCAGCCCACTGTCAGGTCCTCCAGGTCAGATTCTGGTTTCAGTTTGTATGATTTTGTAGGAGCTCTTTTATGCTTCATTGTTCCGCTACACAATGAAGCAAAAGTGATTTTATAACATTTTATGATGTCATTGAACAGGGACTGTGGTGACACTGCGAGGACGAATTTATACTGATGTGTACGGAAGCAATACAGACAGAAGTTCCAATGGTCTGAATACAAGATTTGTGAGGTTTGGAAATTTCCTTTGGAAAGTTCATATACAAGAAACTATAAGAACTATATTTATATGTTACACAGTAATTTAAAATATACAGTACTGTGCAAAACTCTTAGGCCATCATTAGATTTCAACCAAAAAGTCCAGGAAATGTGTATGTAGTACACAAAATAAAAATAATAAGAAAAAGAGCTTTTATGGGCAAGTATCCAGTGTGAGCTCCCCTTACACCTGCACAGCAGTAACCTGCAGCTCTCTTAAACAGAATGAAACCCACAGTTCTGATTCTAGCCTAATGGCTTCAGGAAAATCTGCCCAAAAGAGCTAAAGACGTGTTTAATGCCAGAAGAGTCACACTAAATACTGACTTCTGCCTGGAGAAGCCATTTGGTTCTGAAAATTGTGTTTTTTCATTTGTGTACATAATTCCTGTATTTTCTGATTGTATCTTAATAAAGAGGAGACCAAAAAGTAATTATGAAGGTCATTCAAAATTTGCTTAAACAACAAAGCTGCTTGTGCCTTAAGACTTTTGCACAGTATTTATTTTAAAGAAAAGGATGTTTCATCCTTAATAATACATTGCATCTGTTTAATGTTTGTCATTTGTTTTCTCAAACAGGGCATACATGGGGGGCATGTCTTGTGAACTACTGAAACCTAATTCAGACGAAAAGTAAGCATATGTAACCTAGCTACATAAACATTAAAAATGTTATTTTGAGTGTTCTACAGTTTTTTAAAGGTTGTATTAACATTACTGTATGGTTATAAGAACGTTATTTAAACATCTTTAAATTCTGTAACGCTTTCATAACATTCCATTAACAACTTAAGAATAACATTTTTGAAATATATGATGTATAATGTTAAAAAAAGTTCTACTAACATTAGAACAAGAATGCTTTTTGATAACTTTCAGAGAATTTGAAAGAATATAAGCCAATGTTCTGAGAATGTTCCCTGTTAACTGGTAATGCAGCAATGTAAAGGTAAGTTGCTTAAATTGCCTTTTGTTTATAAGGTATGGCCTGACATTAGACAGTGAGGGGAGCAACTGGGGATACATGAGTTGCAAAATGACTGGAACTTATGTTGGTGAGGAACTTCAATTATTCAGATGAGATTTATTTAATAAAAATGAACTTACATTTTTGTTGAATGTCATCTTGGTCTTCAGGTCATCACAACCTCAGTTACATTCTGGATGGTGAATATGGAAGGTCAGAGAAGTTCGATTTGACTAGATTTACAATGTTGTAAACTTTTACAAGCTTCCATTCATCCGTATTGCTGAACATCACAACAGAACACACTGTGTTTTCCAGGAGCATGCCAGACTTTGCGCTTTACACTGTCTCAGCACTCAATGCAATCTCCATGTTCCAGACATACGCAGGTGTGGAACATTTGTTCTTTTTAATGAATACAAAATGCTGTTTTTTGCTAAATGAGATATTTCTGAAGATCTTGGCCTGCTGTTTCAGAGGTGACAGGAGTTTCTCCATCTGAGGGCAGTCTGCTGGGCGGCACAACCCTGACAGTTCATGGACACTACTTTGATCAGACTGACCTGCCAGCTGTGGTTTTAGTAGGAGGTAAAGCTCATGTTCTCTCACTGGTGAATGTATGTACAGTGGTGGTTTTGGCTTGTATGGCGCCCTGAGCAAACCATACATGTGATCTGATTGCTCATTTGATTTTTTGTTATTTAACTGTTTCTTTTGTGGGCACACCGTGCTGCCTCTTATAAAATACCTGCCCATGGCTAAGTCTGTCTCCACATTGAGTTAAAGATAAAACACTATGTACATTAAAAATTATGCACTGTAGATGCATTTTATCTTAGTTACTTATCACATATGAAACATTATGATGCCATGGTAACTCCTTCATACAAAAGTCACATTTTGATTGGACACAAGAGGCTCATTTGTTCTGATTCTTACCTCTTACTTCAGGATAAACATGGATCATTAGATTTTGCACAAAAGTGTGGAGCCTGAGTGAATGGCAGTGTAAAACAGCGAAATACTAAAATTTATTTTTCATACATTTTTTTATAAATGTTCACTCAGATTATGCTGATAATTTCAATAATAAAAAACTACTTATATAGATCAATGTATTTTTTTAATGATTAAAAACATAACTCTTCATAGTTTTTTTGCTTTATCATCTTCAGGTCACGAGTGTCAGATTCAAAGTGTATCAGATGAGAAGATTGTCTGCGTGACTCCTGCTTATGAAAAAACCAACATGACGCTGTTTCCAGGTGAGAAACCTGAAATCTGATCTCGGAACAGTGACATCTGTCTACAGTCTAATGCTGCACTTCACACATGAAAACATCTGACCAGTTTGTCACTCTACTAATGTCATTAACCAGATCATGACCCAAGATCTCACTGTCAACAGAAGAGAGTTTATCAGAGACATCACACACGTCACAGCAGCCAGACATCTTAACAATTTCATTGAATTCCTCCATGTAATCATGCAATCAAAATATCTTTATAGATATATAATATTTTACTGAAACCGTCTGACTGGTAGCTTAAAATATAGATTATAGGCATACAAATGTACACACATTTTATTATGGTAAAATCCTGTGTATATACAAGCATATATTGAACTATATTATCCTTGAGAAAATACTGGTTTTACTGAATTGTGTAAACTGAGGGCAGTTGTGGCCTTGAGAGTTGGACTTGTGACCTAAAGGTTGCGGGTTTGAGTTGGCTGGAGCGTTGGTTGGAAACAGCGGAGGTGCTCTTGAGCAAGGCCCCAACCCTCAGTGCTGCCCGCTGCTCTGGGTGTATGTTCATGGTTTGCAGAGTTATTTACAGCTGACTGCTCCAGTGTGTGTGCACTGACCAGACGGGTTAAATGCAGAGGACAGGTTCTGAGTGCGGCTCCTGCATGTCACTTCTTCTTTTATTTTATCTGTCATGTTTGCAGGCAGCAGAGGATTCAAACTGGAGATGTGGAATAACAGCAATCCAAGCAATCTAGCAGATGTTCTGGTGTATAATTCCAGCAGGCCGGGTTATTCCGTACAGTGGGTGGATTCCCTGTCTTACTTGTGGCCCAATGAAATGGATAACTTTGTGGCTCGATTGAGTGGTTTCTTTGTTCCGACGGAGACAGACAACTACTATTTCCGAGTCAAAGCAGACGATCGGTGCATGCTGTATTTCAGCAGGACTGGCCTTCCCCAGGATAAAGTATGTGAATCAAAGTTAAATCAATAAATCATTTCAATACTTGATTTGAAATAGTACATACAAGATGACGTACATTATCATTGTAATAAAAGTATATTTGTAATGGATTTGTAATCAAATCATTTTATTTCAGGTCCAGATTGCTTACTCCTACTATACAACCAGTTTCTTCTCCTATTCCTACCAGAGGTCAGAGGTCATGCGCTTACAGAAAGGAAAACCGTACGTGAAGGTTTTTAAGCAAATCTGAAAACACATATAGGCATCCTCCTATTATTTTCTGCTGTATAATCTCATACCGGATTATAAAATAATGCACTGCTGCTTTAACGTGTTGCAGGTACTACATTGAGCTTCTGATGCAGGAGTATGGATATGTAGCCTCAGTTGACGTGGCTTTTTTCAAAGAGATCAGTCTTTTCACAGCCCAGCAGACAACAGAAGGCATCAGTGAGAGACAGCAGATAAGCGCCAACTACAATGTTTTACCTGAGAAACAGGTGAGTGGATGTACAGAAGCTTTTTAGGTGAAGCTCCAGAATTACTCGGAGGAGGATGGAAGTTGATAGTGTTTGGAAATTCATAACAGACACTGCACCTGCACAAAAATACAACTGAAAACAAACCTGTTGCTATACACTTGAATAATTCATAACTTTCTATTGTTATACAGCATCTACTTAATAAATGTAAAAACGGCGAAATCAGATATGAAGTATTGCACGTGTATGTATGTGTGATTTTTAATTCGCTGCTGTTTTAGGTGATTTGTTTCAAGGGCTGGACACCAGTAAACAGCGTCCAGGAGATGCAGAGTTTGAGGATCAGCAGTGACTGCTTCTCTCAGAGCAACTGTGAAAACACATACTACTTCCTCTCATATGGAGCTGACAGAACAGGTGTGTTACTGTACAGCATGTCCCTTCACGACTGGAACTGTAAAAATGATTTTGATCTGTATTCTCCACATGAACGAATTTGTCTTTGTCTGTTGTGTTGTTTACTGATATTGTTTTGGGCATTTCAGCACCCATTCCAGTCAGCGCATCAGCGCTGGATCTGCAGACTGCTCTGAATGATTTGTGGACCATTAAACCAGACACTGTGACAGTCACAAAGCAGGAACTGAGCACAGAGTCACTGTACAATGTGACATTCAACTCCAACAGAGGTGAACTAACCACAGGACACAATTAAAGAGAATAAGTGATCTGTTAAACATCACAAATCCTTAATTGATTCTATTGAGTTTCTGTATCACAGGGACAACAAATTATTTGTTTTAAATATTTGTATTTTATCTCATTTTTTTAAACTTGTTACATTTATGGAGGTTTTGTTTCATTTTGGGTTGAATTTTTTAGAGAACTATTAACAAATGGTTTCACTTGGTTTTTAAATCTTAACTGTCTTGATCTCAGGTGACTTTGAGGATCTTCAGTACTGGACCATGGGGCCTGATGTTAACATCACAGTCACAGTTACTGAAGAAGTAAAAGGGAAAGCTAGCCTGGAGAACTTCACACTGCTGTGGGGTGGAGTTCCATCACTTCCTCTGGCTTATAATGCATCTGAGACTGAGGTTTCTATTTTTTATTTGTTCATGTTGAAAATCTTTTTTGCCCTTTTGATATGTTCCCTTTCTGCATTATGGTTACACTTTCGTTTTGTGATTTTACAGGTTCTGGCTGCGATAAATGTGATGATCACAGCTAAATGCCCATCACAGATTCCAACCGCTGAGAATGTTAATGTAAAATTTTTTAGAGATTATGAGGACACTGTAGCAGTAAGTACTGCCTGAATCAATAATTAAGACCAAACAAATGTTTGGTCATTGCCTTTTTGATACTAATAGAACGTGGCATCCTGTTCTTTCTGTAAACTTTGTTGGTAATACACGGTACAAAGTTCTATCATAATAAATATCAATTTCTGCCAAAGCATCAAACAGATGTACAACGTTCTTTTTGTCAATCCAGTTTTCAGGCAGAGGACAGCGAGTCACAGATTCTGAGGCTTTCTGTGGCCGCTGGTCTTTGAGGAACCCAGACATTATTTTCGACTACAATGACTATACAGCATCTGGAACAACATACGGCCAAATACCACTGCAGCTTTACAGTATGGTAAGAATCACCAGATATTCTTGTATCTTAACCATCCTCTTCTGGAATCAGTTTTCATCAGTATAGAACAGATATCTTCTCTAAGACAGGAACAAATTTGTTTTCCCAATAAAATGACATTTTTATTGCAGTTCTGCTTGGCCTACAAAGGCAGTCTAGTGAGTGAAATCGGAGTGGTGTTCAGTTATCAGACCAACGCTGGTGCTTACCAGGAGATAAACACTAGAATTTCTGTGCAGTTTGACTCATCGGATGAGTAGGTTCAACCCTCTAAACATAAAGTCATCATACATCATTCAATTGGTGGATTTGTTTCTGCTATATAAACATACATTGAAACCACAATCAGTTATTTTTGTGAGCTTATGTAACAGCTTTGGTCATTCTCAGGTGGAAATACAAGTGTGTGGATCTCCTGGTTTCCATTCAGCAACAATACACAGGCTCCAACTTCAAACTCTTTCAGCTGAGTTTGTATGGACAGAGCTCAAACTCTGTTTACTACATAGATACTGTTTATTTTGGACGGGCATCGCCTGCTTTGGATCCTAATGGTACTTAGAAATGCTTCTGGTTTTATTTTGAATGGTGGTGTAGAAAATGACTGTAAACATGAATTTGTGTTGGATTATAAGTCTGGTTTATAGAAAGATTGCTTTAATGTTTGTAACACTGACTGTTTTACTGTGATCAGTTATAATGCAGGGACGAAGGCCACCTGCTCTTTTCAGCACCGGCCATTTCTTCTCCAGCATTGCTGTGCGCAAACAAACAAACGCTTCACAAGTCAGTTATGAGATCACGGCCTCGCCATTCAACTGTGGCTTCGGCATTCCCCTGTTTGAAATTGGCTTTCTGCAGGTACGTTAAAGGAACAGCCAAAAATTAAAAACCTGGCAACATCATCTTTATGTTGTTTCAAACCCATTAAACTTTATTCTTTTCTAGACCACAAAAGATAAAAAAACAGTCATGATTTTTCTCCTCTTACAATGAAGGAAGACTAGAGCTTTGAAGCTAAACGTTTAAAATAAAAGTGTAATTTAAACTGTGTACTATATTCCAAATATTCCATACTATATTCCTAAACTTCTAATGCAAAATAGTATATCTGGTAATGAAACTGAGTTTTAACCCTTTATTCACACAGACTGTCTAGGCATCTTCACAGATTTCACCATCATTACCTCTCTAGCTCAGTGGCTCTCATGAATGCATGAATAACTTAAGTGTCAGTCCTGTACATTATTTACAATTTCTCCTTTTGTGTTCCAGGAAGAAGTATTTCTCTTAAACTCTATCTTTAAAACTCACTAACCTGCTTAAAAACGGAACACAACTGATACTCAGTTATGTGAGAACTGCCTTTTAAGTCCTGGAAACGCCCTCATAACTCTGTTGTCACAGGTATCATATATCTAAAACGTTTTAATTTTTGTCCTACAGAAGATGGCAAACAGCACAGAAGACTTACTGATTCAAAGCCAGGAGAATGCTACAGTCACAATCACACGTCCTCAGAAAGCCAGCCCCCCCCTCACTGGAACATTTGACGTTTCGATCTTTGGTCGACGTGTTGAGGGTAAAGATGCCGGCTACAGACACTATCTGAATATATGATATGAATCTAATATGACCTATAACATGTGAAACAGCATCTAAAATATATATGAAATATATATATATTCTATTTCATAGTTAATATATATATTTTGAATATATATATATATATATATATATATATATATATATATATATATATAATATATATATGAAATAGAATTTGACATGACTTATAATATGAACTATTAACTATAAAATGAACCACATATAAACTATACTATGAATTATATATGAACTATAATATGAACTATAAACTATAATCTGATCCATATATGAACTATAATCTGAATTACATATGAAGTATAAAAGTGTTGGAGAGCTGGACTGTCCCCTTCACCTAAACAACATCTGCAGTGGTTTAACAGGTTCCTCAAGTACGTGTGGTGTGTGTCCCTCAGGTCTGCCTGTAGACATCAGTGCTGGGGACCTGCAGTACACCCTGCAGGGGATTCCAGAGCTCGGCCAGCTGGCAGTTCAGAAAACTGGAAACTGTCAGGGTTACAGATGGGACATCCGATGGCTCACAGTTCCTGGCAATCAGCCACTGCTAAAGGCAAGATACCATAAACTGATAACACCGAAACCATCAATCGCCTGAATAAAAATATCAGATAACAAATCAAAAAGACCTAAAAACATAAGAGCATAATAATTCTAGTAAGCTGACATTTGTCTTCTCTAGAGTTACTGAAAAGATCGTCAGTGTCTCAAAGTGTGCTCAGTTCTTACCAGTCTCCAGTCATATATTACAGAATGAAGAGCACATTATGTTACGCTTTCCACATTTGGTTTATAATCTTACTCTTTGACAGCATGGGATTTCTTTTTTAAATGTAGTTGATATAACCCATTACAGAAATAATTTACCCGAGAGGCCATTTTTTATGTTCTTAGCCTCATCTCAGTCCAAAACTTGAATGCTGTTTATTTTGTATTTTATATACACACAGAGAAATTATTTACAATACAATCGTTTGTAACAGTCATCCAGTTCCTAAAAAACATAAAGCTTTATTCATGAGCTGTATATTCACGTGTTTGAACTTGTTTGTGTCCTTATGGAAATCATTGACCAGGGTCACTGTGAGCTGTTGTCGTATAGATCAATAACTGCATGAAAATGATTAAAAATTTCACAGAAAACAAGAGTTTGATTTGAAACTGTCAAAACGTTTAGTCTGGGTGAACTATCGCTATAGCTCCTATACTAAACTTTTTGAATTGTCTTTCAAAAAGAACTCTTTCTGATATGTTACCAGATTAATTCCTCTGCTGTGGTTGGTGTGAATCCTTCAGTGACATCACGCGAGGTCGAGCAGGGGGGTCTCCTCAAACAGAGGATTATGGGAGATTTCCTGCGCATCCCAAAAGATAAACCACAGGTGCATTTCTTACCCACTACAGATTTGACCACAATACATGTTTGTTCAGCATACACCGGTACATACATAAGAAGCCATGGCCTTGTCTTTTTCTAATGTCACCTGATGCCCTGCAGTGTGCATATTTCAATAGTGTTACATTGTGTGACAGGTGAAAAGGTCTGTTAGACTGTCTGATACTCTGTCGGATACTCAGTGTTTGTATGTCTGGAGGATTACGGCTTAAGCAGAGCATGAAAAGTTTATTTGTGTTACAGACAGGTGCGCAATAAGTCACTTGATGGTCTGTGACTGTCTCTGTTAAAGGAACACTTTACCCAAAAATACATATCTTTTATGTTATTCCTAATTCTGATGAAAACAAAAAATAGTTTGACAGCTTTGGTCACGATTTACATTCATTGTATGAAAAATACTAAGACTAAACCTTTTACTATAAATAAATTGTGTTCCTACATGGAAGAAAGTAGGTCATCAGATGATTTCCAAAAAACATGAGAGTAAGTACCAGAAGGTTCATGCTTCATTTAACACTTTGGAACAGCAGTTTCACCTGTTGGGTCACGTTCCAAAATTATGATATATGATTATGGACAGCAGGAACACATTATGTTAAATGCAAAAAATAAATACAACTATATAATTAA
The DNA here is from genome assembly GCA_036877525.1 of Chromobotia macracanthus. Classification (NCBI taxonomy): domain Eukaryota; kingdom Metazoa; phylum Chordata; class Actinopteri; order Cypriniformes; family Botiidae; genus Chromobotia; species Chromobotia macracanthus. Next base: position 1,387,437 of record JAZGTH010000069.1, read on the forward strand.
TTTAGGACAGCAAAATAACTTAGACAAATTTGACAAATGAATTTGTCACAAATTCAAATTCATTTGCAACGAGCAGTTTGCATGACATTACGGGGTAGATAACGGATTCTTAATAATATCAGATTTTTGTTCATTTTTAAGCAAAAAAAGCAACTTGAGGACTTCTAGCATTGGTTCTATAAAGCTGTCTCATATGTTCATGTTGTTATTTATAAGGTGGAGGTTTTCATCAATGGCATCCCATCATGGTGTTCAGGGGACTGTGCTTTCAGCTGGACTGAGTCTAGAACCCCAGCAGTGACGGGAATTTCGCCTACAGCAGGTTCAGTAAACAATGAAGCTGCACGCACAGGACACGATGTCCTCTCTCTTTCTTTTGTGTTTTTTTTATTGGTTTAGTGGTTTACTGGCATGACCTGTATTTCAGGTTCCAGTGGTTTGGGAACTGTTCTCAACATAACTGGATCAGGATTTGATGGTGGGAATGTCACTGTGAGGATTGGTGATGTGGAATGTTCCGTCCAAGAGGTCACCAGTGAGTCCAAACCCAACAGGCCACATTCAGACCTGTGAAATCAGAATGAGAGATTTCTAGCTTTATCCCGTGACTTTGACAGAAAGTGACTGTTAGTTATTTCAAGTATTAATTAAGAAGAAATCTGACCATGTCATTTTTTTCAGATACCTATATAACCTGCAGAGTTGGCCCAGCAAGTGCTGGTGTCCAGTCCGTGTCTCTGAGTTTCTCTGGTCTGGGTAATGCCCGATACGTGAACGGCAGCAGTGTTAACTTTACAAACCTGTTGGGAGTGACCTCCATATACCCCACCACAGGAAGTGATGCAGGTACAGGACAACACTGAGAAAGAACAGGACAACAGCTTAAACCTTTGCTAAAATAAAAACGTGATTCATTTCAGTAAAGCAGTTTTATAAATATGCCACACAATCTTTTGGTGAACTTAAGATGTCTTTCAGACATGCAGTACTTACACTTGTAGCCCAGCTAACAGGGAACATTCTCAGAACATTGTTTGAAGTTCTCTCAAAGTCATCAAAAACATTACAGCAACATTTGTAGAATGTTTTTTAAAGTTAAATATCACATATATCAAAAATGTTATAAGCTAAGTTCTTAGTGGAGGGTTTTAAAAATGTTACAGAATTTAAAACTGTTTGAATAACATTAATACAACATCTAAAATAAACTGGACGTTTTGAACGTTCATAGTACATTCAAAATATATTCTTTAACAGAAACGTTGGGGAAATGTTCTTACAACCTAAAATTGTTAGCTGGAGGGTGTCTGGTCTGTTACAGTCAGGTTTTCTGTTAACATGCTAGTTCTGGTTTCACAGGCGGGGCGATTCTGACTGTGCTGGGTTATGGATTCAGCATCGATACAGCGGTCACTATTGGCACTCAGCCATGTAACGTTACTGAGGCAGAACTTACCCTATTAAGATGCACAGTTCCTCCTGTAAGTGAAGGAGCTGCTCTGATTTACTTTGAAGGGTTTGAAGAATGACCTGAAAGTAGGCAACACACACACCGTATTAGCATTACTTATGAATATTACCACAATCCAGTTTAACCAGGCGTCACCCGCACTGGTGTAGCCCTGAATCAAGCAAACTGTTTAGATAAAGCAGAGCTTATTTTCAGTGCATCAGACGTAACTGTATTTAATGATTTATCACTCAGGGATCAGCAGGAGAACAGACTGTAACCCTGACTGTGGGAGAAATAACAGTAACATCAAATCAATCCTTCACATATAACAACTCTCTGATGGCCACCATCACTGCCTTCACGCCACACACCACAACAGTTTTCGGTAAGATTATGTTGTTTGTCATTGAATTAAACATGCAAAAAAACCATTCTGCTTATGTAAATATTCAATGCAGACTGTGTTTTTTATCCCCATGAAATGCCTTAGCTCTTTAAATCTGTTTCTCAACAGCCGTTCATCATTAAAGTTTGTTCTCTATAGTTGCTCTCATTCTGTGTTTGCAAATGTCAACAGCTGATTGTATTATAATCTGAGATTCTCCCACACTTTCTGTTCAGTTCTTCAGATAGAACTGACCTCCTTTAATTCAAAGATCACTCATCTTTCAGAACAATTCAAATAGTAATTAAATTTTATTAACCCTAAAATGACTAACCCTATTGTAAACGTCATGCTTGACCTGATTCTTTATGTAGGTGTATGTGTATCCTAAATGATCTAGAACTTACCTAGAGATAGCAACAGTAAGCTTTGAGTATTAAATAGAAACTGTTACTTTAAGAACTGAATAATGGGCCATACCTACAATTAGTGAATTCGTTGCCTTACAGATTTAATTGGACACTGTTAACATCAGTTAACATCACATTCAGATGTCAAGTGTCTCTTTACATCCTATTGTTTTCATCTTAATGTTATCCCTGGTTACAACTGTAAACCCCCATATGACCAGACAGAGTTCTGTTGATGTTTTCTAAGTGTTTTTTAAGCAGATGAATCAGCTGGATAATGTGGTAACTGGTTTAGCTGCTGTAATGAAGCTGCTTAGTGTTAGAACCCAGACGTTAGATTGAACATCAACTCAACGTGACCCAGCACACTATGAAAGATGTTTTATTAGTTCACAAAATGACATCAAAATTAAACTTTAAAACTTATTAACATTATTATTAATGGCATAGACCCAATAATATCTAAACTTATTACCTTCACCTTCAAATAATAACAAAGCAGTAATTAGGTGCTGTACATTATAATTTATAATACATGAACATAGATGAATTTTCTTTTTTGGTAAAGGACTCCGGGTTCTCACTGTCTTCGGCACACGTTTTGGGGAGCAGGTCAACGGCAGCTCTGTTCTGATTGGTGAAGCTGAGTGTGAGTTGTTGCAGTGGACCAATGAAAACATTACCTGCACGTTGCCCACACTCACCCCAGCTGTGTATGACATCCGCGTAAGAGTCGGGAACCAGGGCTACGCCTTGATCAGGTCCTACATCACTCACTGTAATACATAACGGCACATTTCAGATGTCTACAGCAGGGCATTAAGAGTGATTAAATATATGAATATACATACATGAAGTTTAACTATATTACTTTTCTATGTATTTGTTTGTTTCTGGAAAACAACGGGAGGAAAACTTAGCTGTATGATTTGTGTAAAGACATTTACTAGAAGTGAAGATTTGTAAAAGCTCCAGAGACTTTTGATTCTTTAATACAGTTGAAATCACTGATTATATAAGTGGTTTTGTTTATCTGCCTGCAGTGCTGGAGTTAATAGCACCATAGAGTATGTGCTGAAGATCACAGGGTTCTCTCCACTGCTGGGCTCTTTGTATGGAGAAACCATCATCACTATCACGGGTTTTGGGTTCAGCTCGGTACCTGCAGAGAACAACGTGACTTTGGGTAAGTGAACAGGACTAAACACAATGTCAGTAATTTCAAGAAAAACATTTAGTGGTCACACACACTGTACAACATAGTGAAACGCTTTGTATGGCTGTCTCTTCACAGTTTGCTATTAAAAAATGATTTACGTCAAAATAAAACAGATAAAAAGAAGCAAACTAGAAGCAGTAGTTTTATTGTCATGATTGTGACTCAGCAAAACTGTTTGTCTCACAGGTGACACACAATGCCAAGTAACAGACGCTTCAGACCAACAACTTATATGTGTAACCCAGCCTACGGAGAAAACATACACTGTGACAAACCAAGGTTTCCACACCGGTAATATCTCTTTATTATCTCCTTCTGTCACGCAAATCTTCTGAATACATCAGAGGCAGTGACACAATGGCTGTCAAGAACTGCGTCTCATGTCAACGACAGATAATGAATGTTAGTAGCAGGATGTTTCACAGGGTCTGATGTCCTTAGTCTTCTTAGGTCTATATTTACTTAAGCAGCAATATTGTAAAATATTTAATAAAGATTACTTCTTGAATTAACATTTTTTTGTTTTGAATTTAACACATTTTTGGGGTTGTAAGATTTGTTTAACACAAAACTTGTAATGGGAGAAAAACAAAACAATTCAAGATATCTTCTCTCCAAATTACTCTGATTATCTTAATTTATGTAAAAGAATGATTTTTTTACATTGTATTATATCATGGAATGTAATTTAGTGAAACGTGTCTGTGTCTGCATGTTAATTATACTGTATGTGCTCAGTGTATGGTCAGGGTTACGCCTGGAGCCCCTCTGCACTGATCGTTTCAGTGGGAGATACAGTGCTGTGGAGCTGGGAGGCTCCAGCTTTTGTGTCTGATCTGGGCTACCAGGTCTTCAGTGTGTCCAGTCCCAGCAGTACTGATTATGATGGTATTGCCTTCAACAGTGGAAACACCAAAACTGCCAGAGGTACAAAAATTACATCACCAACTGTTTCACAACCCACCTGTCGGTCAATCTAATTTAATATAAATTACTCAAAATCAGTCATTTTTTATTCATGTCAAAACTATACAACATACAACACTGCAAAATTTCCTTTTGCTCAGAAGGAATTTTCAAGGCATAGATATGTCTTATATGTCTTGTAGCTTGACTGCGTGACTGATCAACACAACTGGTTTCTCAAAGTCTTACATTTCAGTTACACAAAGCTAAACTCTCTGCTCTCTAATTAACTGGAGCTGCCACATAATTACACACCATGTTGTCAGTCACTGCCGAAAACAACAAACTATACAATGTTGCGCTATACGGAACTTATAAAAGACAATTACGTAAATTACCAAATACCTTTTGCGGTAAACTAAGGCTGCATTCCTGTAAAGGAAACAAAGAGAACAATAAGAGCTGGCAACACAATGTCAGTTTGATGGAAGAGGGGCAGAATCTCACCCTGCTGCTCTTTGTGTCTCTGTGTTTTGCCTTCAAGGGTTTTTTGCCTATCGTTTCACATCTCCTGGAGTTTATTACTACAGCAGTGGTTACATTGACTCCAGTAACCAGAAGACACTGCAGGGCGCAGTGACCGTCCTGCCTCAGGAGGAGAGAACTGCTGGGTTTCAGCTGTTTGTAGCGGGAATAAAGGCCTCTCTGAATTTAGGTACAATAGCAACACTTTCAATCAAAATGTTATATAAGCACATCATAAAATGCATAAAATTAAATTATTTTATAAAATAACTCACCATCTTCCATTGGATGGTCCCACCCCAAACGCATGCCATTGGCAATGCTGCTGTGATGGGCTGGTTTGGATGTTAAAACAATCAGAATGTTTTTGCTGACTTGTAGTACTCTGAACACATTCCGGCAGCTTTAAGCTATAATTGGTTTAGTGAGGACTCTGTAATGTCATACAATCTTCATTCAGTTTTCTCATCCGCAGCCTCACAGCAAGTGAATTCCTCTGAGTCACAGTGTGTGGACACGTCTAACTGCATCTGGGATCAGCTGGGATTCAATGAGACTTCTGATGGTCCGTTCTTCAGTTTCACTTCCTGTGCCAGTCCTACTGTGGAACACATCACTCCTGACCATGGTACCACTCATGACATCATCACCATCCAGGGGTCTGGCTTTAGCAACATTACCTGTGCAAATGAGGTAAAGTTCAGAGGTCACATCGTGACATTACAACTGACCTCAGGTCAGTATATGTTTGAGGTGCACAAACTAATCAAATGTATAGCTTGAATGCGCAGTATGTTGTTTTGGATAATAGCATCTGCTAAATACATACATGTAAACATACTTTAAACAGTATTTTAAAGAAACACTACATTACTGATCTGTAAAGCATACTAAAAATGACAATGTTCATTAATGTTATTAAAAAGAATTATTAAATTACTGAATTATTGTTACTGAAGACATCAGCCTCTTGTATAATGGGTGGTCTTGGAAAGGGTCTTAGTTTGTAAAGAGTGAAAACCTCTGCTGTAATCCATTTTGTCTCTGACATGACCTATGTATACTACTTGTAATGCAGAACCTAAATGGTCTTTTTTTCTGGTTGTCCAAGGTCAAAGTTGGAGGTCACCCATGTCATATCATCAACAGCACCTCCACTGAGATTGCCTGCACACTCAGTCCTGACAGTGGCGCTCCGGTGGGAACCCTTCTGCCTGTAACCGTCAGAGTCAACAACCTGGGAAATGCCATAATGGCAATGCCGAAAGAGTATGACCGCAGATTTGCGGTTCTACCTGTGGTTGATTCTGTCTCTCCCTCTGTGGGCAGTTTGACCGGCTACACACGTCTCTTCATCTCTGGTTCTGGTTTCTTGAATGCATCTGTTATGGTTGCAGATGTGCCCTGTGTTGTGGTCTCCATGAACTACACCCATGTAGAGTGCGACACCTCGCCATCTCAGGCCCGCACAGGAAACGTGGTGGTTTATGTGAACACCATCTCCTCCTCCTGCAGTTCTAATTGCATGTTTAATTACTCTGAGTCTGTTGCACCTGTTGTCTCCAGTGTGTTCCCTGATGCCGTTACTGGAAACTCAACACTTGTCTGGGTCACCGGCAGTGGCTTTGGGAACAATAAAGCTGATCTGGGGGTATTTGCAGACAACATTATGTTTGAAGTCACAGAGGTTACAGATAATAACATCACACTTCTGGTTGGTGCGCTGCCCGCTGGTCCACACGTTCTACAAGTCGTGGTCATGAGCAAAGGTCTTGCCACAGGAATTGTCACACTTACCAGCATACCACAGGCCACCATCCAACCAACATCAGGAAGCACTGGTGGTGGAACTCCACTCCTGATCAGAGGAAATGGCTTCGTGGAAGGAAATACCACTGTGTTGCTTGGTAACCTCCCCTGCCAGATTTGGGAAGTGACCCCAGATCAAGTGAAATGCATGACATCTCCTCATGCAGCAGGACAGGTGCAGGTGTATATTTGGGTGTTTGACGTTGTGTACCCAAGACTAAGTTTCAACTACTCCACTGAACAAACTCCAAACATCACCTCAGTGAGCCCTGTAACAGGTTAGATTCAGTTTAAAGCTGCAGTCTGTAATTTCTGCCTCTCTATCACCATCTCTGTTTGAAACATAAAATTGCAGGTTACTTAACATGCTTTTCTTTACGTGTGTTGGTCTTAAGTCAAATTAAGCCAAACTGATATTTGACAGCTGAAATGTACAATAACAGCTTTTTCTTCATTTTTAACCAAAAAAGCTACTTTTACTTGATGTTATACAATCACAACAATGGTGCTGATCTTTCCTTACAGGTCATGCAGGAACAGAGATCACCGTTTCTGGTTCAGGGTTTGGCACAGATGCTGCGCTCATCTCAGTGGAGATCGCTGGTGTCACTTGTAATGTGACGTCCATCACTGACACACAGTTGCTGTGCACTGTTGGTGAACACGCTGGAGGAACATTTCCTGTGAAGTTATACCATCAGATCAAAGGTCATGCCCTGACCTGGTCTGTCTTTAGCTATGAGCTGCTGCTGACAGGGGTCACACCAAATGAAGGTAATCAATAAAAACAGGAGAAAGTAGAACATATAAAAGAAAGTACTAGAATCTAAAAATCATGATCAAAAAAAAGTCCAAGTTAGTGAGTTTTCTTTTTCTGTTGAGCACAAATCATATGATATGGAGTTTGTAAATTTGTAAAGTTTTGTTTAGTACTTTGTAACATGAAGGGCTACCATTGTTCAATGTACAGTCTGGGTTCTGTGGGAAACCAGATGAAACCCACTGCCCAAATTGCCTACCTCCTTTAATTCTTAACTATTACAGTAACAAAACCCTACATTTACACCTTTTTGTTCTGTATTGCTTTAGGAAGCTATGCTGGAGGAGCTGTTATTACTGTACAAGGCTCTGGGTTCGACCCAAACTCCACCAGAGTCCTTATCTGTAACAGCGAGTGTAGCGTGAACCCGCAGACTTCCACGTCTACCCGACTGTACTGTGAAGTCCCTTACAACAATGGTACAAGTTACTTCCTCAAAAGCACTGCATACAGTATGCATCTTGAAATGTTTGGCTTGCATAACAACTCTTTCATCTGTCAGACAAATCTGTCACAGTCCTTGAACATCAGAAAATATGTACCATGGTTTTGTGTGAAAGACAAATATGGCAGGAATGCGAAAACAAAATCACAAATGTGACAGCTGAGAGAGAGTCACAGATGATTTGAGATATATAATGAGATCTGTGTGTCTGCAGGAAATCAGACAGAGCAGGTCTGCATGCTCACAGTGATGAATGGAGCTGATAGAGTCAACCTCACAAACGGCTACACTTACAGATCCTCTTTAACACCCCTGATCACTGATGTCACGCCACGCAGGGGCGGAACCGCTGGAGGCACCAGGCTCACCATCACTGGATCTGGTTTCAGGTGCACAGTCAAGATATATTTCTCACCTGCACAGTTATATCACAGACAACCTGTAGGGAAACTCTGTAGCCTGTGTAAACAAAACAATAAACCTAAGATGAAAATATATTTCAAACTACAATAAAAGTATATATTAAAAGCTAAAATGTAAAACTAAAATTATGATTAAGAGAACAAAAAGAACAGCAAAAAATGTGCAGGACAGTGAATTGAATTTACAAAATAATAGAATTAAGATCAAAAGTATAAAAACAAATAAGAACACAACAGACCACGAGTACTTGTGCTACACGCTGTTTCTTTAAAATGTCTTTTTTTTGTTTAACAACAATGCCATTTTAATGCCATTATTAGATAGTACAGTACATAGATTGGACAGGGACCGAGTCGGGAATCAAATCTATATGTCTATATTTAGGAACACTGCCCACAAGGCTATTGGCTTTGACAAACCCAAAAAATCTAAATTTCTCTTACTTTTCTTACCTGTAGTGCAAACGCCAGTGAAGTTACTGTGACGATTGCGGGATCTGTCTGTGATGTCCAAGCAGCCAATGAGACGCAGATTATCTGTGTGACCAACGATCAGCCAAAATCTCAGGAAACTAAAGTGCGAGTCCTGATAGGAAACAGAGGAATCAGCAGAATGGTACATCAAGACATTTAAGATCAGATCATTAGACCATCTCAAATGAAAAAACAACTACAAATTAACCAAGAAGTTTTACGATACCTGGAAAAAACTATCAGCCAAAATCTAATGAGTCAAACCTTGCCAAAACCTTGTCAACCCAAACTCACAAAACCAAACTACAGATGAACATACAAACTACCAAATCTTTTAGTTCTCATATTATGAATAATAAACCCTTTAAAAATGTTGTCATTTGTTTGTCGAGTTACAAGCACAGCTGGAGATGTTTCTTCTGTTTCTCAGGACCGTGCTGGTTTCTTCTACATCGATGTATGGTCATCTCCCTACACATGGGGCGGTCTCCCTCCTCCTGAGAAGGGCTCGTTTGCTGTCATCACTGCTGGTCAGACCATCCTGTTGGACACCAGCACCCCTGTGCTGAAGATGCTCCTTATCCAAGGTCTTCATTTAGACAAACACTACAGTTATAAAAGACCTTTACAGTGCAAATACAGTACAGTACAAGTGTGAAAGAATACAACATTAGATTAAATTCACTTCACAGAGACTGAAACAGAGATTATAAGAGACACTAGAACCTAGATCAGGGCTAGTCAGCCATGCCAACCCTAATCAAACACACCTGCCTGTATTTCTAAAGCCCTGCATTATTTTACTAAAAGTATAGAGCTTAACTGTTCATTAGACATTTCTAAAAGTGAGGCACGTCTCCCCGATAACGGCACGCGATACACTCAAGGTCAAATAAATAATCCAGCTCATAAACACACATTCACCAATGGCTCTTTGAATGGTACTTCTGTTTCAAGGTGGGCGGCTGATTTTTGATGAGGCAGATATTGAGCTCCAGGCAGAGAACATTCTGATCACAGATGGTGGAGCTCTGCAGATCGGAACAGAGCAGCAGCCCTTCCAGCATAAAGCCATCATAACGCTGCACGGACACCTGCGCTCTAAAGAACTTCCTGTCTATGGGACCAAAACCCTGGCAGTCAGAGAGGGGGTGCTGGACCTGCATGGTATGCTTCTGATACCTGAGTGTATATATGTATATACATATATATCATATATGATGTCTGTGAAAACACATTTTGCATTTATTTTAGTTCATTTCAGTTATTATTTATTCGTAAATTATATAGTCAGCATAACAATTTGGGCTAAAGAGTTTCACGATTGCTTAGTATTTACTGTCACCCTTTACTTCAAAGGGATAGTGACAATGAAAAAATGAAAATTCTTTCGTCATTTACTCACCCTCATGTCATTCCAAACCTGTGTGACTTTCTGCCAAGAAACTAAAAAAAGATATTGTGAAGTACAGTGGTAACCAAGCAACAATAGCACCTATTGACTTCCATTGTATGATTGCAAATCGTTTAATTTAAGAGACAGCTCTTAAAATATCTTCTTTTATGTTCCCGTAGAAGTTGACTAAATTTTCCATTAAATCAGAGATTTCTTGACAACCACGAAATAAGAAAAATGGTTCATTGTAGAAAAAGAAGAAATCTTTACAGATACAGAAATGACCTACATAACAGTCTGAGAAACCCATTAAAGTTAAAAAAAAGGCTCCAGGGTGGCTAAAGGTGATACATTTCCCTGATATAGACACCGCAGTGTGTAATCAGCTCCCTGCAGTCACATGCTTTGTATGAGGTTCAACTATAATCCTCAACTATAATTCTCCAGGAATTCCAGTACCTGTAACATGGACTCGACTTTCCCAGACTGCACAGGATGGCTCCAGCACTCTGACACTGGTGGATGCCGTCACCTGGAAGACTGGAGATGAAATTGTCATTGCTTCCACAGGACACAGGTACAGTATGGTTGTGCCATCAAAGCAGGAGTGACCTTACAGAATCAGCACAGAAACTTGGAAGAAATTAAATTGTAAAAATGATTTAAACAGTTCAATATCCTGCAGATGGTCATGGGAAATTGACCTGGATTCCAGAGGAACACACATACTGATAAAATGTGAACCTGGAATGTGCTTTAAGTCACTTTGGATAAAAGCATCTGTCAAAGGCATTAATTAAATATGCAAAACAAGCAAGCCATCAACCATGAACCATCACACATTAGTTGCTTAATATTTTTGCAACTGTTTGGTGGTGCTAGTGGTTGAAATGATATATAACAGCTAAGACACAAAAGCAGACATTTACTTTAATTTTTATGTCATAATTCAACATTGAGTCTGTTTTTATGAATCTACAGACACAGCCAAAGCGAAAATGAGTTGAGGAGAATTGCCTCAGTTTCAGATGACGGTAAGACCCTCACTCTGACCGAGCCCCTGACATACACTCATCTGGGTGTGTCCGTCACGCTGCCTGATGGGACAGCTTTTGAAGCAAGAGCGGAGGTGGGCCTTCTTACCAGAAACATTGTGGTCCGTGGATCCAACAACCTAGAGTGGAATGACAAGATTCCAGCTTGTCCTGCTGGATTCAACACAGGTTTGGTTGTTTCTTCATCATGGACAGATAGACAGTTATGTCTATGATGTAATGTTGTTAATGATGAAATGTAATGATGACTGTATGAATTGCTCATTATAAATTTACAAGGCTAAAATATTTGGCTACCACTTTTAAATAATGTATCACATTAATTCTACTGATATACTTGCATTTTCCTACAGGGGAGTTTGCAGTTCAGACATGTTTTCAGGGCAGGTTTGGAGAAGAAGTAGGAAGTGACGAGTTTGGTGGCTGCATCATGTTTCACGCGCCACAACCAAATCAAAACTTGGCCATTGGCAGAATTGAATATGTTGAGGTAACAGTTTGATGAATGACTGTAAACAAATACAAATTACTATCTTTAGTTTCAAAATCTCTGTGAGACCTTTATAATAGCCGAACAGAAAACCGCTCATGTTCTAAAGATGTCCAGTTTTGCATTATATTTCAATTCTGTCATTATTTTTGCCCTTGTCCTTCTTTAGGTTTTTCATGCTGGACAAGCGTTCCGTCTGGGCCGATACCCAATCCACTGGCATCTGATGGGTGATGTTCAGTACAAGTCGTACGTGCGTGGATGTGCCATCCATCAATCCTACAACCGAGCTGTGACCATCCACAACACCCACAATTTGCTGGTGGAGCGTAACGTTATCTATGATATTAAGGGTGGAGCTTTCTTTATCGAAGACGGTATTGAGACCGGAAACATTTTGCAGTACAATTTGGCAGTATTTGTAAAACAAAGCACAAGTTTGCTAAATGACGATGTAACTCCAGCCGCGTACTGGGTCACCAACCCAAACAACACCATCAGACACAATGCCGCGGCTGGTGGGTCACACTTCGGTTTCTGGTACCGTATGCACGATCACCCTGATGGTCCGTCTTATGATGTCAACATCTGTCAGAAGAGAGTTCCACTTGGACAGTTCTTCAACAATACGGTGCATTCACAGGGCTGGTTTGGATTGTGGATCTTCCAGGAGTACTTCCCTATGCAGAATGGTTACTGCTACTCCTCAAGGCCAGTGCCTGCTGTTTTCCGCCGCCTGACTTCCTGGAACAACGAGAAAGGTGCTGAGTGGGTCAATGTAGGAGCTGTGCAGTTCAGCGAGTTCCTCATGGTCAATAACGAGAAAGCAGGAGTGGAGGCCAAGAGGATTATTCACGGCTACGTCAGAGGATGGGGGCTGGAAGGAGGTGCAGCTGTGGTTAACAGCACCATAGTGGGTCACGTAGACGAGCTGGGACTGGGAAATGATTACTGCACCACTCATGGTGTTGTCCTGCCTCTGGATGATGGCATGAGTGTCATCAACACCAAGTTTGTGAGCTTCAACCGGTCATCGTGTGCAGCTGTCGGCGTGGCTGAAATAATCGGTACCTGCTCTTTCCGCTGTGGAGGCTGGAGCGCCAGGTTCAGCGGGATCCAATACTATCAGTCACCTAACAAGGCTCGGTTCAGATGGGAGCATGAGGTGGTGCTTGTAGATGCTGATGGATCTCTGACAGGTATACATCCTTTGGATATAATTTCAGACTGGAAACTCGGGCTGAAAAGCACAGATTGAATTTAGGTTAAAATTAGATTTGACTTTGCATGGCACACAGCCACAGTGACAATAAAGTACATTTAGCATTGCAAGTGCAGGTAATTATTGTAAACCAGAAGATGGAACAGTAAATATACAAAAAGGTCATATAGATATGTAACATTTAAAGAGATAAGTATTATTTAGAATAAGGATATTTAACTAGTAACCCTAATGTCTTTATGGTACCAATAGTAAGTTTACGTGGTACTAAAAACAGAGAAGAGGACAAATTATAAACTCACAATCTGCAAAAAAATCAGCTTGAAAGATTTTTGAGTGACACTCAGAAATGTAAAAAAAATTGTTTTTGAAAAAGATTTTGTTGACAAATTTGTTGAAAAAAGTTTCCCTTTTCTCTTGTTTAAAAAAAGGAAACATTAACTCCAAGGTGGTGCCGATGAGTAACCTGCTGGACCCCAGTCACTGTTCTCAAGCGGCAGACTGGAGTGTTGGCGTCTCTGGAGCAGTATGTGACAACACCACTCAATTCCACCGCTTGGTCTTCAACAATCCCTCACCGTCTTCACTGTGGGCTAACAATGTGATCCTCACCAACTCCTTTGGTAGGGTGAAGAAATAAACCGTTTAATGAGAAATGGAAAGGCGTGTGTGCATTTGTCAGAGTCTTTGTAATGACAGTCAGTAAATCTCTCTGTAGGGTCATGTGTGCTTCCTTTCCTAAACAAGCTTGTGACCCACACAAATGGCTGGATGGCATTGCTGCCCACAGGCCAAACCTACAACTGGAACTTTGAACGTGGCTCACAAATCACCAACATCTCATATAATGGAATGATCTACGGCTTCAAGGTAAAGTGTGCACACTACACAATACTTAGAATTCGATTACAAAATCATGTGAATATTGTATAGATTACATACATGTGATTTTTTTGTTCCTTTTGAGAACAGTTTTGTTTTCCATATTGAGAATGGATTTTGAACAACCTGAGCAAATTATTTTGAATTTAAAATAAAAACAAGTTTTCATTTTTAGATGAACTATTCCTTGAGTTGATTTTTTTATTGTTTTAGCAAATCTTATTTTGTGCCTCTTTTCTTCTCCCACAGCCAGAGAATTTTGTCATTCTGAATCACAACCTGACTCAAACTCCTGACCAGTTCCAAATTATAGATATGCGGAACGGTTCCTCGCAGCCCCTGAACTCCACTGTGAATGTAAATGGGGACTGGTACTTCAACCAGTCCTCAAACAGCCTCTATTACATGGGTAAAACGACTCACCACTTCACCCAAAACATTAGCTAATGTTTCTTTAATATATAAAGGAGAACGCATATCAAATCAAGTGTGATACAGTTTGGTGGTGAAATATCTGTATGATCAATGATTTATACAGATGTTATCCCAATAATGCAGGAGAATTAAATGTTTGTTAAATTTTGACTATAGTGTCTGGAAGAGACAGAGCAGTCAGCCGGAGGAGGAGGAACAGTGTGGATCAGTCAGTTCTAGACAGATCTGTGTCCTTTAATGTGTATCAATGTTACTATCCAAAGTGTATCACACCAACACAACCTCCTCCAGCCACTCTGGCCCCTCTGCCCAGCCGCAGACCTGCAAACTTCATGTACGTTATAAACACACACTTGCTCAGCACATTTGTTTATGAATATTACCACATTATCTGTTGTTTGACTTTGTGCATACAACATATGTTGGATAGTTTCTGGTCAAATACGTCATTTTGGAGATCAAGCCCAGAAAACAACTTCACTGTGCCACAAACAGGCTCTGACGTTGTCATTCCATCAGGTAAGCAAATGACAAAAGCAACAGAGATGTTGAAGGTTCCCTAAAACCTGGAGGTGTTTTTCAGACATTTTCTTTCGGTTTTTAAGAATCTAATACAAGCTTTGTGGTTAACATTATTTAAAGAAATGTTTACATTGTATTTTTCTGTACTTTTGAACTGCTGTGTATTTTGAAAAAATGCAAGTTGCTGAATATGGGCTACCAAAGTAATTTAAGTTTACATTCCTGATCAATAACACAAACGTTCCCACATTCCATAACAACTTTAATTTAAAAGAACTTAATTAAAAACTTTAATTACTTACTAATAAATAATAATAAAAAAACCTGTGGTGATCGGACTGGTCTACAAATTGATACCTGAACAACACAACAGACTCTAATATGGACTCAACTATAAGACACAATTATATGCAGATATAAGTGTAAACATGTCTCACTCTGTCTTAAAGGGAAATGGGTGGTTGTGGACATTGTTATTCCTTCCCTGAACAAGCTGACAATAACCGGAGTTCTGGAGATTCCAGACACAAATAACGGCACCTCCACCCTCAGTGGTTCACAATACAACAACATTGTTCTGAATGCCACATATATCTCCATTCAGGTAAGAGTATAACCACATCTAGACCAAATTGTGTCCTATTATATGACCATTCATTAAAACCAGAATCAAACTCTTTCAGAGGGCTAACTGAGCTCGCTGAAGCATTATTCTTAAAACAAACAAATTAAGTGCAGTGAGATAAAATACACTTATTAACAGCAGTGAAGTTGTGACAGTCTTTTCTTTCCATATCCAAGTGAAACGGCTTCTGGAATGAGAAAAAAAGGTGATTTGTTCTTTGGTATTTAATTGGATCATTAGAAGTTGGAGGGGCAGAAACTGACTGGCCATTGGACAGTCAATATAGTCCCGCCCTTGAAGACAGACATACATCATTAAGAGAAGAGATGTTGTTTTGTGGGGGAGGTTAATGTTTTTAATTGAAGATTACGAGGGCACATTATTAAAAAAATGTTGTGCACTGATAAACCATTTTTACAACTATAATTTACAACTGCAATACATCATAAGAAATAAGAACAGTAAATTGTGATTTTTTGGTGACTAAGGGAAAACTATAAATATCATATTGAATGTTTTAAGGGGGTTTTATGGTAATTAAATATTGTTGTAAGGATTTATAAAGGTATATTTATAAATATATTTATATTTATAAAGATATACCGAAAAATAAGACACAATTACTAGCTAAAAAAAGTTTTTTTATGTCTGCTTAATCAGGGAGGACGTCTGATTGCTGGATGGGCAGATGAACCTTTCAGAGGTCAATTACAGATCATCCTGAGAGGAAACTATCTCACCCCTGACTGGGTGTTGCCTGGAATAAACCAGGGGTCTAAAGTGCTGGGTAAGAGCATTACACAGACAATTTAGGTTCTTGGATATGTACCTAAACTTGTCCATGTTAAAGGGTCTGCATATAAGAAACCTGTGCAGACACCTGAGGTCTTTGTAATGTTTATGGAAACTGCTGTATTCCAGGTGTGTTTGGATCTCTTGATCTGTATGGCACGCCACACAATGTGTATCACACTAAACTGGCTAACACAGTCCAGGCAGGAAACAGAACTCTGTCTCTTGTGGATGCTGTTGACTGGAAGGTCAGACTAACAGAAGCAGTTTCTAGGGCTGTTCATTTAACATGTCAACTTTATTCATTAAGAAAATTAAGAAAAGCAATTAACAAAAATATTGTGTTTTTACGTTCAGGTTGGGGATAAGATTCTGCTGTCCACCACCAGTTATGACCCATGGCAGACCGAAACGCGCACCATAACTGCAGTCTCAGATAATGGCCGCTCACTGATCCTGGACCAGCCTGTATCATACACACACATCGGTTAGTCAGTTAGATCAGGGGCTCTTAAATGTTTCAGCCCAGGACCCAAACAATGCACCTGAAGATGATGCATAATTAGCAATAATGCAACTATGGTTACTATGGTAAATAGAAACATGGCATATGACTTAAGCGGCAAGTTTTTTGGAAGCAGTAGCAGACTTATTTCACACAGTACTGATATTTCTGCATTAGATAAATTAATGATCAATTTGTATATGAATTTTTCTACTGTTGAAGATTCACTCTTATTTTGAACGAACTCTTGCGGTTGCTTATGCATTTGCCATTTATCAATTTGAGCTAAGAAAAATGTGTAAAATGTGTAAAATGGCTATGCAACTCATACTTTAGGAAACGCTGCCCTCTATCTATCATAATTAATCCCATGTGATGTGATATGTTGATAAACTAAAATGAAATGGCCAAAACTATAATAAATTCTTTGAGTTGTAAAATAATAGTCATAAATCATCTCACTGTTTTGTAGTTAATGTGTTAAAGCACCCAGCTCTTTAATAAAATATTTAAAATATTATATTTATAATGCGTCACTTAGAAATAATATTAATGAATAAATAATTAAATATAAATTGTAAATATTTCTACTATTTAAATGCTTTTTCTAATACATAATATGGCTGTGGTCATGTAGGTCAAAGCTACAGTGTGCCTGGATCTTCTAGAAGCTATCAGCTCGCAGGCAATGTGGGTCTACTGTCCAGAAATATCAAGATCATTGGGCAGGAGTATCCAGCCATGAACACACAGTCTTATGGAGCCAGAGTGCTGGTGGGCACCTTCTCCAAAGGAGGAATTACTTACAGAGGTATAAACCTTAAAATATATAAAAGGATAGGCAGGAGGAGGTTTTAGCCAAAAAGATCTCCAAAACCTAAATCAAAAACCTATTTCTACTGTGTAAACTAAAACTTAAGCAGATCTGTGATCATTCTGATGTATTCAACACAGGAAAAGCCCAGATCAGAAATGTGGAGTTCTACCACACGGGACAGGAGGGCTGGAACGACCCCTCTGACCCGCGATACTCTCTGGTGTTTCTGAACCTGGGAGATGTGAGAACACAATCTTGATTCTTTCGCCTGATGGATGCTCTTCTGATACAGCACTGCAGTAAACCACAGAAACCGCATTGTGATTTTCCTACAGGTGCTTGATGAGTCCTACATCAAGGGATGTGCTTTCCACGAGGGCTTTGCTCCTGCTGTCGGCGTGTTTGGAACAGACGGACTGGGTGTTGATGACAACGTGATCCATCATACTGTTGGAGAAGGTGTTGCCTCCGTGTTAATGCAAAGAGAAATTAATATAGAATCACAATACACAATACTGTATGCTGATATGAATTACTGCTTTTTGGTTCTGCAATTTTCATTAAGGAATCAGAATATGGGGTGATAACAGCACTGTTCGGAGAAACTTGGTAACTATGACACTGTGGCCAGGATCTTACAACGGAGCAGCAGAGAGTCTGAACACAGAATGGAACGCAGCCATTGAGGTATCGATTTTAATAAATGTACAAATACTGTGGTGACTTACTACAGAAAAATTATCATATTAAAGCTGCAATCCGTAATATTTTCTGGTTAAAAACGCACAAAAATCAGTTATTGAGTAAGCACATAACAAATCAACACAATCTCCTTCTCTTACCCTGATTCACAACTGTAAGTTTATAATAATGATTTATAATTTAAACTGTCACGTCAGATTTCCTGTGAAATGTCAGTTTGGCTTCATTTGACTTCAACAAATGTAACAAAAAGTGTGTAAAGTAACCTGCAATATTATGGTTTAAACAGAAAGCCTAACATGGTACATAAAAATCATGTTATTAAACACCCCGTGTACTTTACAATAGTTAGTAGTTTGCCACTTATCTTAACTACAACAGTTAACTACAGTAGTTGTTTGTCTTCATGTTTTAGGTTAATGAAGCAACCAATGTGATTATTCAAGGGAATATTGTTGCTGGCTATGAACGAGTGGGATTCCGGATTGATGGAGAACCGTGTCCAGGTATACAAGACTGAGATAAATTTAAAGCGGCTTTGATAGAGAGGTAGAGATAAAATCTTTTAGTAAAAATCTTACACATCTTTATTAACTATTTACTATTTTCACAATATGTCAAAAGGATCTCCGCGTTCAGTGGCCCAGTGGAGTCAAAACGAGGCTCACGGTGGTCTGTACGGAGTCTACATGAATAATGATGGACTTGCTGGTTGCTCTCACATCCAGGGTTTCACCGTCTGGAAGAGTTTTGATTTTGGCATTTACGTTCAAGTATGATTCTCAAACGTCTTACGTGAATCAGTCAATTAACCATAAAACCAAGTGTTGCATACAGAACGCACAGTTTTAAAGGGACAGTTCACCTAAAATCTTTCCATCATTTACTCACCAGCATGCCATTCCAAAATGTATGACTTCATTGGTTTTGAGGAACACAAAAGAAGATATTTTGAGAAATGTCTCAGTGGTTTTGTGTCCATACAGTGGAAGTCAATGGGTGCCACAGTTTTATGGTTACCAACATACTTCACAATATCTTCTTTGTGCTCCTCAGGTTTAACTATCCCTTTAATGACTCGTTATTTATATGCAGTGCATTACTCTTGTGAGCATTTTACAGTTTCTCTGAAGACAAATGTTGTCCTCCTGTGACCTTCAGGTGTCCATGAGTGTGTACATTTCTAATGTGACTCTGGTTGATAACAGCATGGCCATCATGCCAATGATCTACAGCCCTCCATCCATCAGCCACGAATACGCCGACAAAACTGTCCGTATACAGGTGAGGACGCCCCGATTGGTTAAAGCCAATATAAACACACACTTTACAAACATATTATAAAGTTTACAGTGTAAACTTTACAGGTGTGAATGTTTAGTTGAAACTTTAGTTAAATGTTTAGTCCTGTTTTCTTCAGGGTGCTCTGATTGTGGGCAGCAGTCCTAATTTTAACTGTTTGGACAGACTGGCAACAACTGAGACCTACGTAGCCCTCAGTGAAAGCCACAGGGCTCCACGCCCCCCCAGAGGTATCGCGCAGCAGAGCTAACTGATACAGCAAAAACAATACAACTCATTTTCCTGTCTTTTGATAATGCTTGATATTCAATATTGATGATTCAATATTTAATAGGGCCTTTTCTCATTTTTTCCCTGAGAATCAAACCCATGATCTTGTTGTTGATAGCCCCCGGCCCTACCAGTTGAGCCACAGAAAAGAAATACTTACATATTTTTAACCATCATTTTGACAAAACTTGCTTGTCGTGTTTTCAAAGCTGTCTTGCACTAAATTAACACCATAAAGAAATATACTTAATTTATATACATCAATATAACAAGAAACTGCAGTATTTTAAAACTGACACTCATGTCTTTAGGGACATAAAGGCATTATATATCACAATCAACTCTAAAGTTTGACTTGCATTTTCTGAATTGAATTAAATCTGAATTGAATCTCAGTTGAATTGTGAATTGATTCCTTTGATTGTGTTGATGCTGATCTGTTTTCTGGGTGCAACAGGTGGCAGATCTGGAATTTGCTGGCCGACGTTTGAATCTGACCACAATCACGCACCAATGAAGCCTCACCCTGGACTCATGAGCTATAACGCCATAGCCGGTTTACTAACAGTCTCTGGTGAGACACATTCTCTCAAAACATGCTGTTCATTCTCCATTTACATTCACTACAAGCTGCTAAAACTGTTACACTGTCTGTTCCTGTCCTCAGATACAACATTTGTTGGGTTCAAGAACGTGTGCTCCACTGAAAGTAACTACATGTTCATGAGCAACCCACAAAATGAAGATCTACAGCATCCAATCAGTGTTGAGAGGATCATGAAGATAGACAGCACAGAAGAATCTCTAGCATTCATTCATAACCCTGATCTGGGGTAAACTGAAAGCTGCTTTTCGGATTGCTGTAAATCATTCAGTGATTGTTCACCATTGGGCTCAACTGTTCCCCTGGTGAAACGATTTGTGTAATGTGAATGTGCTATTGGAGCTCTTGCTCGACTCAGAAATGTTCAGCCCACTGGTGAAAAGCGCTTGTTTTTAATATGTATTGTACAATGTTCAAATTGCAATCCATAACTTTTTGTGGTTAAAAATGAACAAACATTAGTTATTGATATTGCATGACAGATCAACACAAGTTTAACACGATCTCCTTACCTCTCCTTACCCAAATCTGCAACCAAACTGGCCCAGTTTCACAGACAAGGTTTAAATCTAATTCCAGATTAACATTTTTATGAGTATTTTATTGAGTTGAGATGGCATGTTTGAGCCGTCTCAACTCAAAGCAACTTACACTGACATATGTTAAACTAAATCAGTGCCATTGGTTTGTCTCAAGATGCGCACCAATAATGATTTTTTTCAAAGCACATTTGTAAAAGCTACTCAAATATCCTAATTTATCTAAGGCTTACTCCTGGCTTAATCTATGCCCTGCCTGTGAAACCAGGCCATAAGAATGATTTATAATTTGAACTGTCAGGTCTGATTTCGTGAAAAAATATTTTATGTAAAAAGAAAGAAAAAGATCCGGCTACTAAATCACATCCACGTTAAAAAATAGTTCTGTAAATACCCTGCAATGTTATGTTTCAGACAGAGATGACAGCAGAGAAACAAAAGTTACGGATTGCGGTTTTAATGTGTTTGTTGCAATGAGACTCAAAAAGTGCATTATGAAGTAAAGGGGACTGATAAACTTGCTCTTACCACAGTAAAGTGAACCCATCAGACTGTGTGGACATGGACTGTGATGCTAAGAAGAAGACCATGCTGAAGGACCTGGATGGAAGTTTTCTGGGGGCTGTAGGTGCAGTGGTGCCGTATTCAGAGTATGAGTGGAACGGAGACCCACGACATGGACTGGGCGATTACCGCATTCCCAAAGTCATGCTCACGTCTCTCAATGGCAGCCGCATACCTGTAAATCAAATTGCTCCCAATAAAGGTAAATCTGAGAGCTCTTCATTATTTACACTGCTGTACAAGAGAACGTTTAGAAGAAATCAAAACAGCACAGAAATACAATGAAAACAATCTCCATTTTTATTTTTTTTTCTGTTAAATGTTATATGTTAAAAAGGTTAAATGTTATTGTTACTAATTGTCTTCAGAAACAGTATGTTTTTCTTGTTTTTATAGCATATGCAATATTTCTGTTGCATTTAACATGTCTGAGTATAATACAGTCTGTCTGTCTGACCTGTACAGGGGTGATCAGACACTCTTGTACATACATGAGCAGCTGGCAGAGCTACAGGTGTTTTGGACTCGATTACCAGATGCTGGTGATAGAAAGTCTGGATGCAGATACAGAGATGAGACGTCTTTCACCCGTGGCCATCCTGGGAGAAACATACGTAGATTTGCTGAATGGTATAACCCACTAACATTTTTCCCTCTTAACATCCAAGATTACTAATTATTTCAAGATACTGTCAATTACATAACTTGTACTAAGTGTATGAATTTACAGAAGCTGAAAAGGTCTTACTTTTGTTACAGGCCCACAAGACCACGGCTGGTGTGCGGGCTACACCTGTCAGAGGAGGATCTCTCTCTTCCATGGCATTGTGGCCACCAACAAGAGCTTTGACATTTATTTCACCAGCACGACACCTCAGAAGCTGAGACTTATGATGCTAAACGCTAAAGCTACAGAGGTTAGTGGTTAGATGGATGTTACAATATACACACACAGAATCTCGATGACACCTAGGAAGCTTCAAAACATCACTTCATTTTGATATCGTAAGAATGTTTATCACTGATTAAAGGAATGTTCTGGAAAACATTAGAGAAAACAGTAATGGAAAACATCTACGGTATCATCTCGTAATCAGCTATACATTCATGACACGCAAGCATTTACATATGGATTTGTTTAGTGGATTTCTGTATTGTCCTGATTAACACTAAACTTCTGTTCTTCACAGGTTGTTAGGGTGGCTATATTTTACTCAAACCCTCAGCGGTTAGACGTGTATGTAAACAACAATTTCGTAGGTCCAACTAACGCTCAGTGGAACACAGGAAGCACTGATTACACACCGCTTGAACCGACATATCCAGGTACAGTATGCATTTTAATACAGCTCCCCCTGCAGGCTGGAAGACCAAAGGTATTTTTTTTACTTAAACCAGGACATAAACGATGTTTTAGGATTATGAAAATACTCAAATGTAGAAAAAGTTATGAGGTAAAAGGAATACAACATATGTGGAATTCTGTATTGTTTATAGGTCACTAGTCAAACAGGCAAACGTGTGACGCTGACATGTTAACATCTTTGTAGGATGGTCACATTAAAGCACATTAGATGCTATATAAATATATTCTCAGAGCTGGCTGGGATAATATTTTGCACAAATTTGTGTTTACTGTCTTTAAAATGGCATACTAAAAAAAGTGACATTTAAGTAAATGTTACAACTGAACTTTACACATCATTCAACTTTACACTTGAAATTTACAATGAGAAATTATATTTAATAAGCATGTAAAACAGACGCATCCTCACTGTGGTCTCAGACTTTGACACTACTGTACAGCTTCTTACTGTAAGAAGTATTATATTTAAAAAACACATCAGCATTTCTAACTCAATCCTCTTTGATTTCTCTCTGCGCTCTGTAGGACAATATCTTCCAAGTTTTAACTCTAGTCATGGTTCCAACTTCTTCGACCCAGACTACAAAATGTTGTACATACTTCTCCGTGGCTCAGAGCCGGTCCAAATTCGCATCTCCCCGGTTCTTTTCGTGGCCTTTAACCTCCCGACCATGACTGAGGCAGAGTTTTTCGGAGCCAATCTGGTTAGAAATCTGGCTGCATTCCTCAAAGTGCCGCCGAGTATGATTCGAATCACTAAGATCGTTCGTGAGGGCAGCAGCGCACGGAGGCGGCGTGCGACCGGGCTGACGGTGGAGATACAGATCAGCCAGCCACCCATCCAGACCTTCAGCACCAGCAGCACCAACGGCACCAGTGGTACCAACAGCACCAACAGTACAAGCAGCACAAACAGCACCACTGGTAGGTTCCGAAAATTAAAGTTAAAGTTAAAGCTGCAATCCGTAACTTCTGCCATAACTACTGCCATCTCTGGTCGAGTTTACATGATTTAATATTTAATAATTGTTTTTTAAGTTTAAATTATAAATTGCTGTAAGAACAAGCTACATAGCTGCACCATTTACAGTAACCGCACATGTGATACAGTAGATGGATCTTCTTACTGTTTACAGATGGACATGTGCAGTGAGATTGGAGATTGTGTGTTTTGTTCATTTTAATCCAAAAAAGTGACAGATTGCAGCTTTAAGCATTAATTTAATTGTCGATAACTACACTGCCTGAAATACTATTCTGAACATCTGAAGGAGAAGTCGAGCAGCAGTTTTTGGTTCTGAAGAACGTTGCTAATGAACTGGGTCGCGCTGCCATCTCAGGCAATCTGAGTCAGTCCATCGGCTTCAACGTATCGTCGCTGGACATGATCCCTCCTCCCCCCTCTTCCAGTGACCCAACCTGGAACGAGGTCAGATTTTACTCAGCTCACATTATCAAACTTAATAAAGGAGAGGTGATGCTTAGTTGAATTTGGTTTTGGTCGCAGAATGATTGTTATATTTATAGATAAAGATTTTTCCCTGTAATGTTACTAGCTGCTTTTTGGTAGTACCTTGTAGTGTAACCCATTGTTTTCATTATTTTACCTGTAATTGTCTCTCAGGTGGCCACTCAGGAAGTGACCCGTGCAGACCAGCAGGCTGAGTCGGTCAGAACAGTGTCTTCACTGGTACTAGTGATTGATCCGGCGGCTGCGCTGTATCCTGGACCGCTCAGTGTACAGCCCAACATCATGGCTGTGGATGCAGAGGTTTGTTAAGCCCCACCATAGCATCCGTTGCCATCCACCATTTTGTCAGACGAGCTTTGTCTGACCGAGCTACATACGGGACAGATCTTATAGACTTGATAACGTTTAAGAATACAGTATGTGATGCAAACTTTATTTACAAGTAAATATTAAGCGTTTCTGGTGTGTTTCCAGGGTAACTGTGTGTCTGTGGGTGTGACGAGTCTAACCATCACAGCTGTGCTCAAAGATGCTAATGGGAATCCAGCACAGGGACTTTCTGGAAACACAACAATCCTCTTCAGGGGCTGCTGGGCCAATTACACTGACCTCGCCATCTTAACCACGGGTGAGTTTTTACATTTCATAGATCTCTTTTTTCAGTTCTCTATTCTCAGTTCTCTATTTCAGTTTGTATGTCACATGCATCACTTAAATCAACAGGATTTAGATCATCACTCTTAAAGTTTGACTTAAAGGCAGGGTGGATGATTTATTACAGAAACATTTTTTGTTATGCTGGTTTAAAGTCTTTACATCCTGATAACAATCTCTAAGTAAAGAGGTCTGAATATATTTATATGAATTTGCTGTGGGGGCAGGACCATAAAATGTTTGTCCAGTCACTGAATTTCGGTCTGAATGTAATGATAGGATGTCCTACTTGTCTGTCAAACTATGTATGCATTATTGAGTAGCTATGCACAGGATCTTATGCTTTCAAAGCTAGCGTGCTATTGCCTAGCTTACCTTTAAACCATACCTTATGTTACAACTCCTAAAAATTGTTTTATTTTTGAATCCAGAAGGTTGTAGACATGGTGAGATTTTCTGGGTAACCACTGCTGGTCATTTTCATTATTTGTTTCTGTTGTTTCTGCAGGTGTGAACCTGACATTGACATTCACTCTGAATGAGTGGAAGGCTGAGTCGAAATCCTTCACGGTCAGAGCAGTACCGACTCCCGCCCCTGTGGTTGACACCACAGACTGCGACTTTCTAAGCATCTTCGACTCCAGTCCATCTCTCCTCTCACCATCTGTGTGTCTGCTCGTGATGTTGAGCAGCATGCTTCTCCTGCTCAGAGAAAACTAGGAACAATTCAGAAACTACAACATGTCTTCTCTGTTCACCCTTCCAGCTATAGAATTATTACTTTTTTGCTGCTGTTTCTCCTAATTACACTACCTTGATTTCTAAACTATTCTTTAAAAATAATTGTAGAAGAAAACATCTGTTACTCCTGACAAATGTTTAATATATTTTAACGTGAATATTTAAATGTATAATCCTATTGATTTACTTTGAACTACATATTTATATGCTTCTGTCTTTAATAAAAATCACTATGTAGCACGCTGGTGCGCTGGTATGATTTGATAGGATAGCGGAAATAAGGCAGGCACTGTTATTGAAGGTTGCCACCTGCAGAGAAATGAAAAAGCCAACAATCTCTCTCTCATTCACAACAAATTTATGAGTGAAATACGACATAAGGAGTATGTGCATTCCATAGCACAATTCTTCACAAGATTTTTCATGTTCTCAGATTGATTAACTTTTTGATTCAAAAAATGTTTCAGTAAATAGCAAAAGCATTTTGAGCACCAGGGCCGTCCCAACCTCATGATTACATTCTCCATCAGAGAAAACTGGGGCTCAATGTGAGTTTTTTCCACTCATCAAAACCAGAAATTACCATGTAGACTTTTGTGGAGCTTGACCCAATTCACAACAGTTAGTTAATAATAATGATTTATAATCTGAGCTGTCGGGTCTGATTTCCTGAGAAATGTCAGTTTGGTTTCATTTGACAACACACATAAAGAAAATTGTGTAAAAGTATGTAAAGTAAGCTGCAATTTTATGTTTCAAACAGAGATGGTGACAGAAAGGCAAAAGTCACGGATGGCAGTTTTAAATGAATGTATTTACATACAACACTAAGGCCAACATCACAATCTGGACTCAGAATCTAAATCTAGAGAATTGGATGTCTGCTCTTCCTGAGACAGAAAGACTCAAACAATGATCTGAACTACTCTTTATTCTGTGCTAAACCTCGTCTGTATGTCCAGTTCAGCACTCAACCTGACAGCACTTCCTCTCTGAAGATGATTAGATGCTTTTCAGTGGCCTCTCAACAAAAGAGCTGAAACAGAATAGAATAGAATAGAAAGAGCTTTATTAATAAGTACGTTTACTCACACAAGAAATTTGTTTGGTTAATAATAAGATAATAAGGAAAACAGTTATATGACACACGCCATTTAACCAGACAGAGCATTTAATAAAAACAAATCTGACTGAAACAGATTTATATAGCTTATATATATATATATATATATATATATATATATATATATATATATATATATATATATATATATATATATATATACTTAATATAAATATGGTAGATTGTCTGTAGTTTGTAATGTCAGAAAAGGACAACTGATTTGAGTGTTTGTTTCATACATAAATCTGTAAATATTCTGTCAAATTGAGTCTAACTTTTGGTTTGAACTGATTATTTGTATGAACTTCATATAAATCCTGCACAGGTTGAGACAGACTGCAGTGTTCACGTTAAACTTCATTAAACTAGATGAAGTGATCATCTGTTCAGAGATCAGAAAGAGATCAGATTAACCCCAGAAACACAAGCGTGTTATCCCAACCAAAACCGACGTGTTTCCAAATCCAGTCACCAAATGCAAAATATCGTAACAGATGAAGAGTTTCACTTCTGTAAGTTCAGAGAAGCGCTCAGGTTTTATGGGGACAAGCGTGTCTGTGTGTGGCTGTACCTTCTGTGTCTAGCAGGGGGCACTGCGAGAGTTTTATAACTCCTCTTTCAGAGGGTCAGGAAACTAAAGTGTACAAATATTTTCATTATTCCATTTTATATTTATTTTACATGTGTACACTTTAGTTTCCCACATTACATTTATATGGATGCATTAGCAAATTCTTTTATCTGGAGCAACTTATAGTGCATTTAATATATGTAAGTTTTTTCAGAATGTGTGAGAATTGAACCCACAACCTTTTGTGCTGCTCACACAATGGTCTACAGGAACATTAGGAAAACATTAGTAAACATTAGCTTTGACTGAAATCTAATAATGTCATGCTGAAATAAGTGTTAGGTGTGTAGTGTTTAACTCAGTCCCAGTGACAGCAGGTCGTGCTCTGACTGAAGGAGGTTTTTGTATGAGGCTTTTTCACTGTGTTAAGCCAGTATAAGCCCCCATACAGTAATAATCTCCTTCATCCTCAGGCAGAACTCCCTTTATTTGCATTGTAAATGTATATCCAGAATTAGTTCCACTGAACCGACTTGGGACTCCAGAAGCAAGATAACTCGATCCGTAGATCAGAAGTTTAGGAGCTTTTCCAGGTTTCTGAAGATACCAGCTCAAGTTATAACCAATTCCAGAAGATGTAACACAGTCAATAGAGACCGAATCGCCTGCTTTAACAGACAGAGACGTTGGAGTCTGAACCTCTTGATGGGAAACTGTGAGAGGTTTAAAACAAGACAAGAGTTACATTTAAAGACTGTATAATACAATTTATAAAACATCTTTTATTCAAATGTGTCCAAAAACATTAAACAAAACACAGCTTTGCAAAAGTCTAAAGTCTTTTAAATAGCACATTTTCTGATAATGAAGAAGTGAAATTGTCACCTTGAGTAAGCAGACCCAGTGTAGCCAGAACAAGTAATGGAGACATGATTGTTTTTGTGTGAAGGAACACAAGTAGATCTTCAGGGGACTTTTGTATCTAAAGCAGTAAATATGCAAAACATTTTCTACTCATCAGACTACAAAAACACACTCAGTTTCATGCTGGAATTTTACCCAGTGAAACAACCGGTCGGGATTTTTGCCGAATTAAATTCTATTAATCTGGAGTTTTTGTGAAGTGAATAAATGAGACAGAAACACTGTGATGGACTTTCAATAAAGGATTTAAACTGACTGTTGAAAGTAAGTGCAGGATGAAGAAAGGAGATAGAATAAATATTGCACATGTGAATCTGAACCCAGATCAGACAGCATTTACAGAAATGATACTGTTTGTTTAATGTGCTTCTGTAGAGCTGTAGATTACATTCTAGAAACACTGAATATTTAAGGGAACTAAATGCAGGGAGGCTGTTCAAAATATACAGAAAGAAAACTGATGTACATGACTGAGGTACTCAGTAATATTACTTGTATTAGTGTTAAATTACCTGTAATAGTAAATTGTATGTGTAGTCAAGGCAACATTTGAGAAATTACAATGTTTGAATTATTCAGTTGTATCTTACGTGAATATTTATTATTTAGAAGCCAAAAAACAAATTGATATTGTTGAATTTGTTGTTAATGTTCAGTGTTAGTGTTACAGTGTTTTCAGTGTTAATCTTTAGTGTTAATGTTAGGCTGTAGTGTTAGTGTTACAGTGTTCAGTGTTCAGTGTTACTGTTCAATGTTCAGTGTTAATCTTTAGTGTTAATGTTAGGCTGTAGTGTTAGTGTTAGTGTTACAGTGTTACAGTGTTAATGTATGTTTAGTTAGTGTTCAGTGTTAGTGTTTAGTGTTAATGTTAGTGTTCAGTGTTAATATTAGTGCTCAGTGTTAGTGTTACAGTGTTCAGTGTTAGTGTTCAATGTTCAGTGTTAGTGTTCAATGTTCAGTGTTAATCTTTAGTGTTAATGTTAGGCTGTAGTGTTAGTGTTAGTGTTACAGTGTTAGTGTTAATGTTAGTGTTCAGTGTTAGTGTTCAGTGTTAATGTTAGTGTTCAGTGTTAATATTAGTGCTCAGTGTTAGTGTTACAGTGTTCAGTGTTAGTGTTTAATGTTCAGTGTTAATCTTTAGTGTTAATGTTAGGCTGTAGTGTTAGTGTTACAGTGTTACAGTGTTACAGTGTTACAGTGTTACAGTGTTAGTGTTACAGTGTTCAGTGTAAGTGTTACAGTGTTCAGTGTAAATGTTAGTGTTCAGTGCTCAGTGTTTTAGTATGCAGGAGGTTTTTGTACAGTCACTGAATGGGTTTGTATCACTGTGGTTTTCATGGGAGGCACATTTTGGTGGAGGCACAAAACTCTCAGTTGGAAGTAAGTAAATCTTTCTTTCTTTTTAACACAAGACATTAAAAGAACAGAACAAGAGAGAAACAAGAAATAATGATATAAAATTAACTAAAATTAACTTATATTTAGAATAAATCTGGATGTGTAGAACACAATCTCTGACCAAAGCTCGTCTCTCTATCATGTTTATTTCTCCTCTGAATGTCACTGAATTATAGTGTGTTTTGTTGTGCTTTAATATGCATGTCGATTTTGTGATGAATTTTGCTCTTAACAGAATTGTAGCTACAAATATACAATTAAGGTCAAACATGCAAAAAATGTTTGTTCAAAGTTATGGTAAAATTGGAATATATTATTAAAAATCTAGATGTATAAGTATACATTTAAAAATATAAATGAACATTTTTCCATTGAATAATAATGTTGTTTATAATGAATCTCACAGGCAACAGAATTTTAAACTTTGTTCCTGTTTCCATTTCGTGTGTTTTGGTACAATTAGAAACTTTAAACTGACTGACGATCAGTTATAATTATGACTGTATATAATAAAATATTTTCTAATAAAATCTAAATGTAATTGTACAAATATAGAAGGCAATCTGAATATGTAATCAAATACTGAAAATAATATTTTAAGTCCTGAATATGGTTTGTTTAGAAAATGTAAACATGTTTTAACATTAAAAACAGTTTTAATGGGCTGCTGCTCTCAGATCAGCTTCAATAACTATGAATCTACTAAAGGGAAGCGAAAAACACTGTATGTGTGACAATACGCCTTTATAACTTTAAAGTGACTGAAACCTCACAAATCTCTCTCTCTCTCTCTCTCTCTCTCTCTCTCTGTCCCTCTTTAGGTATCACTCGGCCCACTCTGTTGGTTCTGGCTCCCTCCAGAGATGAGTTGAAGCAGGGTGAGGTTACAGTCATGTGTGTGGCCAGTGAGGGGTTCCCCTCTGACTGGAAGCTGAGCTGGAAGGTGGATGAAAGCAGCAGGACCTCTGGTGTGAGTCTGAGTCCCAGTGCGCTGCAGAAGGACGGACGGTACAGCTGGAGCAGCAGTCTGACCCTCAATGACAATGACTGGAGCTCAGCAAGAACCATCAGCTGTGAGGCCACTCTGAGCTCCCAGAGTCCAGTGACCAAAGTCCTGGACAGAGAGCAGTGTGATATAAAATGAGAGCACATGCACACACACACTCATAGTCATAGTCATACACTCTCTCTCTTACTCTCTCTCTTTCTCTCTCTCTCACACACACATGCACACACTTTTAAACACAAGCTATAATTAAAGAGGTACACAATAACAAATCAAATGCCTAACAAATAAATTTGTCCTTGTGTCTCTGTTTGCAGAAGTCTTTCAGTTTTTTATATTCTGGTTGCCAAATAAAAGCATTTTGACTCATATCAGTTGTCTTTTTACTGTGCCCATGAAATATCAAAAACGTTAAACAATATTTTGACATACCTGTTATATAACTATTGTATGTTTTATAATATATATTATAATGATATGAATACACACATATTACCAGTGAAATTTAAGAGCAGTGAGTATGCAAAAAACTCTACTCATCAGTTTCTCATGAAGAAAACATACAATGAAACAAAAAAAATATAAGAAATATAAACAAAGAATATCTTTTGTGTATGATCTGAGACATCTGTGTCTCTCTCTAATGTGTGGAGAACTGTTTCTTATGAAGGCTCCTTAATCTCTTGAACAGCCTATTAAATCGTTGAGTAGAAATTATTTGGTACGAAATATGTGTGAGATGTTTTAATACTGCACTCAAAACTGCTTCATTAAGTGTAAGAGACTGAAAGAATAAAACTGAGTGACTTTTTGAGACAGACTGAGACTTCACAGCCATGAAACAGAAAAGCAATAAATGTATGTATGTTGATCTCATATAATCATATTCTGTTGATAGAGCAGAACGTGATAAGATGAAGTGGTTTATGTTTGGGTATCTCAGACAGACGTGTTTGCACTCTTTCTGTTCTTCTTTCAGCACCTGTCGTCTCAGTTCATCAGTTTCTCAGCAGTATGGCCAGCGGTAGTTGGCTGGTAGTTTCAGAGTGTAGTTTCAGTGTGCCACTTTTTTCAGTTTCCCTGTGTGAACACCACATTGTTTCTGATCTGATTGTAACTCAAACAGTAACAAACTCCAGCATCTTCGAGCTGGACATTGTTGGTGAGAGTGAAATCTAGACCATTTCCTCCAGAAAAGAAAACCTCCAGCTCTTATTCTGAATGGAGAACCTGAAAGCTTCATTGCTGTGTAATATATTGGGGTTTAGTGGGACACTCTGAAGGTACCAGAAGATGGAGTGATCTTCAGATACAGAACCCCCCGGATCCCTAACAACTACAGTGTCCACAGTATATGCTATAATATGCAGATAAAAAATAAGCTGAGTAAAAATATTTACCTCGGATGAAGCAAAGCACCCATATGAGGAGAATCATATTTGCTTCAGATTGTGTTTTAATGTGATCAGATGTTCTGTTAGAAGTCTTCACAGGTCTGTAAACTCTTCCAGACCACTGGAGCGTGAGGTGCCGATGCAAAACTTCATTTACTGGCACACACTGGGCCGGAATCTGAATGCTTCCTCTTCGGGTGATGCTTAGTTTTGTTTATCTTTGTTATGTTGCTAAAATGTCGAACATGCATCAGAAACATCAGCTTGCTTTTATGTCATGCACTGTGCAGAAAGATTATATTTATCCTGCGGGATGTCAGGTTTTCACATGCATACGCATCTGTTTATTTAGATACAGAAAGGCTTCAGTCACAACTGATCTGTGTGTGAAGCTGGAGCAGAGGTGATAAATCCAGCACTGTTAAACATCATCTGTATGTGTACATAACTATACATGTGTTGAGCTCCAGACAGAATGAAGATGTTAGACATAAACTGAGGATTGTGCATATTTATAGTTATATTGTGTTTTTATGTTTATGTCACAGATGTCTTTCATAAAGAGTATTACATCACAAATGTTTTCTGTTGCCTTGTTTCCACGTCAGCATTAATGAATCAATTTTACATTATGTATTTTTAGGATTATTAGATTATGTCGGATTGCACCTACATTACACACATATTTGTCTGCCAACTGAAATTATATAAAATTATTTTCACAACCGTAGTGTAGCCACCCTTAAGTGACCAATAAGTGAAACTCTGTAAAGTTTAACTAGTTTTATTTTAAGTAGAAAGAAAACCCTTGCATTTATATATATATATATATATATATATATATATATATATATATATATATATATATATATATATATATATATATATATATATGCAAAACAATGTATAGTTAATCAATGTATAGTTAATCAATGTACAGTTAGTCACCTGCAGATAAGGCAAAACCCGGGCTCGTCCGGGATTTGAACCCGGGACCTCTCGCACCCTAAGCGAGAATCATACCCCTAGACCAACGAGCCTCACAGAGCAGCAGAAGAGCTGAACATGCCCGACCAACATCTGCATGACTGCAGCGCTTCTGCCTCACTGTGTAGTAGCGCCATCTGGTGGCGTCAATCGCCCTACACCGCCCGATGTAAAATATGAGCAGATCTGAGGACGCCCCTCTGTTTTTACATGAATTAAGTTCCGGACAATGTTATATAGGCCTTAACGAAATGTCTACAGCTGCAAAAGAAATAAAACAACCAATAAATAAAAACATGTAAATAATCCAGTTCATCATGCAGTGCTTTGTTTTCCTCCACAACTCGTAACATTGTGGATGAACACAAACTATAAAACTGCTAATGTGTTGTGAGACTTCACCAGTCTGAGGCTGAACCAGCACACTGTCATACCAAACCCAACAGGAGGTGAACTGGTTACTTACAGGCCCCGCTTGGTCAAGGCCCTGTATAACACATTGCCATGACACACGACAACATAAACGTTTGTGTAACCTGTGGTTTATTAGTGAAAGAATAAGACAAGAAAGCAGACAGCTTTATATAAACACATAGTCTGCTCAGAGAGAGACAGCACATTCTGTACAATATAATGTATTACTTTGTTTACTAGAAAGGGAGTCAGGGGCCTCACCCCGTTCATTCCTTTGAGAAGAGCAGATAAACATACAGATAAACAGTGACTATAACAGTAAAATAAGTAGTTGTCATAAATGGTTATATTCCCATACCTATACTTGACTCGTTTATATTCTGATGAGTAAAATATAACAACTGCAGTGAAATAAATGAGCTGTATGAAGCACTAACATTAAAAAATGAAATGCACATTTCAGCCATGCAGGATAGGGTTTGTTTATTAATGTTTTTTAATGTTCTCCACTCTCTCTTCGCTGTGCACTCAATTATGATCAGTAATGTTTGTTTATCTGAGGTCGACTGCAGGCTTGTGTAACCACACCAGCAAACAGTGGACATCTGACTGAATGAAGGAAAGTGTTATGCACAGATAAACTGACATTACCCCGGTCAAGTGTTATCTGCCTCTAATTCTTGTTCCCCCAGCGATGAAACAGCAGTGTTGGCCACATCCTGTTCGTTCAGTTCGTTTTTTAGTTTTGCTCTCCACACACGCAGGCAGTTTCGCTGTTTCACTAACTAGGTAAGCAGATGATTTGAATTTTGAACCAAAGTATAGATTTGTAGTCAACATTTTCACATCTGAAACAGTCTTGTACAATATAAGGCTGTAGAATACAAATGATGATCATATAAATGTATTTCGTTTCGTTCAACATGAAAATGTCAAGCAGACGTCATGTTAAATTGATTCATACTAATGTTGAATGTACATCTGCTGTTGGATGTGCTTAAGACATCTGTTTGTACAACAGTGAACTACACACATTCTGAAGAAATCAAGTTTTCTTCTCTTCTTAAAACATAAAGGTAAGAGAGTTAACCTTTTAACATGTTCACTCTTTCCAGCTGACAATTTTAGGTTGTAAGAATGTTTCCCGAACGTTTCCATTAATAAAAACATTAGTCTAAAAGTTCTAGGAAGGTTCAAAATGTCCAGTTTTTTAGATGTTGTATTAACATACTACATACTGTTTGGTTATAAGAACTTTATTCAAACTTCTTAAATGATGTAAGTGTTTTGAGACATTCCACTAATAACTTAAGGATAACAGTTTTGATACCTATGTGATATAACATTAAAAACGGTCTACTAAAAGTTACTGCAAGAACGTTTTTGAGAGAACTTTTAGAGAACACTAGCCAAAGAACGTTCTTTGTTAGCTGGGATCCTGTTAAATATGACAGGAACACAACCTCACTTTCACTGCCCCTGCTCCGACCTGTTGACTTTAAAATATTCTCCTTTATAACACAATTGACCGTTGTTTATTTCAGATGGCTACATTTGAAGACTATTGTGTCATAACTAAGGATGACCTGGAAGATCTTAAAAAATCCATATCTACTCAGGATCTTCCATCAGCAGTGAACGCAATTAAAGATTACCTTAAACAGCAAGATCATGTTGAGTTAAATATCGGTGTGACAGGCGAGTCTGGCTCTGGAAAGTCCACATTTGTCAATGCTTTCAGAGGTTTAGGTGATGAAGATGAGGGCTCAGCCAAAACAGGTGTCGTGGAG
Source organism: Chromobotia macracanthus (assembly GCA_036877525.1). NCBI lineage: Eukaryota > Metazoa > Chordata > Actinopteri > Cypriniformes > Botiidae > Chromobotia > Chromobotia macracanthus. Next base: position 1,422,866 of record JAZGTH010000069.1, read on the forward strand.
ACCACCATGATGCCTGAGGTTTATGTTTACCCAAAACACAAAAATGTGAAAGTGTGGGATCTCCCTGGAATCGGAACACCAAACTTCAAAGCTGATCAATACCTTCAGCAGGTTCAGTTTGAGCGCTATGATTTCTTCATCATCATTGCTTCAGATCGGTTCAAAGAATGTCACACACAGCTGGTCAAGGAGAACACAAAAATGGGGAAAACCTTCTAGTTTGTTCGTTCTAAGATTGACTGTAGCATTACTGCTGAAAAGAGGAAGGAAAACTTTGACATGAAAACGACTCTGGATTCCATTCCAGAATGGTATGTTTCTGCAGTTAATGATATACCAGTGTTTTGACAGAAAAAATGCATGCACATCCAATATTTTTTAAACAGATGCTGTAAAAGCTTGCTCTCTTTACATGTAAATGTTCACAGTTTTCTAACTGATTTTGTCTTCTGACCAATTGTGTTACTTAACCATGAATTGTATCTGGTCTTTTTCATAATTGTTTATCATTTATAACTGTTTTTTTTAACATAGGGCTGAAAAAGATTGGTATCGAGGCTCCAGTTGTGTTCCTAATGTCTGGCTGGGAGATTGGAAAGTATGATTTAAATCTGCTGCAGGAGAGAATGGAGAAAGAACTTCCACAGCATAAGAGACGTGTGCTGATGTTGGCTCTGCCAAATATCACGCTGGAGATTAATGAGAAGAAGAAGAAAGCGCTTGAGGAAAACATTTCAAGAGTCGCCTTCCTGTCTGCGTGTGTGGCTGCCATTCCTCTTCCCGGGCTTTCCATAGTAGCAGATGTTGCCATCATAGCAGAGGAACTGAGAAAATACTACAGTGCCTTCGGTCTAGATGATCCATCCTTGCAGAAGCTCTGTGAAAGATCTGGCAAGACCGTAGAGGAGCTGAAGAGTCTGATGAAGTCACCTCTACACCAGGGCATAAACCCAGCATCATTATTAACCTTGCTGGGCGCTGCATCTGTTCTGATATCAGAAGATGCTGTTGAGTTCTTTGTGAGCCTCATACCCATTATAGGCACTTTGGTGGCAGGAGGGCTGTCGTATCTAACCGTCTCCAGGATGCTGAAGAGAGCTCTGGATGACATAGCAGAAGATGCCAGGAAGGTGCAAATGGCTTCTCTTGAGTCTGATGTGTAAACAAAAGTACATAACTACACCTGTACACCAAAATTGTTATTCATTTTAAAATATCTAATTTAATAGAAATATATACACACATAGACTTGTATTACCTACATTTGTATATGTAAGATTGATTTAATGAAACGTCAGGAGAAATTGGGGAAAGGAATTTCCAAACTGAAGTTTGTACAGGCACGGAAAATGGGATAGTTATACTTGTATGCTAATAGGGAATTCAGTCAGAGATTACAAATATATATTGAACATCTATAAATCTCGGTAATCACGTTTCTTTTCACTTTCTGTTTTGTTAATTGCTCACAAATGTACTTTCTATATATTCAGCTGATGTAAAGTGGAGTTATAGAGTCAGATACAGTATCTGCTCAGATGAAGCAATACTGTTCTTCGATTTTATGATGCTGAACACCAATAAAAAGTTGTCTACAGTGAATGTACTTCTACCTGATATGTGTATGTCTGTTAAATGTGCTGTTACATTGGATGGGGGGTCTCAACAGTAACAGAACAGAAGTCGAACTCAATGCGCTTCTGTCTGACTTCATTCCCCCACAGATCACAGCTGTTAGAGCTGTTTCACCCTCACATGAAACCGGGCCGAACAAAGAACTTCTCCCTGCTGACCGGAAGCTCATACAAGAACTAGCCAGAGCCGAACCAAAACCCAAAATTAATGTACAAAATCTGTTGAGCGCATCCCCAAGTGTCCACATGCGGAATGAAAGTGAAAACACTGAGCTAATCGATAAAAAAATGTCAAAACAGATTGAAGTGTTAATGCATTAACACCCCCCCCTGTGACGTAATGAGACCCTTCTTTTTAAAGTCACGTGACCTTCACGAGTTCCGCTGGGTATGTGCTCTGTATAGGGTTGTAAAACGGCACTTTACATGAAGGTTCAGCATAAATAATGTTGCACGACGGCATCTAGTCTGCATTTGATGGCTGAACTTGTTGCAGCAGCTGCACGACGCGTGCGGCTCAAACTACCGACACGCCACAGCTCTAGGCGGCGCTGTGAGACTCAAACACACGACACGTCACACGAGGACTGACGTCATCCGCGCATGCGTGCTACTGTCTTCATCATCCGAGCGCTCAAACCTGCGGCCGAGGGTAACGTAGATGATAAATATTTCATTATTAAAACACAGAGAGCGACAACGACACGTCAGAATGTCTAAGCGTCTGAATCTGTGTCATTAAACAGCCGAAGTCGTCTCTCCAGTGAGCAGAAGAGCTTTTATTGTATTCAGAGACGAAGAGGAAGTACACGTAATCCTAGTCTGTTATCTGTCCACAGATGTGTGTATATATTTATATATATTTATGTATGTATTAGTATGTATATATATATATATATATATATATATATATATATATGTATATATTAGTATGTGTATATATATATGTATATAGTAGTATGTATATATATTAGTATGTGTATATATATATATATATATGTATATATTAGTATGTGTATATATATATATATATAGTATATGTATATATATTAGTATGTATATATATATATATATATATAGTATATATTAGTATGTGATATATATGTATATATATATATATATATATATGTATATATATTAGTATGTGTATATATATATTAGTATGTATATATACACAAGCCGTATCTTGATGTTAAATGTTTTAACAGGTAGGGGAGATAAAACAACAAGTTTGAGTGTTATAGAGAAATGGTGCAGTCGTGCTGTTGTACTACAAGTTATTTGTGCTTATTATTGACTGCAGTTTGTATTCCAGCTAAAGGAAATAAAATGCTGGATGTATATTGACGCTTAATAGGATTACGATTGTGTTAAAATTGGTTTTCCCAGACTGATGATCAATCTCATTATAAATGTATTTCAGCACTTGTAGTGTCGTTTTATTTAATTGAAATGAGCTTTATTATCAACACTGGTCAGTTTTGTGTTGTAAATGTTCCTCTTCCTCCACAGATGAGGGCACTGTGTGTATTTGCTTTGATTGCTGCGGTGGGTCTGGTGGCAGGAGAAGAAGGGGCCCGTCTGTTGGCCTCCAAGTCTCTGCTGAACCGTTACGCTGTAGAGGGCCGAGATCTTACCCTGCAGTACAACATCTACAATGTTGGCACCAGGTTCTGTCCTCTTTCTCAACACATTCAGCACACAGCTTCAGAACTCATTGCTTCATTTTCTGTTACAGTCCTTGTACCTAGACATGCCAGGAGACATTATTTGTGTTTACTTCAAGCCAGAAACAAAGTACACAGCTAACATAAATGTTTTTAATGTTTTTAGCTCATTGTTTAATATATGTTTGTTTTTCTCTTTCTAGTGCTGCTCTGGAGGTTGAGCTCTCCGATGACTCCTTCCCTCCGGAAGACTTCGGCATTGTTTCAGGAATGCTCAATGTTAAATGGGACCGCATTGCTCCGTATCCTTTATCCAGCTTTTCTGAAACACTTCACCTCAAAAACAACTCCCTGTAGTTCAATTGGTAAAACACCGGGTTAGCAGCCCAAAGGTTGTAGGTTCGATTCCCAGGGAAAACACATACTGATCAAATGTGTAGCTTGAATGCACTGTAAGACACTGTATAAGTGTCTTTCAAATGCATTAAAATGTAAATGTAATAATCGAAAGCTGTCCAGTTAAAATCACCTTCTTATTTCCATCTAGATATTCATAGAAACATTTAATAGTACTGTGAGTGACCACGGTGTTTACAATTCCACTCATTCCAATGTTTATGAGAATGTGATCTTTTCATTGGTTATCTCATTAGGCAATCTACTAGCCAACCAATCAATCTGGACATTGTAGTCTTTAGTCGGCATCTGCTGTTTACACTTAAGATCATCAGTGCTGTATCTGACAGTCTGCAGTCTTTATTTACAGTTCATCAGCAGCTCATGTTCCCTAACTGATGGTACACAGTGCCAGTAATGTTTCTCACACAGTGGTTCTGCGGCCACTGAAAGCTGGTTACTTCAACTTCACCTCGGCCTCTGTTAGCTATCTGGCACAGGAGGGCGGACAGGTTGTGGTAAGTCAAGTCCTACAGCATTCATAACTGCTAGTTCTGCTGAGCTTAAAATTACATTTAATTCAACTTCACTTTTCCTCATTCTCAACACCATGAAATCATTCAGTGTTTGTGAGAGTACTGAGCATGCTCTTTCAGAATATTAATTCATTTACACGTAATCGGAATATGCTGTTTGAGTTTTTAACCAGAGTACTGTTAAATGTTGAGCTATGCAACCCCAGAATGTTGCTATTAGTCTGAATTTGTTTTATTCTGCATCTCTTAGGTCGGTTACACAAGCGCTCCAGGACAGGGAGGCATTCTTGCCCAGAGAGAGTTTGACAGGCGCTTTTCTCCACATTATGTGAGTGTCTCCCAGCAGTGATGTGGAGAGGAACTATTGTAATGTTTTGCCACCTCTGGTATCATGATTCTGACATTATTATTCTGTCTGTCTGTAATAGGTGGACTGGGCTGCTTTTGGTGTGATGACCTTACCATCCATTGGCATTCCTCTGCTACTGTGGTACTCCAGCAAGAGAAAATATGACTCTCCAAAGACCAAGAAGAACTGAAATGTATTAATGGGACAAAAACAGATCAGGGATCATAGTGTAAATGGTTTGGGGGAAGTATGTAAATTATGGGTTTGGGTGCTGAGAATATTGTTTTTGAATAAATCACCCATTTTGGGGGTAAAATGATCAAAGATTTAATCTGTTTTTAAAGTATGTTGATAGATGAATTGTATTTGAGGGGTCTGGGTACTAAAGCATCATAATGTGGGAGGATCAGCAGTGCTGTCGAATGACTTTAAGTGGCCTCAGTTGCACGACCTTTTTTTTTATTTCCTGATGCCCAAATGCCTGTTGGACAGAAAATGAACTATACAGCCCTTCAGTGGGGGTTGGTTTGTGGAAATAAACAGTGCGTTTTATAAAGATAATCTCTATTGTCCCGTATTTTGTTGGAATTCTGCTGTGTTGGTGTATTGTGTCATTCACACGACACAAGTAGTGACAGAGTCATGTCAAAGCCACTGATTTATGACAAGGTTTGTATACGTCAAGAATCATTGGGTTATTAAAACGTAAGGATGTAATTTACATATGAAAACCAAATCTCAAATGTATTTGAGTAAATATGTATTTGGGGTAAAGAACTGTAGGAAAAGATGTATGAAGATTTAATGTATCCAAATACATAAACATTTACATTTCAAACTTCTGAAATTGTGCTAACAACAATTCCAGTATTGGTGGAGTCAATGTTTATAGCCAGTAGCAGTAAGTTATAAGTAACATTACAGCACTTAGTTATAAGTAACATTACAGCAGTTAGTTATAAGTAACATTACAGTAGTATGCAGTAAGTTATAAGTGACTATATAAGTTCCTTTATTAATCACTGAAATGACTATTTGGTTCAGATGTTATTTAAGAGGACTAGTTCAGCGGTTGGGGGTGGGTGGGGGCAGAGATGGTCTGGAGCTGGTTGGTCTTGCTGGAATCTGCTCATAAATGGAGCTCATAGATGAAACCTCCAGATGTGGTTGATCTGAATGATGGAAACCAGAGCGTTGGGTCTGAGCCACCAGTGGGGACAAACCGAAAGCCTGGAAAACAACCAATCCTTTACTGTAAATATCATCTGTTGTCATTTACACTGTCCTGTACACCGCTTACCATACAGAAACAGTCGTGAAAAGATAACCGCATATACCTGCTCAGCAGTCTCTGGTCGTACGGGAGCGTGTGCAGATCTTGGGGGTGGTCTCAGAGGAAGACTAGGGGTGGGTCTTGATACAGAAGGTCCTTCTTGAGTACCTTTGACGTTCACCTCTGAATACAGGTGATGCTTTGAATGTTCCACTGAGAAAAGGTCACGCAGATGAAAATAACAGATGATAAGCTATAACAAGTATGTATTATATGTAATGCATATTATTTCAGTCAATGACTACATTGTGTGTATAGTTGCAGGTTGCTTTGTGTACTTTATATTGTGTTGAAGTCAAAAGAAGCCAGTCTGACATTTCCTACATTTCCAGCTCAAATTATCAATCAAGATTATAAACTTCATGGTGTGCATCAGATCGTGTTGAACACCCATCTGTCACCCACTTGCTCAATAACTCTGTGTTTTTGCAGCTTTAAATGTTCATTCATTGAACTCAGTTCTGGGACTGTTTTCATCGTCTCGTACCTGCTTCCCCTGTCGCCTGCCTCCTCCACCCCATGGCGTAACAGTCTATCTCATCAGCACCACGTCTGCGCGTGTGCACGGTCTCTTCGTAAGTGTGCACGGGTTCGAGTCTCCAGTACTTCTGATCCGCCGCTGCAGAGTCCAGCGCAGGGACGGGTGGAGGCCCGGCGGCCGCTGTCGCCCCCTGCAGGTCTTGTGACGGGGCTCTGGGAGGTTTGTTCACCCGGGCGTATGGGGCGTCTGCAGGGTGAGTCTGATCCTCTGTTACAGTCAGCCTGGAGGGTCTCTCAGCAAGCTCACGACTGCTGTTCTGGTGGAAAACAAGAGTGTGTGTTCTGTGTTTACTTTAAACATATGCAATACAATATACTTAAAAATGAATTTCATTTGAAATACTATTAGAGGTTAAAATGAAGTCACTTTGTGTCTCCAGTAAGACTGCGCTTCCTGTCTTTCTATCCTCCAGATTGGTGTGTAAACTGTTGTGTAAACGGCTAACAATTGTGAACGATATTTGTCATTGTTCTGTGTGGTTGTCAGGGTGTTGCTACACGGTTACTAAGGTGTTTTCAGCATGTTGCTATGTGGTTGCTCGAGGTGTATTATCAGTAATGGCTCACTTGTACACTAGGAGGCGCTGTGTCGGGTCCACATGTGTCCTCTGGAAGCGAGTACGTCTTGTTTAATGGCTTCCTCACTGCGGCGTATTGAGCAGACTCTTCTCTGGTTAAAGTGGTCGGGCTGGAGTTTGTGTATGAGGGATCTGGGACAGCGGCTCCGGCGGCTGTGGGCAGTTTTGTCCATTTGTCTTGACTGAACTCGTGTATGTTTTCTTTTCCTTCCCCTTCCTGGTCCTTTGGTCCTAATCTGTCAATTTCTCCACAGGAACCTTTAGGCTAGACAGCAAGAGAAACATGCGAGTATAAAGGGAGTTGAAATAAAGTGTTTAGCTGTGCAGTATCAGTGTTTGTCACTTCAAACTGCAATCTGTCAGCCTGGACGCATCACACAACGTCCAATACACTCGTATAAAAAAGGAACTAAAAAGAGTTCCTGGCAGCAATTCCATAGAAGAACCTTTAATGGTTCCCCAAAGAACCGTTTCAGTCAAACGTTCTTAAAATAATTATTTGTGTAGAGGAAACTTTTGTGCAGCAGAAAGGTTCTGGGGATGTTAACCATGGTTCTGTATGGAACCATACAGCCCATCGAAGAATCTTTTAGCAACCTTTATTTTTAAAGGTGTAATCTGTTCATTAGAAATATCCTGTTCACTGTGTGTGTGTTTGTGTGTGTGTGAGCGGTCCAAACAAGGGAAATAGATTATTAAACATTAAAAGAAGCTTTTTTGAAAATGTAAAAATGCAAAAGGTTTTCTGTGAAGGTTGAGTTTAAGGTGAGTGTGAGGGGATAGAATATACAGTTTGTACAATATAAAAGTCATTATGTATATGGAAAGTTCCCACAAAACATAGAAACCTAACACTGTGTGTGTGTGTGTGTGTACCTGCATGCAAGGAAGAGTCAGCCTCTCATTAAAGGGCTCCACAGGATTATGGGTATAGTAGTTGATGAGGTCTTCCAGACTTTGATGACGACTGGCTTCTCCAGCAATGAGATACACACCACCGAATGTTCCACTTTTCTCCTCTTCAATGATGAAATGACGGCACCTGTCCTCCCCTCTGCAGTTTTCATGCATTTGTTAATTCACTTCAGATGTCAAACATGCACAACAGATTTATTCATATAAATGAAAGCACCTGTAAGACAGCACGAAACCAATCTTTGATTCGCTGAGTCTCAACAGGAAACAGCCGTGTGGTTTATCCTGCAGCAACTCTTCTGCTTCCCTGATGAGTGTAACGTAATGTAAACATCACATGTTTGTATGACACATTTCACATCCATGTCAGTGTGCATCTGTATTTGAGTCATGTCTTTTCAGAGCGTGTTGTCTGCGGGTGTAACCTGCGTGTGGCGAAGCCATGTAGCCAGCAGGGGAGAGGCTGCCCGGGTGTGCGCAGTCGAGGCAGCTGCGTTCTTTCAAACCACAGCAGAGTGTGAGCACGAAGAGATGGAGTCAGGGCCTCCAGGGGCCCCACAGGGCCCAAAACCAGAGCGGGAGCTATTCTCTTCACGGTCATCTTAAAAAGACAATTCAATATGAATTAAAATGACAAATACTTCACATGTACCGTGTTATTGTAGGGTAGCGTATTGAATAATAAAATCTCACGCATGTTCCAAAATATCTGCATTATTCTGCAGAAGATAGACAGTGGAGGTAAATAAATCCTCTTTTTGGCTGAAACACCCTTTAACTCTATAGCAAACATGAATGTATCACAAACATGGCAGATGTCAGATGTTAATGACAATATCTGTACAGTGTAAATATATACAAGACACAGAAACTGTCTCATGAGAAACAGAAATGGGGAAATACAATGAGCATAGTAAAAAAGTGCCATACAAGGGTACATTAAAAAGGTGTCTATGTTTTGAAAATTTTAAAACCCTCACAAGACACAGTTTAACTGATGTTTAGAGGGCAGCTTGTTTTGTGGTTAAAGAGACGATTGTGTCCACACAGCTCTTGCACACATGTTAAACATTATATCAAATCTAGACAGCTACTCTTACCATCTAAGTAAAGTGGTCTAAATATATTAATAGAAATATATTTCTTCTGTGGAAAGAGCAGGACCATAAAATGTTCGTCTAATCATTGCATTCAGTCATAATACAATGATAGGATGTCCTGCTTGCTTGTCAAACTATGTATGTTCATATGAAGTGAGGGCAGATCTTAAGCTTTCAAAACTAGTTTGCTATTGCTAGTCTCTCTGGAATGACCTACCCTACCTTTAAAAACCAGGGCAGGGCATATTAAGGCATGGGCTATTAAAACCCCATATGTAATATTCACTCACACAATCATTTCTGATTTGTGTCATCACCTGTTCACACCCAGTTGCCACCTAAATGATGGAAAATGTAGCAGAACTGCTAACAGTTGGTTTTGCCTTGAGGAAATTAAATCATGTATGTATTTTTGTAATATTCTGAAATATTTAAATATGAGATGAAAATATTCCAGAAGAAACCACAAGAAAATATGTGCTACTGTATTCAGAAGTTGTGTACAGTATATAATATATAAATAAGCCTGACAATTAGAAGACTCACAGACTGCAGATGAATAATCTTAATTGAGTTTAATGTTCTGCAGTTTTTGATATCTAATATTGGACAGTCACCTCATTTTCCCTCTGCTGGCTCTGGTTTGTTAACTGCTCAGTCTCTTGTTGAGCCCCTGGGCGACATTTTACACTGCGGCGTGGTTTTACTGGAGGTCTCTTGGGTGTCTGTTGTGTTTCTGAAGCAGGAAAGGAACGAGGCTTCGGTGTTGGATGGTTGACAGGAAGAGAACTCACTCGCTGTTCTCTCTGCTGAGATTCAGCTTCTGTGCAGCAGAGAAATAAACTGAAGAATCAGTGAGAACAATCTAACAGGGAATGTTCTCAGAATGTTGGCTAACATTGTCTAAACGTTCTCTCAACATTATCAAAAAACATTATATATCATATACATTTAAAACATTATTCTTCAGCAGTTGTGGAAAAAGTTACAGAATTAAAAAATGTTTGAACAATGTCCAAACAATAACCAAACCAGAAATAAAGTTAACACAATGTCTAAAAAACTGGACGTTTTGAAAATTACTATAACTTGCAAAACAACACAAAATTTACACTTGTTACTTAATGGACACATTAGAGAAACATTTCTGCAAGCTAAAAATTGTTAGCTGGGATAGTTATTGTCTTTCAAAATGTTTTTCATTTAAATGATCTGCTTATGTTGATTTCAAGCTGCTATAATGTTATATTGAGATGTTAAGTTCGTGTTAAAAGTCACACCAGAGCAGCTCAAAATAAAAAACACTTTGAACGGAAATGTCACTTTCTTGAAGCACACTTTCAATACGCATCATGAACGTATAAAATAAGCTCACATAAAACTCACAAAACAACCTTAACACGACATACCATTATCCTCATTTCAAACTTAATCATTTATGCGTTAGCAAATTTAAAAAAATTTGTTTTCATAATCATAAAAGAATATCTGTTGTATCACTCTGCAAGTAAACATTAAAAACTATTAAAAACGTATTAATTTTAGCAGAAAAACAGAAAAAGATTTTCCATGATAACTTTGACAGAAACATGTTGAATTTAGATGGCTGTGTTTTCATTTATAATCACAGATCCAAATGTTCAGTTACCATGTTCATATTATCATGTGTTTAAACTGTTTCAATGAAAAAGATGAAATGAAAAATGTGAAAAGAAATGTTTAAAGATATATGTCCAGTTTGTGGTGAACTGTAAAATGTAAGCAGACAAACAGCATCTTGAAAACATTTTATGTTGTTTTGTTACATGTACATTTAAACTTTGTTCTGTACGTAAATATTAATTATGGATGTTAAAAACAGCTCTGTGATATTCAAGAAAAGAGAAACATCTGACCTTTAATCTTTTGATAGTCAAAGTCCATGATCAAGTGGAGAATGTACAAATGTTGCCTCTTCCTATCTGTTCTCACTGTATGTGTCTCATCCTGTTTAAATGTGAGTGAGAGAGAGAGAGAGCAGAAAAGGTCACAGGCACAGTTAAAGCGGCTGTGTGCTAATTTCATCTTCAAACTGCTTGAAATATTGAATTCTGTACTGCAAATACATTTTCAAATACACAAATAATACTCTGATAAATCACCTTCATTCTGACAGCAGTCGTCCACTGAGATGTGTCACAATTCATGAAGTTTCAACATGTCAGCTGCCATCATGTGAATTAACCTACTAAGTCACTGTAACCAAATGCTTTAAAACGAACCCTGAATTTTCATTTTAACACCCAAAAGTGGAGCTGGCTATAAAACAACACAGTTTGCAACAATGTGACATGACTGCAATGTTAATATATTCTCACAGACTCACAGTTTGAGATGATAAGGTTTAACTAGAGTTAGAGTTTTGCTCTAGCACTTTATGGTGATAGAGCCAAAGAGAGACAAAGGCAGAGATGGGGAGTGAGAGAGACAGAGAGAGACTGAGAGAGACAGACTGAGAGAGAGACAGAGAGAAACAGAGAGAGAGAGAGACAGAGAGAGAGAGAGAGAGAGAGAGAGAGAGAGACAGAGAGAAACAGAGAGAGTGAGAGAGACAGAGAGAAACAGGAAGAGAGAGAGAGAGAGACAGAGAGAAACAGAGAGAGACAGAGAGAAACAGGAAGAGAGAGAGAGAGAGAGAGAGAGAGAGAGAGACAGAGAGAAACAGGAGAGAGAGAGAGAGACGGAGAGAAACAGAGAGAGTGAGAGAGAAACAGAGAGAGACAGAGAGAAACAGAGAGACAGAGAGAAACAGAGAGAAAGAGAGAGAGAAACAGAGAGAGAGAGAGAGAAACAGAGAGAGACAGAGAGAAACAGAGAGAGAAACAGAGAGAGAAACAGAGAGAAACAGAGAGAGAAACAGAGAGAAACAGAGAGAGACAGAGAGCAACAGAGAGAGAAACAGAGAGAAACAGAGAGAGAAACAGAGAGAGAAACAGAGAGAGAAACAGAGAAAAACAGAGAGAAACAGAGAGAAACAGAGAAAAACAGAGAGAAACAGAGAGAGACAGAGAGCAACAGAGAGAGAAACAGAGAGAGAAACAGAGAGAGAAACAGAGAGAGACAGAGAGGAAACAGAGAGAGACAGAGAGCAACAGAGAGAGAAACAGAGAGAGAAACAGAGAGAGACAGAGAGAAACAGAGAGAGACAGAGAGAAACAGAGAGAGAAACAGAGAGAGAAACAGAGAAAAACAGAGAGAAACAGAGAGAGAAACAGAGAAAAACAGAGAGAAACAGAGAAAAACAGAGAGAAACAGAGAGAGACAGAGAGCAGAGAGAGACAGAGAGAGAAACAGAGAGAGAAACAGAGAGAGACAGAGAGAAACAGAGAGAGACAGAGAGCAACAGAGAGAGAAACAGAGAGAGAAACAGAGAGAGAAACAGAGAGAGAAACAGAGAGAGACAGAGAGAAACAGAGAGACGAGGCCGTTGGGCCACGTGATTTGCTCACCGCACAGGATGAGAAAGAACGACCACAATGAAGCAAAAGAGGTGGAGAAAAAAAAGAGAGAGATGACAAAAGACAAACAGTGAGAGCTGATGCTGCTTTCTGTTTTTTTGACTCCCTACAGCCACAAGTTCCTTATTATTGTGGGGGAAAAGCCACATTCATGTATGTGTAAGACGTGTGTCTTTAAACCGGTCACAGGTATGTATATGTTCAGCTTTTGCTTGATAAGATCTGAACCTTACATTACATTACATTACATTACATTGCATTACATTGTCCATGTCATTCTTTTCTGTATTGTGTTATTTTACACTACTCAGTGTGCATGACATGAAACGTCCAGCAGGTGTCAGACATGCAATAACAATGAGAACAGTGACAAGCGTGAATATGTGACTTTATTATGCATTTATGTACATCATCACGTTATGTGCATTCGTTTTTCTGCAGGGAATCAATCCAGCCTCAATAATGTTGGAGTGACACATTGACTACTACCCTCCGCCCCCTTAATAGTAGGCGTTTGTGTGCGCACTAACACTCGTCACGGTGAGCGCGGAGAGACGGACGCGCCGCGGACCTCACGACGCGTTACGGCGGCGGCACGACGCGCTCACGACCGCCAGGTAAAGTGCACGAATAAAACCATCCGTGAAGTTTGCCGTGGATTGGGCAATGTTAGAAACATTTACAAATGTCCTGCATAAAATGTGGACGTGTCGCAATGCATGAGAGAAGTTGTCGCTGCTGTAAGGAAACGTCGGAAGGACGAGACGCGTTATTATTACTCTTATTATAACTGAGTTACTGTCTGGAGAAGCGGCAGACTTCACTCAACCTTTTGTTAAAGCTGTTTAGTAGAGATGGGAATGGGAATTGGATTCAGCAGGAATGGGAATTTTGTTCGATATGTCACTGTATGAATAAATCCAGCACTTGGTTTTGTTACTGACGTTTTCAAATGGAGTGATCAAATATAATATCAGTTTATGACCTTTCTGTTTACACAGTTCAGTCCCTAAAGGGTGACAATTAGACGTAATCTTCTTCTTAAAATTGGGTTTAAGAAACAACCTAACAAGTAATGCAGGTTTCTGTTTCCAGCACATTAACTTGAGCAGTTGTGGGGTGTTACTGGTGTGTGTTCAGAGGTTAGCACTGCTCTGTGGTCAGCCAGTTTCACTGAAGGCGTTTTCTGGGTGGGTGTGATTGTTGAAATCCTGTTTTGGATAGACTGAGTTGTTAGTCTAACTTCTATTATTAGTTATGATGTGCTAGTGCTTTAATGTCCGTTAGAATTGGTCAAAATACAACATATTGAAAACTAAATGTGATGTAAAAATGTTTTTGCCATTGTGCATGTCTGTTAATATTTCACAGTAATTATCTTGGCACACAGCTTTGTATAACAATAGCTGCATCTGAATAGACATCACGGGTTGCTCTTGGATGCTTTAGGAAGTTTCTTGCCAAAGGCAGTTTGGATTTGCTCCTAAATGTCTGTCTTTGAAGCCGGACAGAAAGGAACAAAAGCGAGTGCTTCTCAAATTCCTTTGTGTAAATATATTTGTACCATGCTAAATAACATGCAAACGGTCATACTATGTAAATGCAAACTGAAACTAATCATTCAGTCTTAGTTTTAGTAGAAGTGAGTCTGTTATTTGATACAGTGGCTGTTTATGTTGTGCAGTGAACACTGTTGATTCGCGCTGTGATGGATTTCCTGGTATGTTACTGTAGGGAGCTGAAGTGAGATGGTGGGTGTTATTTTGGAAAATAACTGTTGATTGATGCAGTGCTTCCATTTCCAGCCTGTCCCATCCAAACACAATTGACAATCTCCAAACACATTCAGAAAGTCGCATGTAATTTGTTTGCCACTATAGTGCAATGCAAATGAATTCACTGTGGTCACATCAGATACACGTCAGACAAGAGCAGATCCGATTTTCTATAAAAAATGTGTTTGGTGCTTGCCACAATGTTGCAGGTGGTTGCCCAGGGGTTGCTAAGGTATTCCATCTGCTCTTTAGAGTGTTGCTAGGTGGTTGCCGTGGTGCAGGACAACACTCACAGTAGTTTGTCTTAGCAATCACTTTAATTGCACTGATTATAGGACTGTGTACATGTATGTTTGAGTGTTCGAGTTGTGTATGTACACCTGCAGATAAAGCAGATTCATCACATGTAAATCAGATAAACCGCCATCAGCAGCTGCTCTCAATACTCGTGACGTTCACAGCATTTACATTACATTTACATTACATACACAAACACAACGATACTGTCTGTGTTCATACAATGTAAACGCAACACATCAGTTCTCAGTATAAGTTCCCCTATTTCAATGTATAACTCACAGTTTCTCAGCTGAAATGGATGAACAGATAGCTGAAGATAGACAGATCGATAAGGGCTTGTTTGTCTCATAGCTCTATAAATAATCTCTCCTCTTTCTCTGTCATCCAGCGCCCCCTCATTTACGTTGTCCTCTCACTTCTTAACAAAACATTTCAGTTATTGAAAACAAATTATAGAACTGCAACTGAATGTAGGAACTGGGCTCATTATGAAAGAATTTGTCAGCGTAATGAGAAATGAAAGGATGAGTTTTGTTGTTTATTGTTACACATTCTCACAGTATTTTTTCACAGTTGGCTGGAGTTTAAAGACCTGATTGTTGGCTCACTCCAGCTTTTTCTGCATTCTTTCTCATGTTTGTTGAATTGGAAATCCAGATGTTTACTCATTGGAGACTCTGTTATATTATAACAAAATCTGTCACAACATTTTCTGGAGAGTTTCTGGAAAGTTAACAAACCAAATGCCAAAGGGTGATGTAATGTTTTCTGCAGGTTTATATTGGTTTTTCTAGGACACAGATGTTGTCTGAAGATGCTTGCTAACTTCTGCCATCTTGTGTGTTTCAGGTGTGGATCCAATGCGTAACTCAACATGAGCAGATTACAGTAACACATCACTTACTTCAGAACGTTCACATAGAGACGAAACAAGAGAGAGAGAGAGAGAGAGAGAGAGAGAGAGAATGGCTGTCTTCAAAGTGGAAAATGTTGAAGACCTTTATGAGATTGGAGATGTTTTGGGAAGGTAAAGAGATTTAAATCTAAATTTCTTGACATAAACTGAATTAAACATTAAAGTACTATGACAATACTATGGTACAGTAATCAGAAGGGTGTACTGAAATATGTCATGGTATATAGTATTCCAGTATTCACTGTTCATTCACTTGTATTAAGTGTGCTGGTGTGTCTCTTAAGTACTTAAAACTGCAACCTGCAATATTATATTTCAAACAGACATGGCGATAGAGAGGCAAAAGTTACGGATTGCAGCTTTAACGTGACTCTAATCTCCATTCGTGTTGTCTATGTTGTCGTCCTAGTGGTCACTTTGGGCAGGTGCAGGAGGTGCGGGAGCGGGCCACTGGTGTTTTGTGGGCCGGGAAATTCCTGAAGCTGAAGCGAGGTGCAGGAAGCAGACTGGGACTGGAGAGGAAGAGTGTGGAGAAGGAGGTGGAGATCCTTCAGAGCCTCCAACATCAAAACATCATGGCTCTCAAAGATGTGTTTGAGAGCAGGGCTGAGGTGGTCCTCATAGTGGAGCTGTGAGTGTGTGTTTTTATCAACTGCATGTCAATTACTGAACAATACTGTAGTTATTCATCTCTTGTCATTCCCTAAAAGTCATAGTTTTATTTACTCAACGAGTGACAAAATGTTCATTGTTTGTGTGAAATATATCTTTACATTTCTAAATTATTATAAAATTATAGATCAGTGCCTTTTTCTACTGGCTTACCTTTTTATTGTCATCTTTTTGTATATAATAGCATAAAGGGTGGCGAGCTCTTTGATTTTATCGCAGAGAAGGAAAATCTCACAGAGACGGAAGCTATTGAGTTCATGAAACAGATTCTGGAAGGTGTGAACTACATGCACCAGAAAAGCATTGCTCACTTTGACCTGAAGGTAAGACAGAACAGACGTCTGTGTGTATACGCTAGCAAAACGCCTAAAATTCCTTTCAGATAAAACACAGATGAACAGTTTGTTCAAGTGAGTTAAAGTTATTTTAACTGTGTGTATAATAAACGTCACTTTCTGTGAGAGCTTGTAACATACTAATGTGGAAGTGTTACTTGACTTTTTCACAGACATTTCTCACCTTTGACCAACATTAGCTGGTCAGTTTCAGAAATGTTCCCACAACTTCAAACACAGTAATATTTCAGTCATATATTTCTATTTCGACATTATTATGATTATGCTAAATCACAAAAATGCTTTTTCTGAATATTAACTTATTAATTTATGTGTTTGAAATGTGTTCTTGTCAATGTTACTGGGCAACAGGGGTCAGATAAATTCAGAAACAGACTTTAAAAATATTTAAAAGGAGTACAAATTTGTGTACGTGATTTATGTTTTTATGTAAGAATTTGACATGAAATGCAGAAGTCAAATGAAACAGTGAACACACCAGTCTTTTAATCAGCACTAATATACAGTGAACAGCAATAGATATGTATTGTGATTAAGTTTTCATATGATCTAAACTTTTGTGTTTTTCAGCCTGAGAACATCATGTTGTTGGACAAACATGCTCCCAATCCGGACATCAAAATCATTGATTTTGGCATGGCTCACCATTTCATCCAAGGGGAGGAGTACAAGAGTTTAGGTGGAACCCCACAGTACATCGGTGAGTCTTCTGAACAAAACGTTCCTGTAGCTCATCTGCAGCATATGGCGCTTGCAACACCAAAATTAAGGGTTTCATTCATTGGGTATGTAAAATAGTCTCTTTGGATGAAAGCAATGTCAATATTTGTCAATGTCAAGCTTATTGAGTAAATGAGTTTTCCATTTCATGAAACACACTCCTCAATACTAAAAGGTGCTTCACAATGTCACAGAAAAGGAATTTTTGGCTTTATGGTTCCATAAAGAACATTTAACATCGGTAGAACTGTTTTGTTTCACAAAAGGTTTCTGTAGTGGTAAATCATAAATGCTGTGCATTGCTGTGAAGAACCGCTCGTAGCACCTTTATTTTTAAGCATATACATTTAAAACATGCAAGTACACAAATAGGGACAGTTTGAGAAGTGAATTATTAGTGAGCAGTTAGAAATTTTAGAATACGTTATGTTGTGATACTATGGCAAACCTCAAAGGGGCTTTTGAGATATAGAGCAGATATGTGCAGCAGACCTCAAAGGGGCCTGTGAAATATACCTCAAAGGGGCAATAGAATTGTGTTCAAATGGCTGTGCAATTAAAGCGGGTGTGATATTGCTCTGGTTACTGGTTATATGTCAACAGAGAGTTGAATAGTTTGTGTTAAACTGCTGATCTGCATGACAGTAGAGAAACTCACAGCAGAAGACAGTTAGGACTTACATTATAAAAAGACTCATGAAGCTGAGCTGGAAGCATTCATGTACATTTATTTAGTGTATTTTGTAGTTAGGAATTGTGTGTCTCTTTGTGTGTTTTGCTCATCTGCTGGTGTCTTTGTTTTTACTGACTTTAGCAGCATGTACGTTATTTTGTTCAGTCGTCTCCATAGAGACAGGATACGTTTACGTAAAATGACAACACGTAGATTCAGGTGAAATTGATTGGACAGGAAGGAACTGTTGTGATGTCACTGCTGTGATGTCAAAGCTGATGTATTTCAAAGATGTCCTTGAGTGGTTTGTGTTGTATTTCATGGAGTAGCTCCACAGTTAGTAACACACTGTTGACTCAAACAGCCTCCGGATTGTGATCTGCCCTTATCAGTGTTGTGTTAAATATCAAACGTACACACGTACATGTTTGTGTTGAAGTGCCCTGAAACTGTAAGCTTGAGAACTGTGTACATGACACAACCCAGCTAACAGGGAACGTTCTCAGAACGTTGGCTGTTGTTATTTAAAAGTTCTCTTGGTTATAAAGTTCGTAAAATGTTTTTAAGGTGATGTGTCACATATCAAAAACATGATGCTTAAGTAGTTAGTGGGATGTTTTAAACAACGTTTAAAAACCTGGACGTTTTGAACATCCCTAGAACTTTCAAAATAGCATTTTTAACATTTTCGTTATTTAAAGAGAACAGGGAAACGTTCTGACAGCCTAAAGCACTTTTCTTATCATAAAGACATTCTTCTTAAACATGAAGAGTTTCAGATGTGAGGCTGAATTGTGAGTTTAGTAAAGCTGGCAGATGGTAAGTCACCTCTGAAGCTGTATTCACAGCTCAGATCCTCAGTGATTCAACATTAGTTTAGTAGATTAACAGGTTAATCTAGTTTAACACAATAGTATACCCAAAAGATCATTTATTGAGTCATGGTTTCAAGACACGCATGACAGACTGACTGAAACACAGTTTGTATGCAAAACATATGATGCAATATGTAAAAATGATTTAAAACATCAGACATGAGAATAATGAGAGAATCTCATTTTTAGGTGAACTATCCCTTCTGCTAGTCAGCCAATTTAAACCAACAAAAATATCTCTCGAGTTTATTTATATGAAACTCTGAGGAAGAGACAATAACTGTGGGTCTTGTGAGGAGGTGATCATCTGCAGATGTTGTTGAAGAATGCATTTCATTAAACGTTTGTTTCCTTTTTTCAGACAGTAAAAACAGTGAGTGCACAGTGTATAGAACAATCTTTAAACACATGTTGAGTTTAGCACGTTATTTTTATCAGGTTTAAAACTCTTTTCTTTTGGTCTCTTGCAGCCCCTGAGATAATCAACTTTGAGCTTCTGTCTACAGCAACAGATATGTGGTAAGTTGTACCGTGTTTAAATTAGAAACACGTGGGCATGAGATAATAATTGTGTTTGAGTGCAGGAGAGAGTTTTGAGGCATGTGCAGACCTGAATCTGTTTGCACCTGTTTGAATCTGTTGAACTCTTCAAAACTCTTCATGACGGCATATGAATGTCACGTTCGTAATATTGAAATGCAAACTAACACTGTAACTATTGTCTAGTGTTGAAACAAAACAGTTTATGACTTGTTACAATGTTACATCTTTAGTTTACATTTATGTCAAAACGTTCCTGCAGCTGGTAACAGGTTTGATGTTGCCAATAGCAAGTCATGGGTTGGATTGCACAACAACAAACGCTAAGGAAACTTTTACATTAAATGCAATACAAGTTGCAGGGGATAAAAAAATTCTGCCTCTTCAGATTCTGTAATGCATACTTTTTATTCTTTTTTTCAAATTGTGTTAAAAGTTTTTATTTTTTCTTTTGTTTAATTATATACATGAGCTTTAGTCGACTACATGAAGATTAATCATTTGTTCTTGTGTTTCTTCAGGAGCATTGGGGTCATTACATACATTCTGTAAGTATTATTTCCTTGATCTGCTCATGTTTAGTTCCTGAGTTCCTGAAGTTCTGTTTCTGACAGTCAGATTACAGTCTGGACATAAATTATCAAAACTATTTGCAGTGTTTATCCTGTTTCTAGGATCTTCAAGCAACAAAGCACTGTTTGTTATTCCTGTATATTTACACCATCAGGTTGAGTGGTCTGTCCCCATTCCAGGGGGAGACGGATGAAGAGACTCTGAGGAACATCGTAGAGATGAACTATGAGTTTGAGCCACGTTACTTCAGCCAAACCAGCAACATGGCCAAAGACTTCATTGAGAGACTGCTGGTTAAAGACCAGAAGTGAGGACACACACTCGAATACACGTCCATTCATGTTCTGATAGTTTTGTGATGAGGGACTTTTATTCATCAGTTTGATTCATTTGTGGCTATTAAAAGGAAATGTGAAATGTGTTATTTTTGGCATCACTTCGATTTCTTGAAAAGAGTTCGCTTAAGACAGCATTTAAATGTGTTTTTATCAGTTTCAAAAATGTTTACAGTATAACATATTTGTTATGTGGGATTGTAAATTTGTTTGGAGGATAATTTTTTGATTCCCAGAGCTTTTGTTAACCAATGATTCACATTTAAATATTCCCCTGACCACTTACCATTGAGTTTATTTTGGGTAATACTTCTCATGGTGGTGATTCATATGGCCTGTGATGATGTCTGACTGCAGGATTCGGCTCATTTCTGCTGAACTTTTCTGGGATAAACACTGTTTGTATATTTGTATCTAGTGACAGAATGACAGCTGAAGTGTGCCTCATTCACCCCTGGATTAAGGTAAGTTGTATAAACTCATCTGCTGTGTCTTTCTTTACGTTCCTCCTGTATAATCATCATAACTCCATGTTCTCCTGCAGCCTCTGAACAGAACTCAGGTAGCCAAGAGGAACCGCTCGTCCATCAACATGAAGAACTTTAAGAAGTTTAATGCTAAGAGGAAGTGGAAGGTTGGTGTTGTGTTAATGTGTCGGTTGAGCTGTCTGCTGTGTTTGTGTCAGGAGAATCTTTCTACTGCCTGTAGTATGTAGAGAATCATCACGCAGAGACCAAAGTTTTAAGTAACAATATTAGGTTGCAAAAACACTTACCTAATGTTTCCATTAACAAGAAAAAGCCTTAAAACTGTCTGTGTTTTGAATGTTCTTTTAACTTTCAAAATAACATTTTATTGACATTGTATTAACATTATTGCATGAACATTTTTTAATTCTATAGTGTTTTTAAAATGTTTAACTACTATAGAATAACGTTTTTGATATGATATATATCATTAAAAGTTCTACTAACGTTACTGCAAGAAAATGTTTTGATATCTTTGAGAGAACTTTTAGAGAATGTTAGCCAACATTCTTGTGTTTTTTGCACACTAAATTAATCTTTTTTAAGTTCTTAAGATGACACAAACTTTATATAACAATATCACATTTATGTATTGTGATATCCAATTCAACATGTCTATTATGTGTACTAAACCGTTGCCAATGGTTGCAAAGTGACTTAGTGTCTCTAACCTAACTGACCAATGAGTAAAGTGAACCTGCTGTTGCCTGGCAACAATAAGTCTTTGTTTTGTCACGGTATTATTATTATTCCCTCTTTTTTTGTGAAAATTTTGTGAAATATTTATTACCATGTTAATTGCAAGTCTTGTTGTATTCATGTCTCTCACTGTAGATGTCCTTTAACATGGTTTCGGCTTGTAATCGGTTTTGTCGACTGCAGTTACTCTGTAAGGCCCGTAATACAGAACAACAACTGGTAAGATGATTTTCTTGGTTTTGCATGAACCTCATGAAAATCACTGCAAAATGAAAAGAAAAAGAAAAAAAGAAGAAATTTAAAATGATAATATATAATATTATATGTCAGAACACCAGTATCAGTGAGATCTGTCAGGTCAGGACATTATTTTGCATTTCTTTGAAAAAAACAATAATGTATCTAATGTAAATAAAATGTAATACAGGAATGAAAATAGTCCTGTCCAGATATTATGGTTTTATTAAACCACCAAAAAATAAATGCAGAATGAAATCCCTTTGTATTAGTGTAGTGACAACTGGGGGGGGTTCTCTCGGTTCCGATTATTATATTTGACTTCAACATACGTAATGGAAAGTATGTGAAGTAATCTACAGAAGTGAAAGTTGCAGATTGCAGCTTTAATTGTCATTAACCATGTAATGCTTTTGTGATTTTATATAGCACTTTATACCATGCTAACTTCCGTTTCTTTCTGTTTTTCCGATCAGAGAGGCTGTGAGAGTGATCAGGAGGACACAACCACAAAACCTGCAACTCTCCTACGACGCCGTCTTAGTAGCAATTCATAACGCCCGCCAGTAGAGGGAGACACATTTAACTAGACGGTGGCATTCATCATATCAGGAGTGGACAGTGGTGCTGTTAGTTCAAAGAAGGATGGAGCCCTTAGATCATCATGGTTTTCTTTATAGTATGCAAGCATGCTCATAAAGTTCTACCTCTGATAGACTTTTAATGCTTCTACTTGAAATGCTGGTGACAGGAGAAACGGATCTCTGAAGGATGCGCCTACAGCAATTGCTCTCAACAAACTATTCTTCAATAAGATTTCATCACCCGTGATGCAAACGCGTATTTTATTGTGTGTTTTGGGATTGGATAGTGAAGTGACTATTGGGATTTTGTTATAGAAAAAGTTTTTAGTTCGTTTGTTTTACTATGAAATATTTAATTTGCTCAAAGAAGTCAGCATGTTTCTATAATGGCACAAAATAAGGTTTTAATATGATTTATGTCAAGAGACAAAGGCAACCCAATTGTGAAAAAGGACTTAACAAGTGAAGACGTCTAAGCTGCGTGCCTCCTGTTAAGCTGTCTTATACACAAGTGATGCATGTACACACTGTTGAATCAGACAGCTGCACAGTTTATCAGTTTGTTTCAAACAGTTGCCTGAATTCAGCTGAATTTTCATACAGTATTGTGAAGGCAAATGCTTGTACACATGTAGCTTTAACATGTACAGTGTTAAAACTGACAGTCGTACTAAGTTAATATGAGAGTAGTGCCAGATGGGTTTCATTTAAGTTCAGACTGCTCATGACGCTGTTTTAACACCTTGATAACTTGAACAGAGATTTTATGTGGAACCACTTTAAATGTATTTGAAGAATGAGATGCAGTGTTGAGTGTTACCCAAATGCTGCTTAAAACATTCTTCCAGACACTACATGTCTCCTGCGCTGTCTGTGAGTGTCGAGAGAGCATGTCAAATTTATTGTCCATAGCACCAGATAATAATCTGTAAGCAATATAAGCAGATCTCAGATGAATTGTTTTCTAGTGAGACTGGTCTTCTGTTGTGTAGGTCACTGTTCAGTTGAAGAAGTCTTCCATTATACAGACATTGATAAAAGTATCTCACTATTGTTTATTATCATATAATTTATGTTTTTAATACCAAGATTGCTAATGTGTGCCCTCTGTTATACATTGATATACTCAGCACAATGTATCAAGAGTTAATTGACCACTGTTTGAATTGCCTTATGTCTATAAATGCGTATGAGATTAGTGAGGGTGACTTCATTGTTTCTTCAGAATAACGCTGGGTTTTTATTTTATTTTTATTTGCTGCAGTATTTGTGCACGTAACAACACACTCTCTGTGTGCATTTGTCCATGTTTTATGACTTGGTGTGAGTTGCTGATCGTGTTGAACCGTGTCTTGGTTATAGACGCATGCAGTTTTATTCCTGTACAGTTTGTCTGTGTGTTGTAACTTGTGTGTGTGTTTGTAAATTAAAACCAGTTTGTGCTTTAATTGAATGTCCTTATTGTGATTAGATAGATAGAGGACAGACAGACATATAGACAGACAGACAGACATATAGACAGACAGACATATAGACAGACAGACAGACATATAGACAGACAGACATATAGACAGACATATAGACATACAGACAGACATATAGACAGACAGACAGACAGACATATAGACAGACAGACAGACAGACATATAGACATACAGACATATAGACAGACAGACATATAGACATACAGACATATAGACAGACAGACAGACATACAGACATATAGACATACATACAGACAGACATATAGACAGACAGACAGACATATAGACAGACAGACAGACAGACATACAGACAGACATATAGACATACATACAGACAGACATATAGACAGACAGACATATAGACATATAGACAGACAGACAGACAGACATATAGACATACATACAGACAGACATATAGACAGACAGACAGACAGACAGACATATAGACAGACAGACATATAGACATACAGACAGACAGACATATAGACATACAGACATATAGACATACATACAGACATATAGACAGACATACAGACATACAGACATACATACAGACAGACATATAGACAGACAGACATATAGACAGACATACAGACAGACATATAGACAGACAGACAGACATATAGACAGACAGACAGACAGACAGACAGACATACAGACAGACAGACATACAGACAGACATACAGACAGACAGACAGACATATAGACAGACATATAGACAGACAGACATACAGACATACAGACATACATACAGACAGACAGACAGACAGACATACAGACATATAGACATACAGACAGACAGACAGACATATAGACAGACAGACAGACAGACAGACATACAGACATATAGACATACAGACAGACAGACAGACATATAGACAGACAGACAGACAGACATATAGACATACATACAGACAGACAGACAGACAGACAGACATATAGACATACAGACAGACAGACATATAGACAGACAGACAGACATACAGACAGACATACAGACAGACATATAGCCAAACAGACAGATAGACAGACAGACAGACATATAGACATATAGACAGACAGACAGACAGACAGACAGACATACAGACATATAGACATACAGACAGACAGACAGACATATAGACAGACAGACAGACATATAGACAGACATATAGACAGACAGACATATAGACAGACAGACAGACAGATCAGCTGAAGGCACCTGGACCCTGGGTGACGTCACTCGCGTGGGCGTGGCGCTGGACAGACGCGGAGCGCGCGCGGTGTCCCGGCTCAGTGGCGCGCGAGATGTTCGTCCGTGAACGTCACGAGAAAACGTTTCTCAAACCGAACCGAGCCGGAACCGAGCCGGAACCGGAGGTTTCATGAGAGGAGTTACACGACAAGATCATCCACAGAGTGTCCCGACACTGACGACGTGAAGCGCCGCCTAAAACTTCACACCGGACAGGTAAGTGTGACTACTTCATCAAGAGCACTACTGAGGGAGCACTACGGGAGCACTACTGAGGGAGCACTGACACCTCAAACTGTCTTTAAAATACTTCAGTACTTCTCCAAGCCTCGTTACTTCGTCTCGATTGACCACTAAGCGTCTGATTTATTAAAATGACAATAAAACAAACG
Organism: Chromobotia macracanthus; assembly: GCA_036877525.1. Classification (NCBI taxonomy): domain Eukaryota; kingdom Metazoa; phylum Chordata; class Actinopteri; order Cypriniformes; family Botiidae; genus Chromobotia; species Chromobotia macracanthus. The sequence continues at coordinate 1,448,303 of JAZGTH010000069.1, forward strand.
ATATAACGACATATGAATATGTCCTCACAGTCCACTGCAAGCTGCCCAACTTTTGTGAAGCTGTAAAGTGATTCAGTCATGAAACCTCACATCGCTTCACGTTATTCTTCAGTTCAGCTGAGGAGAAGGAAGGATTGAATGCTGTGAGTTTCATGGGTCTGGAAACCCCATGAGCTTCCTCAGCCACCTGAGACCCGTGTGAGGGTCTTCACAGAGAGTGAGAAGAAGAAGGAGGACTGAACCAAAACGCAAAGCTTGGCTGAAAGTGACACATTCATGATAACGTTCACATCTAAGCCTGGAGATACGTCTGAAGATCTGATCTGAGTTCCTCAGAAACATCATGTCTGTGATTTCTGAAGTCGTTTGCCATCAGAAGTTTGTTTCCTTGTGAAGCGGTCTTTGGTCTTGTGATCTTTCGGTGACTGACGTCCCGGACTGTAATGATTTTCGAGACGGTTTTGATATGGTATATTGGTACACTTTAAGAGCTTCTGTGTTTCATGAGTTGATGAAGAAAAGCCCTTTAACCTCAGTAAACAGAGAACTAGTCATTAGGTTAAGCTGTTTACCAGTTTGAAGAGTCGTGTCATGCTCAGAACCTCCTTCTGGAGATACGTGTGGTCTTCCTCACAGTGAATAAGAATAGAGGAGGAGAAAAACAGTGCGGTGTCACTGCTGTAAGAGCTGACACACGGGTAGTGAGGGGTATGCATATAGTTAAAGGAATAGCGTACTGTACTGTACTGTACTGTACTGTACTGTACTGTACTGTACTGTACTCTACTGTACTCTACTGTACTGTACTTTTTTGTTAAAATTTACTCACATTGTTTGAACCCATATACTTGCCTTTTCTTTACATTCGAAACCCAAAAGGAAATAGGCAGTCTGTGATTGTTACGGTACATACAAGAAGCATATTTGTTTGATATCACTGAAATCAAACCTGATGAGAATACAGTTGATGAAATATGGACTGCTTTACTTGTGAAAACATCTTTTTGTGCTCCGCAGAAGAAAGTCATACCAGTCTGAAATGATATGAGGTTGAGTTACCGATGACATAGTTACATTTTTTGGTGTAAATTGCTTCTGTAAAATGTCAAATTTAGGTACCATCAAAACACGTGACATGCTTGTCTTCGATTCAGTCAATAACATAAGCGGAAGTTTGCTAACATTTCCTCACTATACCTTGAATGCCAAAAGTGCAGCCGCCTCTGTTTTGGGATGCTAATTCAGTTGCTAATGGTGACCAACTTCAGAGTGAGTCATGAATGAGTGACCCCGATGCACCGGCGATCCTGATTGGATTGCACGCGCGTGTGTGTGCACGCTCATGCGTCGCTGGTGACCTGCAGCTCACCCTGACTCACTGCCGATATCCTTCTGCCATTGTCCAGAAAGTTTGTTCTCTGGGTGAGGGCCCGAGTGTGAGCATGACATCAGTGTTATAAAAGAAGGGAGTAAGATAACATGTAAGGAACTGCAGAACGTAGAAGTGAATTATGGGATTGCTGTCACAAAGTTTCTCTAGAACACATTAAGAAAAAACCTGGAGAGAGAGTGGTCACCTCAAAAATGTCATGCAGAGTATACAGAGTAGTAAATAAAATGCAATGTGAGACAGTTGTACTGGATTTATGTAAATTATTCTTCTTGTGAGATAACTTTTGGTCTGTGAAGTGTGTACTTAGTTCAGAGTTAAATGCGTTCCCTTAACTTAGCTTTATAGAGGGTTAATTTTAAGTAAACCATTTGTAGGTGGATTTCACTGAAAAGTAAACACACTGGTGCTTAATATCAGCCAGACACAGCAGCAATGGCTCAACCAACGGCGTGAGTGCGATGCTTGGCCGTCTGTTTTCTGACCAGTGGCAGTCAGGGGGAGTGGTCGGTAAAAAGTATGTTTGGTGATGTCAGGGGTACAGAAATTTCACATCTTTAAAGAAACCAAATATGTTTAATAAAAAAGTACAGCGGCCAGCTCCACACCTTTGCTGAACAAGGAAACAGGCAGAAATTTGATCTAGTTGTTATCTGAGACTCTAAAGTTAGGGTGGATATCGAGAGAGAAGGAAAACACCTCAGAAGTAAATGTGTCAGAGGAGTGAAGCAGAGCCTCGGGGGTGAAGGGCTGAAAGATGAGGAAGGAGGGATAACAGGGTGGATGAAGGACAGAAAACTGCTGTTCTGGTGTATTTGAAAGGATTAAAGAACCAGCTGCCTTCATACTGAGATACTGTGATTATGGGTTTATCACTAATCTTGTGATGCTTCATTGTGAAATGTTTTGCATTTGTGCAGTCAGAGTACAATTTATTTCAAGAATAATTACTGACTGTAAAAATCAGGTCACTGTGTCACTCGTAACATCATGTATGAGATGAAACAGAGTCTTGACTTGTCCTGAACACACATTTTTGTCTCCTTCACATTTTCGTTTTGTGCCGTATTACTAAGAAAATTGCACGTAGGTGTTGCCACATGAAATTCTGAATTGAAAAACTTCTAAATTGGTTAAAAGATGACTTAAAATGATTTAAAACAAGACAAAATGACCAACAAACAATGACAAAACAGCTAATAATCTAGATCTGGAATCTATTTTTACTGAATATTTTCAGTCAGGAAGGCAGAGATGCACTGCCCTGCATGAACTTATGATGGTACATTTTGCATTAAGCTTCTTACAGATGTAAAACGTTTTGAAGTACATTGAAGTACACAACAGTTCCAGTGCAAATGATTTGTAACAGAAGCTGATTTAGGGTCCATGACATAACTGAGGAAGATTTTTTATCATTTCTGTAGTAACTGTTTCTCTTAGATTAACAGTAATGACCCTGTTTGATCTATAGGGGGAGCACTGAAGTCATTTTCTGAGTATGGGTCCTGAGGAGCCTCCAGAATTTATGGGCCTTACGGTATGAATACGTGTGTATGTATTTCTGTGAGAGAGAAATCAAAAGAGGGTGTTTGTGTTATAATAATTCAGCTTTCACTCAGACATCTAGCAGCTCATCTCCTCGCTCTCCTCCGTTCTCCCCGGGCTCGCCGCTCGTGACCTTACGTTCCCCGGCCACCCGTCACCTGACTGAACTCGACCCTTGGAGAAGACACAGCTGGGAATCCAGGGCCGCGGCACGGGGGTTCTGTCTCAGTGATACACACGGGTACAAATCCATTAAAGATCAAGTGTGTTATTTTATTTTGTTAAATAAAATGTATTTTGTGCCATTTTATGAAAAGGCAACTACAAATAAGTGTTGTGTGATCAGTATGACAGTATCTGGGAAACATATTGGGTTTTCATGTTTTATAGGGACTATTCTATAAACATAATGGTTTTTATACTGTACAAAATGTGTATTTTATCCCCCTACACTAACCCCACCCCTAAACCCTCAAGCTTGTTTTCTAATGGTGACAAAAAATGTCCCCACAAGTATAGTAATACCAGTCAGATTTGACCTTGTGGGGACATTTGGTCCCCATAATGTAATGAATACCAACACACACACTCAAAACACTCACTCATCCAGAGCTGTGTTGATATAGGGCCTCTGCTGTGTTACTCTGTGAACTGTTACAATGAGATCACTGCCAGCCTGCGCCAGTGTACTCTGGGAACACAAACAATTACACACACACAAATACAGACACATGCACACACAGCTAACATTACACTGTAGTGTGGATTATTCTCAGAAGAGGAACTAGTAAGACTGAAGATTTTAATCTTTAGCGTTGTGTTTGTGTGTGTTTATATATGTGCAAGTTTTGCTTGTGTTTGTGTGTCTGCTGTTGCACATGTGCTGTGGAACTTATTATTTGTGTAATTCTATAATGGCAGTCTTCAAAGACTTTTCAAAGACTACAGTTCTTTACCATGACTTTACTGCTAATTCTGTCTGTGCTTCTCAGTGTAAGTCTGGAGGATCTGGACCCAGATGAGATGGCCTTAGTGCTGAACGGTGCTGTTAGGTCCAGAAGAGCTTGTGAAGCCCGAAGGTCCATCACTCGAGCTTCCCTCACATCACTCACCGAGGAAGAAGTCGGAGCAGAACTTCAAGAGCTTCATCGCTCAGCGCTGGAGGTCTGCGTGTGCTCACAGAGACCACATCCATAAACTTCTGAAAGCTAATTTACAAATTCACACTGTTTCAACAAACAGAAACATTTCAGATGATCTGAAGTTGGCTAATGGATGACTTGATTGAAGTTCTTAAGATGTTGTCATGTGTCATTTTGTCTGTACATCATCTACAATTGGTTCAAATGCTTTATAAACCCCTCCCCTCAGGAACAGTCCAATCAGATGCATGGCTGCAGTGCCTCTGCCCCCAGCTTGTGTATTCTGCAACCGATGTCACAGAGCTCCGCCCCTCGTCCACGCTCTTACTGCAACGGTCAGTTATCAGAATTTTCCATCACACATATGTTTTATATATACTGTGATCTAATTTTAACCTGAAGATAAATATTAAGCATTTGAAAATTAACTATCAAACAGTATGACCTAAAAACATACAACTGATAATAAAATTTGTATCCTATATATTACATCAGAAAAATTACTAAATTATTAAAGCAATTTCACATGAAGTTCACATTTGCAGCCAGCTGTATTTCACTGTGTATGTTAATAAAAGAGTGGAATGTAAATTTAGACCTATAATATATATATATATTATAGGTATATATTATATAATATATACCTATATTAGTCTGTAAAAGTGCTAGGCCTTGTAAAAAGAGCACTACATCCTGTTCCAGTTCTGTTTCTAAATCAGATCGTTTTTGTCATTCTCTGATCTAGAAAATGTTTCCTACCACCAGATCGTAGCGTCGTCTCACAGGTGCTCACATTATAAAAATACTGTTTTTTAATATGTTAAATATTTTAATATCTATACGTTTATTTGAACTCCTCCACCTGCTGTCTGATTCGCAGTTTAGACAGCGAGCTGCCGGCTCTGAGTTGGGAAATTGACCAAGGCCAAATAAAGGCAAAGAGCGAACATAAAGGAGACACGTCAGTAACACGTTTGGAGCGAACGCTCAGCTTCCTGCGCAGGATGACAGCTCAGCATAAGGTAGGGCTTCAGTTTCCTGTCTACACTGTCTAAAGGCAAAACAATGAAGACAATGATAGTTTTGAGTTGTTTTCATTTGTGAATCTGAGACTGTGTAAATATACCAGAATCTGAATCTGGTTTCAGTGAAGGAAAAAGGGGCAGTGTAGTGAAACTCTCTGCTAACATTACTGCAAGAAAGTTTTTCAAACTTTCAGAGACCCTTTAGAGAATGTTAGGCAATGTTCCCTGTAAGCTGGGAACATGGATGATAGTGGAAACAGTGTTATTAAAATCCAAAAGAGGGCAGAGTGAGACCGTCATGGTGAATGAGGACGTTTATAGTTAAAGTCGTTTTTCCAATATCAGTCAATTCAGTTTCCAGCTTTATTATATCTTGTGCTGATAATAATTGCTCTATTCTTTCATTAATCTTTCAGCCCAGTCTTATGCTCATGAACAATACAGCAAAAGTCTGCTTGGATTGTTTTTCAAGCTTAAATGATTTAACTGTGTGCTTATTTGAATGGGCTCATTTTCATGTGACCATGCTGTGTAGAGCTTGTGTCACCTCTATACACTTACACACACACATGCACACCTCAGACACACAAGAAAAGAGCTTGTGAAAGGACAAGGCCGCATACACAACCTCATAGCAGCATGACTATGCTTGTTTTTAAAAGTCTCTGCCTTTGGTGTGTTTATTTGACTCCTAATTCTTTACCAATAAGTGGGAGCAGTTCAGTGTGCGTGTGTGTGTGTGTGCGTGTTTACTTAACCATATACTGGGGACAATTTGTACCCAAAAGTCAGCAAAACCTGACAAATCTGAGCAAAATCTCCTTTTGGGAGAGAGTGCTATAAAAGCACACACACATACACATTCATACCTTAAGGCTCATGCTGTTTCGTGACACAGTCTGTGCTGTGCTGAAAGACAGGCCTGGTGGGCATCAGGAACCCAGAAGATGGTCATTATCTCTGCACACACACACACTGAACTGCTCCGACTTATTGGTAAAGAATTAGGAGTCAAATAAACACACCAAAGGCAGAGATTGTTAAAAACAAACATACACGCACCTCTGTTTGTCTCTTTTGCTTTTCTCTCTCTCTCCATCTATTTCAATGTATTTCAGTTTCATGGTCACATCACCACTATCGTTGTAATACCAGCTCCAGTGAGATGAGAATTGTGAAAGGTTTGATCTTTAATGTATAGCTGTGTAACATCAGAATTTGGTGACCTCTGAGCCCAGTTTGAGATGTTGTTGAGATCTCTTCTGAAACTATTATGAGTTTGCTAGAGTCTTTAATCAGAAGAATTAAGCAAAAAGTTTCCAGCTGATCTCATGTATAGAGAAACAAATGAGACATGAAGGACTTTTTTTCTATCCTGTTCTAGATCTGAATCTGTGTATTTCAGGGTGTTGAAGAGGATGGTAAATCATTATTGTGGGCTACTGTATTTTGAATTTATTCTGAATAACAAGACCAGGTGATTAGAATCGCACTCACTTGTTGAAGCAGCACTGATTACGAAGGTCATCTGGCTCTCTTATCAGCACTTATCATAACCTGCTACTGTAACATCAGCTCTTACTGAATACAGAG